>VZRQ01010470.1:201670-251484 GCA_013397975.1 Machaerirhynchus nigripectus
AGGGGGAGTGGGAAAGGCGGGGAGAATGGGAATTAGGGGGGGAAATGGGAGTGGGAAATGCCGGGAGAATGGGAATCAGTGGGGAAACGTGGCCGGGATGAGGTGTCGGGACATGGCAGGGAAGAGGGAAATCGTGTAGGAAGAAATCAAATTATCTTGGCTCTCTGTAGAACTATGGAACATTCAACTCCCGAGTTTATTCACCCTGGGGATGAGGAGAAATAAACTGGGATACAGAGGTTGGAGAGCAGGGAAAGGCATCAGGAGACCTCTGCAAGCTGGGGGAACATCCATTGGATTCCCCTGGTCGGGATGAAACCCTCGGAAGGCATTCCAAGATCCTGGAATGGTCTGGCTCGGGAGTGACCTTAAAGCCCATCCTGTGGGCAGGGACACCTTCCCCGGCCCAGGGCGCTCCCGGTTTTCCCTGGGGCTCCTCGGTGTCCCTTGGGAATGCTGAAGAGGCTCCAGTCGGTACCCGGGGCTTGGATTCCCTTCCAAAAGACCATCCGTGAGTCAGCGCCGTGTTTTTCCCGGGAAGAGGCTGCTCCTGACTGGCGCTGCCTGGGCTCTCCTGCCGAGTGGAAAATGAAACCTTTACAGGAGAGAAAACAAAAGAATCCAAAGCTCGCGGCTGCTGCGGGGAGCGGCGGGGGCTGGGCACTGCAGCTTCGCCAGGGCTCGTTCCCAAATCAGCTCCGTTCCGCGGGAACTTCCCAGGCAGATTCCAGGGTTTATCCCCCAAATCAGCTCCCTTTGTGCAGGAACGTCCCAGGCAGATTCCAGGGTTTATCCCCCAAATCAGCTCCGTTCCGCGGGAACTTCCCAGGCAGATTCCAGGGTTTACCCCCCAAATCAGCTCCCTTTGTGCAGGAACGTTCCAGGCAGATTCCAGGGTTTATTCCCCAAATCAGCAAACACAATTGGAAAAGATGCCCAGGTAGTGGTGTGGGACTTTTTCTCCCACAGGATTGAACTTTGCCATGGATAGCTCCCAAAAAAGCGGATTTGCCCTGCTGCAAGCAGCAGATTCTGTGGTGCCTCCCTGGCTCGGGAGCGTTCTGGTTTCGGGGGTTTGGCCCAGGCTGGGAAGCCCCACACAGCAGCTGGGATGGGTGGGATTGTTTCTGGGAGTCGGGAATTGGGAGAGGAGCTGGCTTTGGCAGACGGGATATTTTTGGCTTTTAGGAGAGCACGAAATACAACTCGGAGTAGTCGAGTTGAGGCTCCCAACAGGGGAGCTCTGGCTGGGAGCTGAGAATGAGAGTGGGCGATCCCGCAGCATCCATGGGATCCCATAAGGACGGGCTGCTCCAGGGAGCCCGGGATCACCCAGCCGGGAGGAATTCAGACCTGCAGGGGGAAGAGCAGGACTCCTGGTGTGTAAAGGTGGGGAAAATGATAAATAAACACTTGGTTTGCTGCGGGTTGTAGAAGGAGAGGGAGCTGGGAAGGGCTGGACGTGGGTAGCGGGGAAGGTGAAATGAGGATGAACCCAAAAATGCTGGGAATAACGTGAGGAATAACGTGGAGTCTGGGAAGGAACAGCAGCCTCGGTATCTGGGGCAGCACTGACGTCTTTCCTGGGAAGGCAGAGCAGCTCTCAGGAGCTCGGGGCTGGGAACAGCAAACAAGGCAGATCCAGCACGAGGCAGCCTGGGGAGGGCTGGAGGGACCCGCAGGAGCCCCCTCAGGTGAGACCCCACCTGCAGAGCTGCCCTGGCCTCGGGATCCCAGCATGTGAAGGACCTGGAGCTGCTGGAGAGAGTCCAGAGCTGGTCCAGGGCTGGAGCCCCTCTGCTCTGCAGCCAGGCTGGGAGAGCTGGGGGTGCTCACCTGGAGAGGAGAAGGCTCCAGGGAGAGCTCAGAGCCCCTTGCAGGGCCTGAAGGGGCTCCAGGAGAGCTGGAGAGGGACTGGGGACAAGGCATGGAGGGACAGGACACAGGGAATGGCTTCCCACTGCTAGAGGGCAGGGATGGATGGGATATTGGGAAGGAATTGTTCTCTGTGGTGGTGGGGAGGCCCTGGCACAGGGTGCCCAGAGCAGCTGTGGCTGCCCCTGGATCCCTGGCAGTGCCCAAGGCCAGGCTGGACACTGGGGCTTGGAGCAGCCTGGGACAGTGGGAGGTGTCCCTGCCATGGCAGGGATGGCACTGGGTGGGCTTTAAGTTCCCTCCCAATCCAAACCAGTCCAGGATTCTATAATCCAGTTAAAATCTCTATCCCTGTGTAATTAGCTGTTAGCTACCTGTAAGTGTTCTCTGGCCTTATGTGCCACACCAAAGTGTGTTTGCCACTCCCAGGGAATATCAGGATCCTTTGGGAATTTTGGGACAGATCCCCACAAGGGACAGAATGACAGGACTCAGAAAGGCCCTTCCCCACCTGACTTCACAACCTCATTTCCAAACGGGTTCTGTTCCTTCATCTCCTGCTGTTTGTGCACATCTCAGAGTGCGTCTGCAGCCTCCACCTTCCAACATATCCACTGGAAGGATCACCGGGAACATCCAAAGTTTCCTTTATGGATGAATAAAACCCCTCTCCCTGTGCATTGTCAGAGAATCCCAAACTGGTTTGGGTTGGAAGGGACCTTAAAAGTCACTTGGTTCCGCCCCTGAAGGAGGGACACCCTGGGCAGGGACACTTCCCACTGTCCCAGGCTGCTCCCAGCCCCAGTGTCCAGCCTGGCCTTGGGCACTGCCAGGGATCCAGGGGCAGCCACAGCTGCTCTGGGCACCCTGTGCCAGGGCCTGCCCACCCTCCCAGGGAACAATTCCTTCCCAATATCCCATCCATCCCTGCCCTCTGGCAGTGGGAAGCCATTCCCTGTGTCCTGTCCCTCCATACCTTGTCCCCAGTCCCTCTCCAGCTCTCCTGGAGCCCCTTTAGGCCCTGGAAGGGTTTTCCCTGGAGCCTTCTCCTCTCCAGGGGAGCACCCCCAGCTCTCCCAGCCTCCACAGTCTGTTCCCTTTGGATTCCCGGTAACCCCTCCCTGGACCTGTTCCCTGCATTTCCCTGGTCCCACGTCCGTGGTTTCAGCAGTGGTGCACGGGAGGGCTCTCCTGCTGCCAGGACCAAAGTGTGGGATCAGGAACCATTCCCTGCAAACCCCTGGGGCCGGTTTAAGCCGTGCCAATCCTGTGGGATGGGCAGCAAACCCTCCGGATCGGGCGTGCCCCATTCCCTGCATTCCAGTGAAATATGGCCCAGCTTTTGTTTTTGTGGCACGGCCGCATCAGCGCTGACCCCGGAGCTGCTCCGCTGAGCTGCGAGCCCCTGCTGGCTGATTTTCCATGCGGCACACACAGGAGCAGGACTATTCTGGGATCAGATCCCGGGAACAGCGGTGACTCATCAGCTGCAGCAGCACAAGGAGACGAGGAGCTATTTATTACAGCTCTTCCAGGCTGTGAATTCTTCTGAGCAGCGAGTTCAGCTCGGAGTTATGTAATTATTCCTCCTGGATGATTTCTCTTATTGGTTTGTAATTACAAAATCTTCTCGGCACGCTCCTGGATTTTAGAATGAAGTCCTGGGAATGAGTTAATGTGGGGAGAAGGGAGAGATTCGATCTTCCCCTGTTTGTGTCTGTCGTGTTCGGCTTTGGCAGGGGTGGCTCTGGGGTGGTGCTGCACAAACTTCGCCTTCCCTTGGTGAAACTTTCACTCGCCATCTCCTGGTTTGGAAGTTTATAACAAATGTTTGGGGCGAAATCCTCTGGCCTTGGAAACCCTGGGCAGGAGGGGAATTCCATGGGGAGTTCCAGGCCCGATGAGTGGGAGAAGGGCCGGAGCTGTGGCTGCTGGAGGAGTTGTCCTTATGGCTCCCGAATCCCAGCTCTTCCCCGAGAGGGGTGAGCAGGTCCAGGAGTTCCTGGGGAGGGTGTGCTGCCCTCCCCCAGCTGTCCTTGTTTCCATCAACAGCCGGCATCGCCCCTGCGTGCTCATCCCAGGAAAAGCATCCCCGCTCCTCCCCAGGAGTGAGAGGAAGATTATTGGCAAAACCTTTTTCCTAAAAAAGAGAGGGAAGTGGGAGTGAAACCCTCCCCGAGGCTCCTGGAGCAGCCTGGGCGTGGTGGGAGCCTGGAGCTGAGCTGGGGATGCTCCTGGTGCCACCCACAGCCCTTGGAGCAGGCGTGGAGCTCTGGAGCAGCATTCCCAGCCCGGAGTGTCCCTTTCCAGCCGTGTGGGAGCAGATCCTCCCCACTGATGCTCAGGGGAATCAGGATCCTGCTCCGGGGCATCCAGGAGAGCTGGAAGCAGGGAACTGGGGATCTGTTGAACCTCACCAAAGTGCTGGCTCCTGACAGGCTCCTCTCGTGGTTTGCTGAGGGGTTGGATAAATATTTCTCAGTTGTAATCCCCTTTAAAAGAGAAAAAAGCCATTTATAATCTCAGAACTGTGCTATAAACTCATCACAGCCTGAGTATTCCAGAAGTTACACAGAGGCTGAGCTGGCAGAGCTCTTGGAAAGCTCTAAATCACATTTTAGTGTCCAGTTATCTTAGGGAGGTCTGTTATTTTTACACTGATCGTGGATAATTTGGCTTTAATCTTTATTCTATGCTGTGTTTTGACATTGCCGGTCAATTTTTATCACTCCCTTAGGAAGAGACGTGCAAAGATGGTTTAGCAGTGGGTTTGGAAGGGGAGGTTAATCCAAAATCTGAAGGCAGTGATGGAATGGGTCTGTCTCAGGTGCATCATTCGAGGTCCTGGTGGGTGTTTCAGATCAGACTATTTTTTTTCCCAGGATCATGTAGGGTCATGGAATGGTTTAGGTTGGAAAAGCCCTCTCAGACCATCAAGTCCAACCTCTCCCCAGCACTGCCAAGGCCACCACTGCCCTATGTCCCCAAGTGCCACATCCACAGGGATTTTAAATCCCTCCAGGGATGGGGACTCCACCCCTGCCCCGGGCAGCTGTGCCAGGGCTGGACAACTCCTTCCATTAAAAAATATTCCGAATATCCCAGGTGGATAAGGAATGAGCCATCCCAGTCCCGATGGTCTCAGAGTCCCTGATCCCAGCTCTTGTTCTTTTGGGAGCCTTTCCCTCTGCCAGCCCCTTATCCCAGGGGATCAGTGGCTCGGTGTCCCCTGCCCGCCCGTGTCCTGCTCCAGAAACCCCTGGAGCATTCCTTGGCCTCGGCTGAGCGTTGTGTGGGGTGGGATCAGGGGGTAGGAACAGGGCCAGCCCTGCGCAGTCCGAGCCCTGCACAGACTTCACCGGAAACCCCCAGGGAAAGATGCTGAAGGCAGCCGGAGGAAGCGCAGGCAGGAATTTCTTATAGCTCATCCCTGTGTCAGCTAAACTGAGAATTCCCACTCGCGTCAGCGCTTCCCGGCTCCGGCGAAAGCCCCGGGGGCGTTGGAGCCGGGTGACATCACAAGGATCGGGAATGAATTCAGGGTGACGCCAGGGAAAGTTCCGGCCTGGCAGAGCGGGGCAGGGAAAGGCTGAGCGCTGACAGAGGCTCCGTGTGTGTCTCCGTTTGGGTTTAGGACCAAAATCTTCTTGTTCTCCCAAGCAAACGTTTCCTGGTGGGCCTGAGCAAGGAGCAGACGGGATTCTGTGGCTCGGTGTGATCCCACCTGGATCCTGGTGCTGGATAAATTCTCCACTCCCCTGAGCACCTCGGCAGGGCCCTGGAGCTCCTGGGGCTGCAGGACCCTGGAACTGGGGCGAGCAGCTGGGTCCCAGCTGTTGGCCCTAAGGGACACTGGTGAGGACAGGGATTTACTGGGGCACCGTGGCTCTGCAGGAGAGGCTCTGTGTGTACCTCTCCACTGAAGTGCATAAAAGGACTTCTGGAAAATCCAGAGAATAAATATTGGCTGAAGGAATAGAGGTCTGGGAGTGAAGGCTTGAAGTGGGGCTGGATTGAATGTCCCAGTTTCCCTGAGATCACAAGAGGCTGCCGACATTTTTCATCCATAAAGACGGGAAATTGTTTGGAGTGGAGGCTGGAAGAACAAGCTGACCCCTTTTGCTTTGCTGCGTTCTAACTGTGCAGTGTAAGAACCATTCCATTAAACTCTGCCCTCACTGCTGCTCCCCCAGACCAGTTTAACTCCAGCAGAGAAAGCCCAGTGATGACAGATGGAATATTATGGATTTATTTCTGAATAAAAGTGTGAAAAAGTGGATTCTGGCAGAAAAAAACCAGACCTGTTTTCCTGAGGAAGCAGAGAAAATTGCCAAAGCTCTAGGAAAAGTGTCACCTTTGGTGAGGTCTGACATGTCACAGCAGCAGTGGGGGGAGGCACGGTGTGAGGCTGGCAAAGGTCAGCTCGTTCTTCATGCAGGCGGGGAGGGGCTGGGGCTGCAGGGATGCACAGGCAGGGGGGGACGTCCATGGAATCGTGGAATCATCCAGTGCCCCCCCTGCCATGGCAGGGACACCTCCCACTGTCCCAGGCTGCTCCAAGCCCTGTCCAGCCTGGCCTTGGGCACTGCCAGGGATCCAGGGGCAGCCACAGCTGCTCTGGGAAATCCATTCCAGCGCCTCCCCACCCTCTCAGCCGGGAGTTCCTTCCCAATATCCATCTAAATCTACCCACTTTCAGCTTAAAGCCATTCCCTGTGTCCTGTCCCTCCATGCATTGTCCCCAGTACCTATCAAGATCTCCTGCAACCCCTTCAGGCCCTGAGCTCTCCCTGGAGCCTTCTCCTCTCCAGGTGAGCACCCCCAGCTCTCCCAGCCTGGCTCCAGAGCAGAGGGGCTCCAGCCCTGGAGCAGCACCGTGGATCTTTATGGAATAAGAGATGGAGTTTTAAGTATTGACCAGCCCCTCATGTAACCCTTCAATAAACTCTGGAATTCCATCCTCCCTTCAGGAGAGGTGGAGTTTCTCAGGGTAGTGCTGCAGGGCTCCCAGCTGGGGACAGTGGCAGCCAGCACTGCCAGCCCAAATCCTGTCTCTCTCTGCTTCTCCGAGTTTGTGGATTTGCCACTCGCCTGTTTTTATGCAACTTAGTATCTTTTCCGCAGCTTCATTTTCTCTCCTGTTATTAGGGAAGCAAAGGAAAAGCTCTCCTGGGCACGCATGAGGAGCTGTGTAATGTGTTGCAGTGGCTCCATCCAAACCATTGTGCTGTGCCTTGTGAATATCTATTTAATCAGGGCTTCTAAAAGAGCTGATTTGTGCTAAGTGATTTTTCTTTCTTAGATTGCAGCAAGAATCTCATCCTCTTGTGAAGCTGCAGCACAGGCAGCCCGGCTATTCTGGGCTTCAATGGCTCCATTGAGCCGGGAAGAGGCTCAAGTAGCAGAGCTCCTGTTCAGATGATTGTGGAGCCGCTGTGAGGAGGGAGCACTGCAGGCTGCTCGGCTGGGATGGAGTACCAGGCTTTATTAACTCATCCATCCCACTCCAGTCAATCAGCAGCTCGGTTATGTTTTCTACTCCACAGATTTGCTGTGCTCTGGGAGTTAGGCCAGCTCTGGATGGCTGGGAGGCGCCCAGGTTTCAGCCCTCGCTCCTGCAGGGAGCTTTGCTCCATCAGCCCTCAGCCAGTCAGAGCAGTGGCTTCTTGAGGTGGCACTGCCGCCTCTGTGCCAGCTCGGGACAGTCACAGGGGACGACACCCACCAGTGGCTCCGTGGTTACGTTCTCTGGCTCTCTCAGTGGCTTTTGGCTCCCCCCTCACGAGAAGGGGTCGGGGTTGGTTGTGCCTTTGCTCCCTGCAGGTCCGAGTTTGGCCAGAATCAGGGCTTTGTGAGTGGTGAGTTACAGCACACAGAGGAACACTGATGGGTTTAGACTCGGTCCCAGAGAACATTCCTTAGGAAGCACGGGAAGAAGCCATCATGAAGGTGCTGTGAGCAGCAATAAACCTTCCACCGAGGCAGGGTGAGCCCTGAGCAGCTCCCCAGGCTGGCACACGCTGTCCCCCTCGCTGCTGTCACCGACCCTGCACAGCCTCCCAGCCCAGCTGCAGCAGCACCTTGGCAGAAGGCAAAACCCCCGCCTGCCCTGGGCTGAGTGCTCGCCACAGAAGGCTTTGACACGAGGGTTTTGTCGCCTCTCCTGCCACCCAGCTTATCTCGTTTGCTCCTCACATGATGGCCAGCAGGCCCTGGCTATCTGCGTGGCATTTGCTGTCCCCTGGTCAGATGTTCTGCTGGGTGACACCGGGGTATTAATAGAGAGTGTCACGTTGGATTCTGGCTGAGGGATATCAGGAGAATCCCGTTGTTTGCTTCCCACCCTGGCTCTGGGTGTTGATGGTTCCCAGACGCTCCTGGCCAGCAGCCAGCCCCAGGAACAGCCACAAAGGGCTCCCGACCTCAGGACCCAGGGCTGGCCCCAGAAGGACAAAGCAGATGGGTTCCTGCTGGAGGCAGGGTCACCCAGAGCTGTGACACATCCAGGTGGGTTTGGAGGGTCTCCAGAGAGAAACTCCGTGGCCTCCCTGGGCCCCTGTTCGCTGCTCTGCCACCCTCAGTGCACAGAAGTTCTTCCCTACGTTCAGGTGGAACCTGTGGTTTAGTTTAGGGCCGTTATCCTTGTCCTGCAGCTGGACACCTCTCAAAGGTCTCACACCATCTCTTCCAGCAGCTCCTCCCTAATTTCTGGTGTTTCCAGCAGCGCCTCACCAGTTTCAGGTGTTTGCACCAACTCTTCACCAGTTTGAGATGTTTCCAGCAGCTCCTCACCAATTTCAAGTGTTCCTAGAAGCTCCTCACTATTTTCAGGTATTTTCTCTCCTGAGTTTCACTGGTGAACTCAAACATCTCTTCCTTCCCCTGGGAGCGACCCCTCAGTGCCTCCTCTCCAGGTTTCACCACGCTAAATGTTTCCACAGAGTGAGTCAGTGTTTTTAAATGGATCCACTTTGGCCATCGATTATCTCTGCCCACTCGTTCTTCATTAGCTCAGGTCAAACCCTTTATCAATACCCTTTATAAATACCCTAAACCACCCGGGATGGCTCAATTCTTATTAGCCCAGGAATGAAGCTTTAACTGCAATCAGATACAATGATTTTGTGCCAGGCCCACACATTTGTGCTTATTCACACTGCAAACTTCACCTTCTGTGTAATTAAGCAGTAATTAATCGTAGCAAGTGCTCTGCTCGTATTTATTCCAAATTTCCAGTGGCTGTGGCTGCTTTGTTGCGTTGTTTGAAGCTCCTGGACTTGATGACTCGTTTCAGATTTTAGTTTTGGGCTGATTTTGCTCAGTGCCCCCACGTCTCTTACTTCTTTTGAAAAGCTTTATGGTTTGGAGGAAGTGACTCCAAAACAGTGATTCCAGCAAATTATTTTCAACATGAAACAGAGCTTCTAAGGGATCATTAATTAAGGAAGATCAAAATGAGCCCTGGAGCAGGTCTGGAGAAGATTTGCAGGTCTAGGGAACATTAGCAGTGTTATTAAATGCTATTTTGGGTGCCAGCAGTGCTCTATCTGCTTTCACATCAGCGAAATCATCCCTTCCCAAGAGGGTTTTTAGGAGCTGGTGGAGGTGGGGTGTGAGGAGGCTGCAGGAGCCTTTCCATGACCACCTGAGGTGGGGCTTGAGCGAGGAGGTGATTTGGCAGGGAGAAGATGGGGACTGCTGCCAGCACAAACATGTTCTGGAGGAGTCACAGGGTGGTTGGGAAACCGGGTGGGGAGGAAGGGGCAAAATGGGTGTGTGAGCTCCAGGGATGGAGCGGGGGATTCCTGTGCCAGGGAGAGGGGGAGAACTGCGGTGAGGATGGGGATCCAGGCCTCCAGCACGGTTGGTTTGCAAGATTTGCTTTGGGTGGAGGAGCTGGAAGGCTGCTGGAAAGGTTCAGGGGGAATGAAAGCAGATAAGGGGTGTTGGGTGTACGGGGTGATGGTGTTCCCTCCTTCCTGAAGTGCTCCACAGCTGGCAGTCCTGCAAGGATCGATATCCTCAGCACCCCTGGAAAATCCACGGCCTCGTGTTCGCTGCCTGACCCCACCATTTGGCACAAACCACATGAAATGTAGGACTTCTGCCCTGCCTGGAATTTTGGGCTCACAGTCACTCCTTTAGAAGGATTTGTTTTCTTGCTGCTCCTCACCTCTGTCTTTTCTCCGTGCTGGAGAAGCTCTTCCTTCTGCTAAATCCAGTTTGCTGTCCTGAGTGATTAAAGCTCGTTGCAGACCGTGTGATTTAATAGCAGAAAATCGAAATCTGGGCTTTAACTTGACCCTCTTCCCCCCTTTTGTTTTGCAGCTGCCCGAGGCGGAGGAGGGGAGGGGGTGTGGGCAGGCAGAGCGTGTCCCCGCTGCCTCCCGCTGAGGGGTCCCTTCCGCCTCACTGGCAGGAGGAAAAATGCAAATTTATGGAAATACTGTTTGGGCCGGCAGGCTTTGTGTTCCCTGGCTCTGCCCCCGCCCGAGCTGGGCTGGGCATTTCACAGGATCGTGGAATCACGGAATGGTTTGTGTTGGAAGGGACCTTAAAGCTCATCTTGTCCCTGCCATGGGCAGGGACACCTTCCACTGTCCGGGAAGGATTTCTCCCGAATATCCCACCTATCCCTGCCCTCTGGCAGTGGGAAGCCTTTCCCTGTGTCCTGTCCCTCCATCCCTTGTCCCCAGTCCCTCTCCAGCTCTCCTGGAGCCCTTTTAGGCACTGGAAGGAGCTCTGAGCTCTCCCTGGAGCAATGTTCCATGAATTACGCTATTAATCCCACCAGGAATATCATCAAGTTGGTGTTTACCCCATCACTCCCACGGGAAAGCTGTTCACTGCTCTGGCTGCTCTCAAGGCACAGATTTCCCTCTGATTTCCAGCCTCGGTTTATTCCTGTCCATTTTATCCCATTTTCACAGCAGCCTTGTCCTGTGGCACGAAGATCCCGTTTGCTTTGGTGGCCTTTGCTGCTGGCACTTGTGACCCCGCTCCGTGGGGGAACAGCAGGAGCCATTCCCAACATCCCTGTGCTCCATGTGCCAAACCCCCCGGGCGGAGCCAACACTTTGTGCCGAAGGGCCAGGATTTTCCATCCTGGATATTCTCCCCTCAAACAGCACCAGTTGGCAGCTGCTCACAATTTGGATGAGGCAACTTTTGCGTTGAGCCTCTGCTGGCCCTGAAATGATCAATGAGAGCTATAAAAAAGATTGCCCTTGGAATCACATCCGTGGGCTCTGACATGTGCTATCGCAGTGTCCTTTCCCCTGGATAGAAAAGATGGGGAGTGCAGGCATTGGAGAGATACGAAGCAAGGAAAATTTTGCTGAAATGTACCCAACGGGATTAATTCTTGTTAAAGGCCGAGTCTCCAAAGGATTTAATGATCTGAATACCATCTTAGGACATTTCACTGTCTTTTTACTGACAGGCTGCACAGATCCCAATTATGGAGATAAATCCAAAAACCAGGTCAAATAATTATTCCATGAATCAAGTGGAAAGGCTGGATGCATTTCCAAGCACAGCAGCTTTCCACATGCCCACTGCTGGACTTTTGGATACCGTGGAAGGGCTGGGGGGAGTTTAAAACATTAGTGCAGGAAATGTGTAAATCTTGCAGCTCAAAGGCTGCCTGTGCAGCTCAGGTAAAATGGAAACTCTGTGGCGTCTGTGAGCTGTCACCACGGTTGTCACTTTGTTCCTGTCTCCAGCGTGGCTGAGAGCAGATGAGAGGAGCTCTGTGAAGTGGGGCCGGACGGAGCAAAGCAGCTCTGAGCTCTCCCCCTGCTTGACAAGGCAAAAGTGCCTCTGGAGTCATGCCAGGAGATCCTCTGTTTAAGGGCAGGATGGAACAAAGCCTGGCTCTGGCCAGCAGCTTCCTGATGCTCTGGCCTCGTGCGGATCCGGGAATGCTTTCCTGAGTGCTGGAAGCAGAGGTCATTTGTGGATGGGGCCCTTGAGACCCCTGCTTGCTGAAGGCTTGGCTTTGCCATCAGTGCTCTGGGAGGGGAGTTAAGTGCAGATTGCACTTAAGAGGGGTAGGAGATACTTGAAGACGCATCAATAAAAGATGGGATATGGGACTGGAATTCCCCTTCTGTTGCCAGTAATATCCCAGTGGGGAAAAGTCAGGGCTGGACCCTGTGTTCCTGCTTGCTGGGTGGAATTACCTCCCAGGCTGGTTCTGGGCAGGGATCAGGGCTTGTCCAGAGGCAGAAGGGCTGGAAAGTGTCCTGGAGCCCCACCAGAAGGCACCAGTGTCCCTGTCCCACGAGTCAGGCCACCGTGGGCAGCCTCCTGCACAGGAGGCAACATCCGTGTGCTGCAGGTCGGGAGAGACAGTCTGAGAAATGCTGCAGGGCTTAGCTGGGGCTGGGAAAGCTGGGAAAGCTGGGAAAGCCGGGAAAGCCGGGAAAGCCGAAGTGACACTGGCCAGAGCAGAGCAGCCAGGCCAGGCTGGGATAAACACTGCCCTGGAGCTGGAATGGAACATCTGTGCCGTGGCACAGCGGCGTTTCACAGAGCAGGTGCTGCCAAAACCCAGTGTCTGGAGCACCGTGCTGTCCCTGTGCCACCTGTCCCACTGGCCACGAGCCATTCCAGACTTCCCAGCAGGAAAAAGTGGCAGTTTTCCCCCTGGGGACGCTCAGCTGGGTGCTTCCATGCAGCAAAAGCACAGCTCATGTGCTGGAGATCTGGTCCTGGTGAGCTGTGGGTGGGTGGAGGGTGCTGGGCAGGAGCACCTGAAGGGTGAGGAGAGCTGTCAGTGCTGCACGGGGAGGGGCAGCAGAGAATCCTGGGGTGCTCTGGATTGGGAGGGACCTTCAAGCCTGTCCAGTGCCACCCCTGCCATGGCAGGGACACCTTCCACTGTCCCAGGCTGCTCCAAGCCCCGTCCAACCTGGCCTGGGACACTGCCAGGGATCCAGGGGCAGCCCCAGCTGCTCTGGGCACCCTGTGCCATAGTACCTTGTTGTGCCTTAGCTGGGCAGGAGGGGAAGCAACTGCTCCGTCAGTTGTTAGCTGGAATATTTTCAGGAGGAAAGAGCCCTTAGGAAATGGCATTGCTGCCCTTGTTGGGAATGATCACTCTCACATCCGTATGTCTTTCCAAGCTCTGGAAGTAAAAACAGAGGTGGGGTGTCTGCTGTGTTTGACTGTGCCTTGCATTTTCCAGAGATGAATGGCAGTGAACCACTGGAAGAGGATAAAGTAGCCCAGGATGTACATTTGGAGAAATAACAACTGGGTTTCTGCACTCAGGATTCCTTCTCTGGGGGACTTAAACAACCCCATGATGTTCACTTGTTACAGGATAATGTCGAGCTGCTTATCTGTGGTAAACATGAAAAGGATTACATTTTTTGGAACCCTTTGTGCTAAGGGAGAATCCAAACTCATTTTCACCTCCCGCTGTACTTTTCCAGCCATCTCCTCGTGGCTGCTCCAACCCGGCACGGTGCTGGATGCAGTCCTTGCCATTTGCTGTGCCAACCAGGAGCCTCCCCAGGGTGCTGCTGATGAGTTCTGAGAGCTGGGAGGGCTCTGGAGACTCATTTATTTCTTGGGGCTCTGCTGACGGTGGGTTTGGGTTGCAGAGGGAGCAGCAGCAGCTCTCAGGTCTGTTTTGGGCTCCAGCTGTGAGCAGGGCAGGGGCTCTGGTTGTTCTGCCTCTCTTGTGCCCACTGAGCAGGAGAAAGCAGCAGAGAGAGAATTAAAGTCACAGAATGGTTTGGGTTGGGAGGGACCTTAAAGATCAGCCAGTGCCTCCCCCTGCCAAGGGCAGGGACACCTCCCACCAGCCCCGATTGCTCCAAGCCTTGTCCAGCCTGGCCTTGAACTTCTTTATTCAGAGATTACAAAGTCAAGTAAACACATATTTTTGCTTCTGGGTACATGCAGAGGCTTAATGATGTGTTTAGCAGCAGCTGACAGTTTCTGTTGCAAACACCTCGGTCAGTGCTGCCGGGTTCCTGTGCCAGGCAGCTGTGACAGTGCAGGGAGGGGCTGCAGGGACTGCTGGCTCTGCGTGGGGACACTGAGCTCTGGAGATCCTGGGATCCTGGAACCACAGATGGGTTCGGGTTGGATGGGACCTTAAAAAACATCCCATTCCAGCCCTGCTGCAGGCAGGGACACCTTCCACTGTCCCAGGCTGCTCCAAGCCCCAGTGTCCAGCCTGGCCTTGGGCACTGCCAGGGATCCAGGGGCAGCCACAGCTTCTCTGGGCACCCTGTGCCAGGGCCTGCCCACCCTCCCAGGGAACAATTCCTTCCCAATATCCCATCCAGCCCTGCCCTCTGGCAGTGGGAAGCCATTCCCTGTGTCCTGTCCCTCCATCCCTTGTCCCCAGTCCCTCTCCAGCTCTCCTGGAGCCCCTTCAGGCCCTGGCAGGGGCTCTGAGCTCTCCCTGGAGCCTTCTCCTCTCCAGGTGAGCACCCCCAGCTCTCCCAGCCTGGCTCCAGAGGGGTTCCAGCCCTGGAGCAGCTCTGGGGCCCCCTCTGGACTCTCTCCAACAGCTCCAGGTCCTCCTGATGTTGGGTCCCGGAACTGGAGGCAGCTCTGAAGGGGGGGAATCACCTGGATAAAAATGTTAGGAGCCACATGAGGGACAAACCCAGCAGAGAGATTTGAACTTTTAAGAGGTTCTTGAGAGCAACAATGTTTTCCCTAAGTGGGAGAAGGTCGGGAGGGGAGGAAGGTGGCTAAAGGCTGTGGAGCTGTGAGCTGTCACCCTGGGGAGCCCTGTGCCCGTGCCAGGGCTGTGCTCGGCTCTGTGTGTCCCATCCTGGGCCAATAAGTGCTGATAGTTTCAAGCTCAGCCCTTTCCACATGGAAGATTATTTAGGAAAAGCAGCAAGCTGTTCTGGTAATGGGGAACAGGTGCGCAGCATTAGAGAGCGGCCAGGCAGTGGAAGGAACAGCATTTTTCCTTGCTTACGGTTTTAAGAATCCTGAGGGATGTCTTGGTGAGATTCATGAATCTCAGAAAGGATCTTTATAACTAACAAAATCTGCCCAAACCTCTGGAAATATTTTGGAAGCATATTTGATATCATAAAGGTGGTACTGTAGTTCAGAGATGGGGAGCGATGTCCTCAGGAATGGCTCCGGGAAGGCACAGCAGATGGTGAACCTTCTTGGAGAGTCGGTGCTGTCATCCTCGGGAAAAGTGTAAATTCCCAACATAAACAAAGATCCACGAGCCTGCCTGGTCTGCTGGGCTGAGATGTGTTTGTGTTTCGTACTCCAGAGCAAACTGGGGCTGTGCAGCTCTCGTGGAAACCACTTGACTTGCAGTGACTGTTCGAATGACTCTGAATTACACCCAAAACATGGGCCATTCCTGTTTTTCAGTCTTTTTGCCAAATTTTGCCACGTTCCAAGACTGCTGCTGGGCAGTGGCAATCCAGGAACATTAGTTCCTGATGCTGGTGAAGGGTCTGGAGTGGAAATATGAGGAATGGCTGAGGGCACTTGGGTTGTTCCTCCTGGAGGAGACTGAGGGGAGACTCACCAGGGTCTGCAGCTGCTCCCGAGGGGCAGTGCAGGGGCGGGCACTGATGGATTCTCTCTGTGAGCAGGGACAGCGTCCCAGGGAATGGTTTGAGCTGTGTCAGGGAGGTTCAGGTTGGATAGCAGGGAGGGGTGCTGGGCACTGCCCAGGCTCCCCAGGGAATGGGCTCGGCCCCGAGGCTGCCAGAACTCCAGGAGCGTTTGGACACCGCTCCCAGGGATGCCCAGGCTGGGATTGCTGGGGGGTGTGTGCAGGGCCGGGACCTGGATCGGTGATCCCTGTGATCGCTTCCAGCTCAGGATATGCTCTGATCCTGCAGTTGTTACAGTAACGCTGCGGCACTTGAACAGTTGGGGGTTGCTGTTACGGTTCTCTTTGTTTGCAGAGTGACTCACGAAGCCTCGCTGTGTTGTACAATGATTTCTCCTGGCTCGGCGTCGTCTGTTCATTACCGTGTCTCAGCACAGCTTTGCACAGGTCCAAGGCCGGTGCCCGCTCGCAGCTAACTCCTGCCACCTGCTGTCTCCTTCCTCCCTCCTCGCTTCCCTCAGACCGTGGCTTATTTCGGAATGCAGAGGGGTAAAGGAATGGAGCTGCAGCTGCCCCACGGCTCGTGCTGAGCTTTGCCCTGCTCCGCCATCCCACCGGCATCCCAGACAGCGCGTGGAGTCTCTGGAGAGAAATCCAGGGAAAGGCCACCTTCCTTCCCAGCTCTGCACTGCTGAGAGACGGGACTGGCTGTGCCAAGGCCCATCCCGTATGGATTGTGGAGTCACTTAGAGTGGAAAAGACCTCCAAGATTATCCAATCCATCCATTCCCACCACTGCCCTGTGTCCCCAAGTGCCACATTTACACGGCTTTTAAATCCCTCCAGGAATGGAGACTCCGCCGCTGCCCTGGGCAGCTGTTCCAGTGCTGCTGTCACCTCTCCTCCTCTGCAGCCAGTTTGGCTCTAGCAGGGCTCAATTCCCTGGAATCCCTTGGTGGCTTCCACACACACGGTCACCCCTGAGAGTGTCCAGCACTGGGAAATGTTGGTAAATAGATCTGATAACACAGGTTGGAGGCAGGCAGGGAATGCTGTCAGCTCCCATGTCTTAGAGTGGAGATCTCCTATGGGGACAGGAATTTCTGAAGGATTTATAGGGACATTAGATATCACATTTCTGGCCCATATGTTTAGATAACACAATTTATATATCACAAATGGGGTGTGTCGCTGTGAGTGCTGTTGCTTGAAGATAAACTGCAAAGGAAATTTTGGGGTTTTTTGGTGCTTTGTACTCTGCCATCCTTATTTTTAAGTGGGCAAATGCAGCTTTTTTTCCACTTGGACAAAGCCTGTGGGGTGTGCAAACTTTGGAGAGGACCCTCACAGCCTGTGCAGTGTTCTGAACGTGATGATAAAGTTTTTCCAGCAGAGCTCAGCAGTTAACTTCCAATTAAAAAAAAAAATTGTGGGAAATGCAGCTCTGAGAGGGCAACTTTACAATCCAATTGCAATTCTTACCAATTCCAGTAGGTGTTTGTTTGGGGGATATTTTTGGCATCAGGACACTGTTCCAGGTGGGTGTTGTGCAAACCAAGAGCAGCTGGTGACAAACACAAGGTTAAGCTCTTGCTCTGTGTATCTCAGGTCACATGTTCCTAACGTTTGGTCATCCAAGGGGAATATTTTCCCATATTCCACTTTTTGTACCTAGTAAAGAGCCATGGCAGCAGAGTTATTCCTGTGTTTTGAGGATCTTGCTCCCAGGCTGTACCTCCGGGAGTGCCTTTTCACATGGGATACTCCTGGCAGAGGTGACTCCAAACTCTGGTATCCATCACTTTTTGGGGAAATTTCTGTTAACTTCTGGCTGAGCACATGGGTGGCTGAGTGCTGAATCAAGGCCAAGGGAAAAGAGCCTGAGGAACGCTGGCGTGGCTGCACAATGAACTTTAGGAAAGGAATAAAAGCACTTTTTAGTTGGATTAACCATGTGATCCATACGGCAGTGTTCCAGGTGCTGGAACAGGGAGCACGGGAAGCGGGCAGCCAGGAGCTGGAGCAGCCACGGTATTCCCAGCTGGGCATTGGCTGTGCCAGGCGTCTCACTAAGGCAGCCTGGATGAGTCCAGCTCATCCCAGTGCTGTAGAAATCTGGAAAACTTGCAGGATTCAGGCAAGTTCAGGCTTTATGTGCTCCTCCTGCTGCAGTTAAAGCACTCTCTGCAGAGGGGAGGGAGAGCTGGGGCCTTCCCTGCCACTGTGCTCAGGGAATCTTCTGGATTAAAGAGTGGAGGGATGGAGAAGGGCATGACAGGGACCACAGCCTGGTGTCCTGCTGGGACAGCATTTGGCATGGGAAGAGGCGCTGGAGCAAGTCAACTCGGCTCCTACTGCAAGGAGACAAAGCCTGACTTCCAAAGGCAAGGAAATTCCTCCTGAGCATGCCCGTACCTCACTTGGCTTTGCTGGGCCACGGTCACACACCTGGTGTTCCTATCAGGCCCAAAAGCCCAGGCAGAGGAGGCCAACCTGCTCGTTTTCAGGGTTTACGAGGGGTGTCACTTGCTGGAGTGGCCAGGGTGACTTCAGACACAGGTTGCAGCAGCCAAGTTATGAAACCACAACAAAGTGGGTGTAAAATGGAAAAGGTGATGGAAAGTTTAATTTTTTATTTTTTTTTAGTTGTTGAACAGCCCTTCATTTTGCAGCCCAGCTGTTTAAAATTCACTGAACTGATACCTTGAACGTCTAAAACATGATTTGGGCATCCAGCTCCCACATCTGCCAAGTGCTCTCCCATCTTGCAGGATTTCAGAAGTTTGGCTCCAGGGCTGGGCTGGAGGGTGGTGTCGCTTCGTGGTGTCTTTAGTCCCTGTTGTGCTTGTAAGGCTTGGAGTGAGGTGTGGCAAATTTATCCTCAGGGCTTGTGCAAACGGCCTTGAGGGTGGAGTGGGGTGTTTAGAACCATGGAATCCTGGAATGGTTTGGATTGGGAGGGACCTTAAAGGCCATCCCATTCCATCCAGTGCCATGGGCAGGGCCACCTCCCACTGTCCCAGGCTGCTCCAAGCCCCGGCCAGCCTGGCCTTGGACACTTCCAAGGATCCAGGGGTAGCCACAGCTGCTCTGGGCATCCTGTGCCAGGCCCTCCCCACCCTCACAATTTCTCTGTCATCTCTAATCTAACCCTGCCCTCTTCAGCTGCCACATGCTCCTGCTGAGAGCGGCAGGAGCTGTGCTGAGCTGGGAGGAATTCAGGCTGAAGGCAGCATGAGCAGAGGCAGTCAGGACAGGAGCCTGCGGGGTAAATGTTTACGGTCGCGCGGAGTCCTGCTTGCACACAAAGAGAACCGTGCCGGCGAGCGGCTCCGGTGACCGCAGCCCGGTGACAGGGTGTGAGCCGCGCTGAGGTGACACATGCCCTGCAAGCCCTCTTGTGGCACACGTGTGACACGCAGCCTGTGTTCCGTTCACAGCTTCGATGTGGAAAATGGCCCGTCCCCAGGGCGCAGCCCGCTGGACCCGCAGGCCAGCTCCTCGTCGGGACTCGTCCTGCACACGACATTCCCGGGCCACAGCCAGCGCCGGGAGTCGTTCCTATACAGATCCGACAGCGACTACGACCTCTCACCAAAGACCATGTCCAGAAACTCCTCCCTCCCGAGTGAACAGTAAGCATCAATTCAGCTCGTGTTCTGCGCTCTCTGAGAGCTTTCCGTGCTGCTCTCATCCTCAGACCTGAGTTAAGAAGAGTTTACAGGTGGTACACACACAAGTCACAGACCAAAACAGGTGCTTTTATCTGCCAAGACAGATCCTCTCCCATCCCATCCTTCAAATATTCCCATTTTCTCCAGAATTTAGCAGAAGAGCTTTCAAAGCCGTATCCTGGGATAATAGAGAAGTTGTGCTGTACTTTTATTTACAGTATTGCTGTTCTCCATCCTGTTTTGTGGGCTGTTCCCTAGAACCGAGTGGAAAACGAGCAGAGACAGAGGGCTGAGCTCGAGAGGATCAATACCCACAGAGAGTCCTGGATTCCCAGCCCTTTATTTTGAAAGGCACGGTTTGAAGTTTTAAAGTGGCCATTAAGCTATAAAAAAAGGGCTTGTAAAAAAAAGTCGAACTGTTGCGAAAGTTTTGTCACGGAATGGAAATCTGAGTGTTAGCCAGATCCATGAGAATGCTGCAAGAAAATATCCCTGCTGTGAGTTAAAATAGAGTAAATATTTATTGAAGGAACCACTTCAAATTATGCAAATAGTGTTTGGTGTAAACGGTGGGTTGTAACAATTCCCAGCAGTGTGCTGGGGCGGGGGAATCCCATAATTTCCCCCAAATTCATGGCTCTCTGCAGCTGAAGTGCCCATCCACTGTGGGCATCGAGGCTCTGGTAGCACTGGGGAGAGAGTCTCCATCACTGTGGAGACAATTTTAATTAAACTGTAGACTTAATAGCACTGATACCCGAGTCAGGACAAAGGCATGAGCTCTGTGGCAGCACAGCAGGGACAATTCCTCTTTGGAGGAGTCCAGCACTGGTGGACACCTCTCTGAAGGGTCCTGTGGCAGCCTGGAGCCGGCGCTGCTGCCCTTGCCTAGTGCATCCTGTTATTTGTTATGGGATTCATCATAGAATTGACTGCAACGTTGCTCCTAAGAGTGCCTGAAGGGCTCCAAAAGAGCTGGAAAGGAACTTGGGACAAGGGATGGAGGGACAGGACACAGGGAATGGCTTCCCAGTGCCAGAGGGCAGGGCTGGATGGGATCTTGGGAAGGAATTGTTCCCTGGGAGGGTGGGCAGGCCCTGGCACAGGGTGCCCAGAGCAGCTGTGGCTGCCCCTGGATCCCTGGCAGTGCCCCAGGCCGGGTTGGACGGGGCTTGGAGCAGCCTGGGACAGTGGGAAGTGTCCCTGCCCATGGCGGGGGTGGGACTGGATGGGGTTTAAGGTCCCTTCCAACCCAAACCCTTCAATGATTCTATACCATCTCTCAGTTAGGTAAATCATGCAGGATTTTCCATACACGCACAAGTACCGTATATAATACCACTAGAAATATATATATCCCTCTTATTGCTGGCAATGGTGTATATTGCTCAGAACTTCTGCTCAAATCTTCCATGATGAAAACAGCCCGACAAAACCTGGCGTCTGAACAAGATTAAAGACTGCGACAGAGATCAACAAAAGCCAGGAAATTCAAAGGTGACCTTTCCCCGCACCACTACGGTTGGTTTTTTTCCACCGCGGTGCAAGCGTGAGCCTTAACTTTTGAATTTCCTGGCTTTTATTGCCTGGCGTTCCCCGTCCAAACGCTCCCTCCAGCCGGTTGTTTTGGATATACACGGTGACCTTTCCATTAGGAACAAGTTCTTCTGTGGTGTTAACTAAACGCTGCGTGGGTTCGTTCATGAGGAAAACCCCCTCGGGAAAATGCTCATTCCCTGAGGTGAATTTCGCTGTTTGAAGGTAAATTTATACAGAAATTTATACATTTTCTCCGTTTCTTCTTAGGCATGGCGACGACCTGATTGTCACACCTTTCGCCCAGGTGAGTTGGTGGCATATTGGCCTCTAAAATAGATTTTATAGAGCACTAAAGTTGAGAAGGTGATGCCTGCGGTTTTGTCTCCCTCAGGTGCTGGCCAGCCTAAGAAGCGTGAGGAACAACTTCACGCTCCTCACCAATTTACACGGCACCTCCAACAAGTAAGCCTGGCTTTTTAAGCTCCTTCCGTACACAAGAGGAGCCGGCGGGGGCTGAGCAGAGGCGGCGGGGGCCGGGGAGCCGCGGCCGCGGTGCCTCAGGCTCCGCCATGGCCTCACGGCTCGGCCGCGGTTCGCGCGCGACGCCAGGGGGCGCCATCTCCTCTCCCCTCATGGCGTCTTTCCCCTCAGGCCCTCATCCCTTCGTCTCCTCGTCCCCTCGTTCTCCCATCCCCTCATCCCCTCAGCCCTCAGGTCTTCCCTGAGGGGCAAGCGATGTGTTTCGGCTTGTGCGATGTCCACCGTGAATCATGGGGGCAGTTTGGGGCCCTGTGCCACAAAAAAACCCATTGAGGGCCTGGAGAGTGAGAAGGGAACGGATCTGGGGAAGGGGCTGGAGCCCAAGGAGCGGCTGAGGGAGCTGGGAAAGGGGCTCAGCCTGGAGAAAAGGAGGCTCGGGGGGCACATTTTGGTTCTGCACAACTCCCTGACAGGAGGGGGCAGCTGGGGTGGTCGGGCTCTGCTCCCAGGGAACAGGGACAGGAGGAGAAGGAATGGCCCCAGGCTGGACCAGAGGTGGTTTATTTGAATATCAGGAAGAATTTCTTCACTGGAAGTGTTGACCAGCCCTGGCACAGCTGCCCAGGGCAGTAGTGGAGTCCCCATCCTTGGCAAGATTTAAAAGCCACATGGATGTGGCACTTGGGGACATGGGGCAGTGGTGGCCTTGGCAGTGCTGCAGGTTGGACTTGGTGATCTCAGAGGTCTCTGCCAACCTAAACAATTCCATGATCTTCATCACATTTCCACCTTGGCTATCCCAGGCATCCCATAGGTGCCCAGCTCGGAGCAGAGGCATCATCATCTCTGTTCAGTCAAGCTGTGGTCCTGCCCTGCATTTCCACCACTGCTTCACAGAGCAATAATAATCCCAGAATTGTCCGAATTGGAAAGGATCCAGCAGAATCAAGTCCAGCTCTCAGCTGAATGGCCCATACAGGGATCAAACCCACAACCTTGGTGTTATGAACACCAGGCTCTACCCAGCTGAGCCAATCTCACGTGAGTTGTTCATCTGGCCAAAGGGCAGATGCCAAGGGGGGCACCCCAAGCGTGAGGCTCTGGGAACAACAAGGATTTCCCGGCAGGGCTGGCGGCAGCATCCTGGAGCTCGACTCTGAGGGGGCTGTCCAGGGAACTGATTCCCACATCACTTCCTTAGACACTGATTGCTCTGAATGAGGAAGGTGATGCACTCAGGAGGAGGATGTTGTTTTTTCTACCTGCTGAACAGGAGAAACCAAACAAACTCCTTTTTACGCCTTTGTCCGGAACCACCGCTTCCCCTTGGCTATTTATACTGAGCCAGTCATCGTCATCCTCTGGCCTGCTTTGCCCCAGGAGAGCTGTTTTGCCTCAAACCAACATCATTCATTCCTGGCGAGGTCTGCTGTGCACCCACCCATCCCACTGATCCCACCCTGGGACTGGCAGGCGCTGCTCGCTCCGAGCGTCCCGCTGGCTCCAGAAGGGAAGGATGAGGTGCAAGGATGCATTCCAGTGGGATACCAGGGGCTCGCTCCACGCTGCCGGTGTGAGTGGCATCACCTGGTGCCCACCACGAGCTCACCATCTTTATTTTACATTAAGCCCAGCATTTTATCCAGGCGTGAAGTTTTCCTCCTGTTGATTCCCACTGGCAAATTTTGATGGGAAGGAACCACCGCATTCCCTAAGATGGAGGTTAATAAAAAACCAGATGGTTTAAATATTTCCCTTTTTTTAAGCTTTGCTTTTTTGGACAGCTCGGGCATTTCGGCAGTTCCTAATGAAGAATCTGAAATTGGACAGGGCCGGAAGGAAGTGAGGGCGTAACCTGTAGGACACACAGGCATCTTACAGTGTCCTTTGGAAAACATTCCCAGATTTGATTGAGGTATAAATTCGTTTGCCTGGCCAAAGTAAAAGTCATTAAATTTTTAAACCGTCCTATGCCAAACATCCCAATCCGTGGCGGAATGTGCTTCCAGGTGCCGTGGAGCTTCCTGCGCAGCTCTGCTGGGTTACAGCCATGCTGCCAGCTCATGATTTTATCATCTGTCTCATGATATGTGATATTTTACTTAAACTTCTGCTCTGGGGATCATGAGAATCTCAGCTTTTCTTTAACCCCTCCTCTCCTCTCTTTCTTCCTCCTCCTCCCCCACCCCTCCTGGCCCCAGCAAGGAAAAGGAGGATGCTGTCCCACATATTTGCTGGAAAATATGAGTGTTAAGGCCTGGAGGAAAAAAAAAAAAACAACAACTAGCAGTCATATTTTTTGGACTTTAACGTCAGGGTTCTTGAGGCAGTTTCCTGATTGGAAAAGAGGAGAGGATGATTAATGGGTTTGGAGTGCCGGAGTTTGGCAATTGCAGCCCAGGACGCGGTCAGAAAGCATCCGGAGCCTGCTCCTTGTAATCCCCTGCGGCAGGAGGGAAGGAGCGGGCAGCAGGAGTCGTGTCCACTGGAGCAGAGTGGTGGCTGGGAAGGGACAGTGCTGTCAGAACCCACATCTTGAATCCTGCGCCCTGGCTGCCTGGAAAACAGGATGGGCATGGCCAGCACATGGATTTGAGGATGGCGGGAGCGGTGCCGGCTGTGGAGCGGGGAATACCCTACGGAACAGCAGCTCATCTGTCCCCACGCCCCCAAAGGCATGTCTGCGCAGCTCAGGGTTTGGAGATCCCTGGAGCACGGATCCCTCGGTTTGGGAGCGCTGCGGCCGTGGCGTGGTGTCCCTGTCGGGGAGTTTCTGTTTTTTAGAGATTTCAAGATTTGCCTTTTCAAAGGCTCAGCAGAGGCAGGTCGGGGCACATTTGCAGGGAATTCAGCACCCAACGTGTGTGCCCTGTGCTGAACCCTTCAGAGAACCTGGGTCCTGCACATCCTGCCAGCACAGCCTTTGAATCCCAGGGAGGCTCCTGCCGGGAGCAGGCTGCGGAGCCCGGCGGGGCGGGAGTCGGGAAGGAGGGCTGGAAGCAGGGCTGGAATTGCGCTCCTTTCACGCAGACCTCACCTGGGCAGCGAGGCCTTCCCGGAGCACTTCTGAAGAACCCCCCGGAGCTACAATTGCAGCACAATTGAGCAGCTCTGCCTGCTTTGATTTGAGCTTCAAAGGAGAGCTGGCGAATAATGGATGTTGCAGTTCAGTGGCTGACTCCAAACTTTGGGGTTAGGAAGGAGGTTGGCAAGGGGAGAGTGTGGGGAAATCTGGCTTCAGTTAAAATGGATCCGAAACTTCTTAGGGAAGCAGAAACCCAAAGTTTCATTTTGGTCAGCCTGAAGTACTGCAGTCAATCCAAACTGAAGTATCTTGATTTTGATGTCAATTCTTTCTAACTCCTTTAAAAAACAAGTCTCCTTGGTTTTGAGCAAGGTTTCAGCTTGAAAAATTAACAGTTTTGTTTGGCAAGTCTCACAGGGAACTGTGTTGACATTTGGAGAGAATCTGCACCTTTTTCCAGTCAGACCCGGTTGGCTTGACTTGAACCAATTTTTTCAAATAGCTTTTGGCCCTCCAGAATCCAGGAATTGCTGCTGAAATTGTTGCTCAGAATCCAAAAAGTGTCCTTCAGCTGTTTCAGAACTAAACGACAGTGACTGCAGCATCTTCGTCCTCATTTCAGGAGCAATTCCAGTGTTAACTGGAGGGTTTAAAGACACATTTCTGACCTTACCTGTGGCATTGCCTTGCAGCAGTTTGACATCACTTCAGGGTCCATTCCAGACTCTTTAGGGAAAAGCTTTATGGGAGAAGGCCTTGACCATGGGGGAGCCACCAGAGCCTGGCCCTTGCTGCCTTCAGGCAGATTTTGAGCAGGAAGTTGCAAAGGCATCATGGGATGGTGGCAGATTTCTCCTTGTTTCCAGCTCCTGGAACAGGCAGGGGACAGCCATCTCTGGCTTTTTCTAACACATCTATCAATACTGCTCAGCAAATCATTGTGAAGTGTTCGGGTTTCTTTGGGAGAATGAAAAAGGGTTTTTAACTGAGGGCGTTTGCAGGATTTGGAAAGATAAAATCCTACCTACTGACAGAGTATTGTTTATCCCTCCTAGGAGATCTCCAGCCACGAGTCAGCCACCTGTCTCCAGAGTGAACCTGCAAGGTACGTGTGGGGTTTGGGATGGGCTGCCAGGCCAAATGCACACAGCGTTCATTGCACAGTTCTGCTCTCAGCTGCCTCTCTGCCCCCTCCCTGGTGCACTTCTGGGTTCCTCCTGCAAAACCAATAGGAGAGAACTATCAGGCTCCAAATATTGTTATTTTAATCGTTTGGTTTGGGGTTTCTGCTGGTATATTAGCACAGGAGATGAACATGATTTTGGTGTGATAGTCATGGCCACAGTGGCTGCTGTTCTTGTGAGTCCCTGTGAACACAGGCCTGGACAAGCCTCAGCCTACGAGCCTTGAACAGGCTCAGACATAGCTGGATCTTTTTTTTATTCTGTTTATTTCAGTTTGTTTCCATGTGATCTGTGTACTCAAACCTTTCCTGGGTGAGCCTTCCTTGGCCTCCTGCTGGGAAGGGGATGCCAGGGCAAGGTGGGGTGGGCAGCACCGTGAGGGCTGCTGGGGCAGGATGAGGCTGAGAAGCAGAAACTGATTACGTAGGACAGGCTTATTTGTTTTAACAGCTGGGTTTAGCCAAGCTGAGGGTCTGTAGAACCCTGCTCAGGATCAGAGCTGGCCCTACTTGCACTAATTCAGAGGTTGCTCCAGAGAGAAGGAGATAAGATTTGGAGCAGTGCCCATTCGTAAGGTTTAATCTCAGCCTTTCCAATAATTACATGCTTGGAGGGACTAATAAAGCCTAATTTTTACAGTGTGTGAAGCCTGGATAACTATCATTTCCTTTCCTGCTGTGTGTTATTTACTCTCAGGGGACACACAGAGTCCTGGACACTTCCAGATTAGGTTCCTCCAAACTTGTTAATGGGAGGTGGAAACCTCTGCTGCAAAAATAAAACTGGACAACACAATCTTAAACTCCTCCTCTCGCTGTCAGAGCTAGCAGGACTGCAACTCATCACCTGGTTTAAAGCTGGGTCTAGCTAGGCTTTGAATTTGTGCCTGTGTGAAAAAAATAAAATCATGGAAAATTTCCTAGGCTTTCCATAGATCTGTTTATGTAAGTCAGAGAATCTAATAATGAGGAGAGAATGCCCTTCCAGGAATTTTTAGGTTCGTTTTCTTAACACTTTCCATGGAAAAAATTGCTCTCAACTTTTTAACACTTTGGGGATATTTTTCTGCGGTATTTCCAACGTGAGCTGTAGGACACTTGGTACTTTTTAGCTGATCCAAGCTTCTAATGCTGGGAATACATGAAAATTCCTTTTGGAATCAAGTGTTTGACACACAGAATTGTAGAGCAAGTTTTGTGTTACCCTGGAAAAGTTGGATTTGTGGCCCTTCAAGTAAATGGGTTTTTAACCACAAATCTTAGCTGCTTCTAGGTTAAATCTTCAAATAAAATTTTAAAAAGTGATTTGGATCATTACAACTTAAGTAAATCGTGGCACTTTGTAGGTAGGAAGGAGATGCCTTTTTGAGATTAATAAGAATGATGTTATTTCCTACATAAAACCAGACAATACTGGCATTATTGGTAGAAAATCCTGGGGTTCTTGGTTAAATTCAGGTGATTGCCTTCCTGTCTCTTCACAGCCACTGTCACACACTGAATTCCTTTCCAGGCAGCAGAAAACAATCACAGCCCTTGACTTCCTAAGGAAGTTTCCATTTAAATGCAGCAAGAACAGAGATTTTTAAGGAATTTTTTTCAGTGTTTGCACCTTTTTTTCTTTTAATCCTTGATGGCTTCTGCTTTGGAAATTATGGACGGAAGGAGAGATTTTCCTATCAGAACCCTTGCAGTTCTGTGCCAGTGGCTGGGAGGATGCAGAGTGTTTTTCCTGAAGGTTTTGCAGAAGGAAGCAGTCGTGTTTTGATTGGGACTAGGCTGCCTCACATCTCTCTAGATAAAAGACTGCTCTTGGAATGAATTGGGTTTAGATTCTCTAGATTTGTTAAAGCTTGGAATTTGATTTTAACCTTCCGCTGTCACCCATTGATTCATGGCTTTACCACAACCCACTGACATCACTGTGAGCACCTCGTGGATGTCTCCTTAGATTTGTCATTAGTGGGCTGATTTATATCCTGTTCTGAGAAGTACAGAACCCAGAGTTTAAAGCAAACCAGCCTGCATTAATGAAATTACCCCAGAGGGAGGCAAATTACATCCAGCATTTACACTGTGAGGAATACACGCCAGCTGTTTACTCCAGCTGGAATATTCCAGGATTTTCCAAGCAACAACAGCCAAATCTGTTGCTGGTGTTGCATCACTGAGGACCCAGGCCCGTGGTGAAATAAATGAACTGTGGTGAAATGAGGGAATTCTTTTTTTGCTTTCATTTTCTTGAAAGTTGGAAAACTTCTGGCCAGGTTTTTCCTGGGACAAAGGGCTTTGAAAGGCACTGCTGGTGTCACTGTGAATTTCAGAGCTTTCTTAACCTTGCAAGCACAGCCAGAGAAGGAAGGGGAATATGGATTGAACATCCTGTGTTTTGTCCTTGGTATCAGCTGAAGTAAATCTGGCAGATTTTTCCTGTTATTTTGTTATAACTGCAGCTCACAGGAACGCACAAAATCGCTTTTATGAATTAACCGAGAAACCATAACAGGGAAATACAAAGCCATAGCAAAAGTCCATCCATCCCTAATTAGCTGGTGAGGCCACAGCTGGGCAGGATGATGGGAATGCTGTGGGGTTCCTACGTGGTGTGTGACATCCCCAGCAGCTGTGCAGGGCCCCGGCAGGAGCCGTGCTGCTCAGCCACCTCTGGGTTACAGGAACAATGAGAGACACGGTGTCACACAGTGTCCCTGACCGTTCTTTCTCCTGATGTGTCTTTCTCCTGTTCCCCTTTGTTTCTGCTGAGTGTGGCCTCTGCCACAGTTACTTTGGGTGACCTTTGTGCCACCTTGGGCTCAGGAATCCATCAGCACCTTCCCTTCTCCATCCAGCTCTCCCCTCCCCTGGCCCCAGTGAAAGGTCTGCAGTTCCTACCCAGTGATTCAACCAATAACATCTTTAACCAGCAACAAGTCTGGCTTTTCCTGCTTGATTTTGTTCCTTCTTCCATATTTATTTCCTTTGGTGACCCTTATTCTCTCTGAATTAAATCGCCTTTTGCTGGCTGCCACTGTCACTTGAAGCCTCTCATTCTCCCACAAATTTGGTGCAAACTTTTCCCAACTTCTGTTGTTCCCATGGCTCATGTGCCACACCATCAATCCCGGGATGGACAGTGTTTTCCCATTCCTGTTTGACCCACTGCCACATTTAATGTCAGCAGTGGTGACAGGAGCGAAGCACAGAGTTACGGATCAAACAGCACCATGTTCTTCCCAGGCCGTGGGGGGTTTGCAGAGACTCTTCTCAGGAGCTCCTCGGATACTCTCAGCACTCAGTAATGACAGTTCTCCTCACAATTAGTGATACAATATTGCTGATCTGCCTGCAGCCCCCGGCTTGGGGGGTGTAGCCCTTTGGGATATGTCACCCACAGCATTTCAGGGCTCGCGGGATTAAAGCTTTGTTAAAATTCCTCTCTGGGGATGGGAAGGAAGGATCGGTGTTTTTCTCGCTTGTGCCTTCGCTCTGCTTTCCTGTACCTCGGCACGTTTGTCTGCACTTCTCACATGCCTTTACACGACCTCCAAACTTGTACTCTTTCATTTTTCCTGTGGGTGTAGGATGTACACAGACTCGTGCACGAACCTTTGTATAAAGCATAAACAAAGACTGGATAATGCTTGTGCTACGGAGAGCCCCAACTTTTTGCAGGAGTTAAGGAGCCTGGTGCATCCGAGTGAGCTCTGGGTTACAAATATCTCTAAATCCCGGGTCATTAGCACAGAGCTGCTGCTCTTGCACCATCCTCCTCTGCTTGGCACGTGGAGAACGGCTCTGGGCACACACGGAGCAGAGGATTCATTTTGAAATTCTGTTGCTTTGCTGGGAGTTTGGCTGAAGATTTGACCTTTTGATTTGGAGAGCAGCTGTAAAAGTCAAGTGGTTGTGGTGCTTTGGGCTTTTACAGGAGTTCAGAGGAACCACGTGTTCCTGAGCAGCTGAGCTCAGAGTAACTGGCTGTGTGCACAAACGGAGGCTTGGTAGCACCTACAGATATTATTTTTAAAGGATGCAGTGCTGGCATGATGCAGATTATTCAGAAACCAAACAAAACCATGTAAGAAATCAGGTAGATAATGAGCTTAATGATGCGCCTAAATGAGGGCTGGTGAGTGCTGAAGAGATTCTTGCTGCTTGTCAGGTTAAAAGAGAGTTTCAAGGCCATTTTTAGAGTGGGGCTGATGTAGCTCCAGCCAGCACGGGGCCATCCCGAGGCTCTTCCCGGCTCTCCGGGGGGAGTTCATTCCTGGCGGAGTCCGTTCCGCGTGTTGCGCCTGCCTGCCTCGAACACACCCCCCGAAAGTTGGACTCATGCATCTTAGTAAGTATTTCAGTTATGCTATTGACGTCAATGCAGTCATTAAATAGATTGCCGGCCCTCCCAGCAGCGAACCTGTGCCAAAGACCTAGAGGCAGACACATTTTAAAAGAAGAACATCAGGTTTGCTTTTAGCATTTGGAGAGAATAAGGGAAAAGTTTCTTCTGAAGTCACCCTTTGCAATAAGGGCGGTTTTTTGCTTCGTTTTCTAAGGCTCATTTTCGGTGATGATAATTGCTGTGTTTTATTGAACACACGTTTGTGATGTTGCTGTGTGCATAAACAGCTCCAAACGAGACTAAAAAGTCATTTTTGTGACCAGCTCTGGCTGACAAGTGACACTTGTTTCAGGTCCTCTGGCTAGATTTATTCGTGTATCAAGTGACAGGAGGCATTCAGGCAAACCTGCTTAGCCTTTGACTCCCGAAATTCTGCCAGGATTGATTTCATGACATCTATATAAGCAAATAGCCTTCATTTCTCCTCGGCAGGCTCTGAAGACACACAAGCTAATCATGACTCCATAGCAACGGATAAAAACTGTTTTCCCCTCCGCCCCACCTGTGGATGTCACATGAAGATGCTCCACGTGCTGCTGCCATCCGGAGCCTATCACTCCCCGGGGCCAGCTGCCTCCTGCAGCCGTGGGTGAGCGGGACTCCCTGAGCGTTCCCGCTGTCCTGCTGTATTCCCGAGGCAGCCTGGGCTGCCTGAGACAGCCGTTCACCCCCCGTGGGAGGTACCCGGGGCTGGGGGCAGCTCTGGGCCGTGCAGGTCCCTTTTCCTGCAGGTCAGGAATGGCTCTGGACAGAGGCTCCCGAGGGGCTGGGAGCTGAGCCCTGAGGGGACGCGTCCTCAGGCAGGGGCAGGGAGCAGCTTTGCTTTGCCAGGAGGAGCAGGTATGTCGTGACAGCAGCAGCGATGTGTTCTGGAGAGGTCACGGAGCCAAACCTCTGGGTTTTGGTGAGGTTGTCGTTTCACTGATGATCCCACACGCAGCTACGTAGGATAAAGCATCAATCCAGGGCGGGTTATTAAAAGGGCTTTATCTGATGGGTGGCTTCTTTCGGAGTGACCCAGGCAGCTGCAGCCCCGCGGTGGCGGTGAAGGGACCTTCGGGGTGGCACGGTCGCGTTGTGTCCCTGCCTCCACTCTGCTCTTTAAGGCTGGGTCAGGCCCCGGCGGCTCCGCTCTGCTCCCGCTCCCACTGCATTGCGCAAGGGCCCTGCGGAGACAATTGGGCTCTGCCATCGCTGATACCAGAGCTGATAAAATCTGTGTCTCTTTTGTTTGCTGCACAGAATGATCAGGGCTGCTGGGGGGAGATTTTGACAGCGCAGTCCTCAGCACCCTGAATCAGTTCCAGATGAGAATGAGAGATGTGTCCTCAGTCAGAGGGAAAAACAACCCAAACCAAACCACCCAAACCGAACCTCTGGCAGGCCGGGTTAATTTTTAGGTTGTGAGGGACAGTCTGTGCATGCCTTGGGAATGAACAGGGTCCTTCATTGTCCCACTGCTTGAGCCCCTTCCATGTCACAGCATTTCCAGGCAGTGGGAGCTGCAGAGGGCTCCCCAAAGCCCCCAGCAGCACCTTGGCCCCGCAGCTCTGGAGAAGTTTCTCCTTCCTCCCCGAGGCTGAGCTCAGTGCAGAGCTGTGTCCCGGACACAGCTGGCCGTGGCACTGGGAGAGGCTGCATCCAGAATCCATGTGGAGACATTCCCAGGGAAACGCACTGCTCAGATCCCCGAGCCAGCCTCAATGGCCAGACCTTCGTCTTCCTGAAGGATCTGATTCCCAGTGGAAGTTGCTTTCTTCTTGAGTTTTAAAAAGTGTTTCTAACGTTGTGTTCTGATTCTCAGCAGCCAAATCATTTGGTTCATAGTTGGGCAGGAATTCCCAAATATTTTATTTATTAGTCTTGGTGGGAGCAGGGGTTGGCTCCAGGTTGGAGGGGAATATACAGGGGGAAAGTGCTGTTCCTCAAGGACGGAATTGGAATTTGCTGTCCTCTGCAGGGATTTTCTGCCCAGCAAACTGAACTCTACAATTGCAAAACAACAATTAAAACTTTCAGAGCTTTAAAAATCAAGATAGAATTAAAAGAGGGAGCAAAGGTTTGCTCTGGAACTTTTCCCTCTATTCCATATGGAATTGCATCCATTCTGATTCACACTCGGCAGTTGCCAAACAGTGACACTGAACAATGAATATATTGATTGTTCTGATGTTCAAATCAGCCAGAAATGTTCTGGTTTTATCACCAGTTTCATCTCCTGGTGAACTAAAAGTGATTTCTGTAGCCAGGCAAGGTGTGCTAATTAATGTAACCATCATTGCGCAACCGGGGAGGAATGTTACACCAAGAGTTAATGAAACATTTCATTGTAATATTTGCTCCAAGAAGTGCCTGTAAATGACAGCCTTAAGGATGCTCTAATTGCAATACCTTTTTTGACAGAAAGGAAACAGCTGCTAATTATTTGTGGTTATTAATCAAACCTGTCAGTTTATTCAAAGTTCATTCAGTTCACTGTAAATATGTATGATTACCAACATTTAAATGTTTTAAGCAGTAGCCTTTAAAAACTATTTAAATGCACCTCTCCCTGTGGGATATATTCTCACCTCTAAAGGTAGCATTGATTTGCTTTGCTGTGCACTCAAGCACAGAATCATTTTAGGAATTCAGAATAAAAAAACCCCTCCAAAATCCTGCAGGGTGTTGATTTGACAGTTAATATATTTTGATTTTGTAATCAGGACTGTGCCTCTGGAAGTGACAAACATGAGCCAGGAGCAGGATCTGACCCAAGGTTTGGGTGTTTGCTGGGATCCAGGATGCGTTATTCAGTGCTAAGGAACTCTGTGGTTAAAGTGAATTTTAAAGGAACTGTGCATTTTAATGTAGATATTCCAGTATAAATATCCTGCTGTCAGAAATCTCCCTCTCCAGGAGCAAATTAATCATCTGTGCATGCTAAACTCCTCCACCACACCTTCACACTCGTCAAAAGCTTTCTGAAACAGACTTTTCTCCTATACCTCAAAGCCTCCAGGTTCCAGGCATTTGGAGGGAGGCTTTGGATGCAGCTTGCCAGGTCCCTTGGAGCATATTCCAGACACCCCAATGTTTTCGTTCCAAGTGGGTTGAATCCAGTCAGACCTTTCAAGCTTCAAGCGTGTGTTTAGGGAGGTTTGACAAGCTTAGCACTTCATCCCAAAATGCTTCTGAAATGTCACATTTTACAAGCAATGTCTTTTTCTTTAAATACCATATATTAGGCTGACAAAAGCAGGACTTGGTCAGAGCGATCTTTGTGTTCTCTGAAAAACCAGGGGGGAATTCTGGGAAGTGGAAAAGCCAGCCTGTTTTCCTGTACCTCTTCCCTCCCTCCCTGTCTCATTCCCTGGATAAACTTTACAAGAAGTGAACCAAAAGCATGTCCCTGCTGTTACTGACTCGAGAACAGGACGTTTGGATCCATGCTGGGAGCATTTGTGCTGGTCTGGGACAGCCCAGGAGGATGTGGGATAATGTCTGTTCCGTGGGGATTGTCACCGAGCACAGCATGGGGCCAGTCCTGCTCAGAAAATTCCAAGAATAAGCACACACCAGTGCAGGGTTTGTTGGAAATGGACTTTGCTTTGGCATTGGACAGCTGTGAAATGTTTTCCTCCCTTTTCTTCCCAAAGATCCTCTTGAAGAAGAGAACTCCGGGGAGAAGTTTCCCGTTGAACTGGAGTGTTTCTGGTTTAGGCTTCATGGGACATGATCCCCATCCAGCTCCTCCTCAAATACTGCAGGGCCTCCATCTGAATTCCAGCTCTTTGGGCAGGGTATTTCCCAAAATTCCTGTTGCTGAACTGTTTGTAGCTTCCTGGGTTTCAACTCTGTTGCATGGAGTTTTTCACCATTTCCATCCCCTTCCAGTGGGAACATCCTGTGCAGGTAAAAGCCAGCAAGCTGCTCCTCACCCTCTCCAGGTCAGGAAGGAGGAACGTGAGCAGAGATGCTGCTCACACCACATTTTCCAGCAGCAGCTGCTCCCTCTTTTGTAACACTTCCAAATGGGGCTGCTAGAACAGCTCCTGGTGCACACTGCCTCGAGTGGGGACTCGTGTGCTGCCTGAAATCCACAGGAACGGTGTGAATTGTCCTGAATTTACTGCACAGAATTAATGACAGTGTGACAGCGCAGGGACCTTGGCCAAGGCTGACACGAGGTGCCTCTTGTGCTGCTAAATGTAAGAAGTTCTGGAAGGTGCCACAGAGTATAAAACTTAGAGTGAGAAAAGTATCCCCTGGGATAATCCCCAGCAGGCCAAGGCATAGCTGACCTTCAGTGGGGAACATTTCCATTTCCACCTCCATTCAATCTGATATTTGAGCTGGGATTGTCAATAAGAGGTGCTTTTAATGCTGACATTTTGATTTCCTTGAACTCAGATCGAGGTGCTTAAATAAATGTATTTTTGAGGGCTTTAATCAAATGGTTTTTGAGAGTGAAAGGCTGTTCCTGCCTCTGCTGGCTGCAGGCATCTGGGGAGTGGTTACACTTTCAAGTCTGCCTGTCATTACTGGGCCAGGTTTGTCCCCATCTGTCCCTTCCAGGCATCTCTGTGGTGTAAACAACCTGATTTGGGTCAGCACTGACCCCAGGTTTAAGGAATGTTGTCATACAGGACTCAGACCCTCACATTTGGCTAAAATAGTCCAGATATAGAAAAAAACCTACAAATAAATTAATATCTGGTGTTCTGTAATATCAAATTCTGATTATGGATAGCCAGGGAATGAATCTGATGTCGTTTCCCTGGTTCTTTCAGGGAAAATATTGTCCAGTTGTGTCCCATGTCCCAAACACACCTTTTAAAAGGCGGGGTGTGCTGGCCTCAGCTCACAGGTGGAGATCAGCACGTGCGAGGTTTAATATGGAACATTAAAAGCTGTCAAAACAAATGATGCTGGTTTGTAGGATCCTGCCATCTCCCTCTTCCTCCCCACCCTGTTCCCCGTGGGACTCACTCCGTGATTTTCAGCAGATTATTCCGAAAGCTCTACGTGCACTTGGGGAAACAGAAAGGCCAGTGAGTCACAAGCTGTGCACGGAGGGAGATGAGTACCCAGGATTAGCACAGGGATGCTTTAGCTCTGCTGTGAGCACTGGGGAGTTGGAGTTTGGGCCTAGAGGCTCACCCCAAAATCTGAGTTACAGCGTGGGGGTGGACAAAAGCTGTGTGTTTTGGGGAGCCACCACAGAGCTCTCTGGCTTCACATGCAAAATATTCTGCGTTTTGAAAAGCTGGAGGACTGTGGATTAGGAAACAGCTTTTTGATTGCTGTGCTGTGAGACTGTCCAAGCTCTCTGTGCGGGTTCTGCTCCCTGACTTCGCGCCGTGTTCCGCGCTGCAATCCCAGATCCGCCGATAGCGCTGACTCACGGCTTCGCCTCACAACCCAATAGGTCCAAACAGGCCATTTTTTGCAACATTCTGCATTCTTGGGTGACTCTGCTCCGTGCAGATATCCCTGGATTTCAGCTGGGGGATGACAGTCCCAGGCATTTCGGTGAGAGGCAAACCAAGGGCACAGAGTTCAACTGAGGTGAATCGGCAAGGTTGACGTTTCCCCTTGGGTACATAAAATATCTGTTGGAGGAAAACAGATTAAAATTCCAAACTAAAGCAGGTTTTTAAGCTGCCATCCTAAAGGATAATGCTTTCAAGTGATTACATTTAGCCATGAAAAAGACACCATTTCATTCTATTTGATAATTAATGTCATTGAAATGCTCACTCAAAATGTGAGCGGTGACTTTGTGTCCTGTCTTTCCATGGCTTAAGCAAGGCATGGGGACACAAAGGGTGCTATGTGTCCTAAAGAATTCCTATGGATTATACCTGGGATGCTTCCAGGAACCACATTCTTAACTTTCATATTGAAAACCTCCAGGAAATCAAATTGAGAGGAAATAAAGGACAATTTAGTGTTAAGCTGTGACCTTTTAACCTTCCCAGGAGCCAAGGAAGCTGATTGAAACAGGTCTGACATTTTACCAGTGGCCTGTGCTATGTGGCTCAGGTGATGTGGGCAGCCTTGCTCTGACCCTTGTTTAACAGTTCTGAATAATTTTCCTCATGCAGAGCTAAGGATTATTGATAAACTTTGTCTTTGCATCCAATGCCAGTGGCCAAGCAGAGCTTTTCAGGGAGATCCAGCATCGTGCTTTGAACTTCCAGGTTTCATCCCTGAGGTTCCTCCTCCATTTCCTACTCCAGCATTTATTTCACCACAAAGGACTTTCACTCTTGACAGACTCTTTAGGCCAGAAGTTTTATTATCTCCAGGTTAACCCAGTTCAAAACCCGATTTAAAGGCTCCAGACGGGTCTGGGGATGAGAGCAGCACCTGGATTCGGGGACAGATGCAAGCGAGGACCTTTCTGCTCGTGGATTGCCAGACTCTTGTGAAACAGTGACACAGAGCACAGTTAATCCTCTGCACCTCTCAGACTCTGGGGTTGTTTTTTCCTCTGGTTGAACTCAGATCGTTGCTGTGTGGTCTGGCTGGGGAGTTCCTTTCGTGCCGTGGGCCTCTTGTGAAAGTCAGCTCAGGGTTTCAGAGGAGGAGTTTGTGGAGCGGCTGCAGGGGTGCAGGAGGTGTTTTTGCACCGATGTGAGGATGGAGGGAGCTCGGGATGGAGGAGTTTGGGATGGGGAGAGCCCCTGGCCTCCTCTAGGGGCTGGCACAAGCAGAGCCCCTCTCCAGCACAGCCAGCTCCCGGCAGGAATCCTCGGCCGGGCTGTGGCTGAGCCAGCTCCAGAACCGGAAGCCGTCCAGCCACAACAGCCCAGGATGGTGCCCCACCTAATTAAGGCTGTTGAAAGGCAGGGCTAATTAGTTGAGGTGGAGCACCTCGTTAGCACAAGGATGTTGCTTCCAGGATCCGAGTTGGTTTCCCTGCACGTGTGAGCTCCCTTGCGCTCTCGGAGCCAGGCCACATGGAGCAGATGAGATAATGCAGTGCCCAGGTAAATCCTAGGTGGGTACCGAGGTCATTGCATCATCATATCCTGAGTTTTCCAGGGCTTTCTCACACTCCTGCACTCACGTGTGCTCGGGAAGAAAACACTTCTGCTCACACAGTAAAATGTTCTTGCTGTGACCCAGCCTGGCCTCGTTTAGTTAGAGAAACAAAAACACAGTGTGGGCGCACTGTGATTTGCAGCAAGTTGGGATTGGGGTTTGAGATCCTCAGGCTCAGCTCTGGGGCTGGGCTGGAGGCTTCCTTCCCATCCACAATAATGGACATCTCCATCCCAGCCTGCAGCTCTCTGGGCTCTTTTCACTGCTCTTTGGGGACTGTGTGGAGGAAAGGTGTGATGGGACTTCACTTAATTCAAAAAACCATCATGACCTTGGAAATTCTGTCTTCAGAAATGTGTTCAAAGTGTGTTAAATTCCCTACAAAACCATTCCCAGTGTTCTCCCTGCAGCTGCCTCCCTTGTGTGCACTGTCCATCTTCTGCACTCATTGTTAGACCCTGAGTAGGAGAATTCCTCTCTTGCTTCCTGTTTTTCCTCCTGTCTTGTGATTAAGGCAAGAATCCTACAGGGCAATGAGGAATCAGCGTAGTCAGTAAAAGGATAATGTGCCGAACCCTGAGATAAAGTTGGAACTGAGGAATCTTTCCCGTTCATCCGACAGGCCAAGATTAGATTCTGCCCCTCTTGCCATTTCTGCTTCTCCCTCTCGGTGGACCGAGGAATTCCTACTATGCAGGCAAATCCCGTTCCCAGATTCCCCGGTGATAGCCCTGCTAAGTGACATCTGACAGGATGCTTCCTGCATTTTGTTACTTCCATTTGGCACCATAAAAGCACTGTCACTTACCCCTCTGATTTGTGGCACCTCCGCTGCATTGTTCCCTCTGGGGGAAGGACACTGGGAATCGGGATTGCCTTGTGGTAAAACGATCCATCCCACCCTACAGGAGATGCTATCTCCAATCGAAATCCTTCCTCAGAACGTCTCCGGTTTTCCTTCCTCGTTAGCATTTCAGATTAAACCTCTAGGCTTATCTCCACATCAGAAATTACCTCTCTGGGAAGCTTCATCGACTTCTATCAGCCACCTTTAGGTGTTCTTGGTGTTCACGCCTTGTTTTTGCACCTCATTGTCATGCAGAAGGTGCAGTGGAGCTTTGCTTTGGGAATCTGAAACTTTCATCTCTCCTGCAGCATCTGCAAAGCTGAGCTTTACACTGGCTGGTGTACAATCAGACGCATTGAAACACACAGAATAGATAGAAAAGTGCCTTTTTAGTTTCATTCAGGACCAAGACTTTTTATTAGCTGGTCCATTCCAAGCGTTCCCAATGCTCTGTTGGAGATGTTAGTGTTGTTTATTGTGTGGGAGTGAAGATTCCTGGTGAAACATCTTCTGCAGTGCCCACTGAAGCTCAGGTCCTCCTCTCCCAGCAAGATTTGGGACCTGAGCAGCCTCATCTCTGCATTTCTCAGTCTGTTCTTAAGGTGTCTGGGGGGTATCCCAGGGTGTCCCTGAAAAACTACAGCTGGATCCCCCAACCAACTCCTCCATCAGTTCAGATCTTCTTGCTTTTGGAGCCAGCTGCTGGGCTCATCCCAGTGGGTGTCCTGGCTCTTGGCTGCCTCTTCCATGTCATCCTCCTCTCCCAGAAGCAGCATCCCCATCCTCCCCCAGACGGGGTGATGCTGTTGGCACTCTCAGTGCCCTGCTGCCCACCCCAGAGGACCCTGGCTGATGTCACTGAAGGACTGGCTCCAAAGGGAAGCGCCGTTCCCGCCGAGCCCGGCCAACTGAGCGACTTCTCCAGCTCCGGAGATAATGAACCGCAATCACCGCGCTGTGCACTAATTGCTGAGCAATCCTGGTTCCTCCAACAGTCAGTGGGCTGCCAGTGAGCTGCCAGCCCGCGGTGGCCTCGGTGACCTGATTCTCATGACCTGGGTGGTGATCCACCACCCCAACCAGTACTGGTGGGTACAGTCAGGACTCCGCAGGTTTGTCCAGTTCTGCCCTAACCGGCTTCCTCGGGGCTTGGCTCCCGCTCCAGGCTGACCTCTTGGGGTGAGCTCCCTGGAAATGCTTCAGTTCTGCTTCCAAACAGCAGCTGGGCCCCCGTGACTGATGTCCTGCAGCTCACCCTGGGCTGGGTTAAGGAGCTGGGATCAAACTGGGACTGGCCAGCACCAGGGCTCTGCAAGAACTCCTCTGTTTGCTGCCCAGGGCTCCCACTCCTGCTTGCTCTCAAGACTGTCACTGTCATTAGATTAATTTCACCTCACTTCAGCCACCTAAAAATTATAGACCAGTCTTAAGTGATGGCTGCTTTTTGAAGGAAAAAACCTATTGTGAGCTCGGGAGCAAACCATCCTGTTGTGCAGGAAGATCAGGAATTTCAGTGGAAGCCAACTCAGTGAAGCAAGGAGCTTCTCCGAGAGTCAAAATGCAACAAGAGAGCAGGCAAAGGGTGAGAAAGAGTGGGAACAAGAGAGGCATGGAAAGCTTTGGGAATGTGGGATGAGTTGAGCTGACCAAAGGTTGATGGAGCTGATGAGTGGTGAGGGGACTCCAGTGTGGGTATGGAGTAGGGAAAGAAAATCCAGAAAAAAGTGTTGCTCCGTGGGTGAAACAACCTAATGATCACTGGTACAGGAAAGGCCAGAATACTCAGTGGTTTTTTTGTCTCAGTCTTCATCCTCCAACCTGCTTGGGAAGATAAGGGCTGGAGGACAGTGAGGGAGCTGCGGGTTAGGGACAGCCTAGAGGAGGTGGAGGTGTCCAAGTCCACATCACTGGAGAAGGGTCAGGCTGCAAAAGCTGTGAGGTCAGTGGGAGTTGCTCATGAAAACTGTGGTGCTTAGGAAGGTGACAACAGGAAAAAGGTACATCTTTGAGAAAAGTGGAGCAGATTTAGGGAAATATGGACTGGTCAGACTCTTCTCATCACTGAGAGGTCACTGAGGGTGTCCTGGAGTCTATTTCCAAACACATGAAAGACAAGAAAGAAAATTGGGAATGGTGGATGCAGCCTTGCCAAAGCAAATTGTGTTGGAAAGGCCCAAACTTCTCCTGCAAGGGCTGGAGGGGGGCCTGGCCCTGGGGCCGTGGAGGGCCGTGGGTGGGTGTGCAGGGAGCACTTTGGCACCACTTCCTACAGCATTCCCACACGGCAGCTGCTGACAGGGCTGGATATTGCTGGGTACAAGGGTGGGGATGAAGGCTGTGTGTCCAGTGGGTAGCTGATGACAGGGAGGCTGTGGGGTGTCCAAAGTGCCCTGCAGCTACTCGGGCATCAGGCTGGTGCTGGGGCTCAGCTGGGATGGTCCTGCTGTGGGTGGGAGGCTGGGACAGGTGACCTCTGGGGGTCCCTTCCTGTGGCTGGGGCAGAGAGGTGCCTCCCGCCCTGAGCAGAGAGTGACAGCACCTCCGGAGGGTGATCCAGCCCATCCCAGGGTGCTGAGAATAGACCAGGATCACCCCTTGGAGCTCCCAGCCACTTTCCACTGCTGTGCAGGGAGCTTAGGTGATTAACTTGGGGCTGGCTAAAGATAGCCCGGCCGGGCCCCCCACGGCAGTGGCATTTCTGCGGGCTAAGGTTCCTGCTCGGATTACCCCGCAGCTGGCCCGGGGCTCAGAGCTCGGGGCTCGCTGTTGACTCGGAAACATCACTGCTACTATGGCACTGAGCGACTCCCCAGCTCCGCTGCCCTTCTGCCCCAGCCGAGTCACACTGCAGGAATTCCTGCCCTCCGCTTCCCAGCTGGGCCTTCTTCCTTCTTGGGATGCTGCAGCCCCTTGGCTTTGCGGCATTCCCAGCAGATGGGAGGTTTTTCCTTCTCTTTTTCATTCCCCATCATGACAGGAGTTGGGGCTCCTTCTTGCAACCGTTTTGTTCTCTGGCATTCCCAGCATCCAGGAGGTTTTTCCTACTCCTTTTCATTCCCCGTGCCTTCACTTGGTGAGGCGTCTCCTCCTGCTTCCCGGAATCTTCCAGTTTGAACCTGGATGTGTCCTGGACGTTCTTGGCGAGCACTGTTTAATCACTGCCATGACGTCTTCAGCAGTTTGGAGCCGTTTTTCTTGGGGCTGAGTTTTCCCAGCAGCTGGAATGGTGTGTCCCAGAAAGGAGCTGTCTTTAATTAGGGAACTTAGAATGCCAGGCTCCTCAGCAATCCAATAAAAAAGTTCATTTCTCCTGCTCCCTGTTGTTTGGAAAAGAGAAAATAAAAATGCCCCCCAAAATCTGGCTGGATTTTGCCAGAGGCTGTAACTCATGTCAAACACTCTCATCCCCAATTTCAGTCTCCCACATTATTCCTGGCAGCTCCAGCTCACTCATTTCCTGGCATTTTTTGCAATTAGCAGTAGAAAGCTTTCGCTTCATTTTTTTGTCTCTATCTTCCCCTCTCATCTCTGAACCCAGCCTGAATACAGGCTCCATTGTTCCTGCTGCTTTGGAGCCCCAGTTAGGATTTTATCCGCGTTACCCCACAGCTGGATCTCCTCCAGTGCCACCTCGTCAGTGACCCCCTGCCAGTGGCTTTGCCAGTTCATCCCTTCGCCTCTCCCCGCAGGGATTTCACTTCCCAGGCCTTTCTGCCCACATCTCATGTATTAATGCTGGGTAACAGAGAAAAATCTACATTTCCAAAGTATTTTTTTGTTAAAAGAATAACTGTGAGACAACTCTGTGCTCATTTGCATGCAGTGCCCGAGCCCGCTCTGGCTGCAGCATTCCCAGCTCCTGCCGAGCTCTGGCCCCAGTGCACAGCCAGCAAAGAGCCCTTCCTCTCACTGCCACCTCCCCTGCACGCCAGAGGGAGGCTGCAGGTGCGAGAAACCTGAGAGGGGACAGCTCGAGTGACTGGTCGGACTGGAGTCCCAAAAATACGACGAGGGGAGAAGGGCAGGCTCGTCCATTTGTTGGGGAATTGCTCAAGAGCGTCGTGGCTCCACCTGTTCCGTGGGCTTTGTGCCTTTCTTAGCACATCTGCACTAATCTGTGCAAAAGATATAATTAGGCTGCGTTGCACACAATGGGACGGTGGGGAGGAGGGGAAGTGCAGCCGAGTGGTTCCCATGGTTTTAGCTCCCTCCTCATCCCAGCCCCGCGGTCGGGCGGACCCGGAGCGCGCGGTGTCCGCAGGAGCCGCGAGAGGGAACACGCCGGGCTCCGGGGGCGGCGCGGGCGCGCGTGGGGCTGGGCGGTTCTGCTGGGTGCAGCTGGCTTTCCAATCTCACCTTCTGTAGGTGCCCGTGTGGCTGTTGTGCTCGGGAAGAAGGCTGGGAATCCGTTCCGTGGATTGCCTGGATACTGGAAGGCGCACGGGGGATCTGTAGGAGAAACCTGTAATTAAAGGATTTTTTCGGTGCTCGCAGTTTGGGAGATGGGGCTGTAAGATTTGGACGTTTCGCTGCAGATTTGAAGTGAATGCCAGGGGTTGTGCTCTGTGCCTTTGATTGTTTTCCATGTGAATTTCCAAACCGTCTAACAGAAGGATTTCCACGGGAATATTTTCTGGATCTGGTAGAACAATGCTTTAATTCAAGGAAACAGCTCTCAGAATGCACTAACAGGATACATTAAACAAATAAATCACTCGGTGTCAGTTATTCCCTCGGCATTGTGAGGGATAAATATGTAAACATGTCCACACGATCCGTGAGCAACCACAGCTCCATTAGGGAAGGCAAAGGGTGAATGGCTCCCAGCCTGCACAAGGCCTTTTTCCATCAAGTTTTGGCATGTCCTTTGTTGATAAACCTGTTTTACTCAGCGTGCTCCGGGGTTTTAGGGTGATGCTAGGCACTGGTAGTAATTAACGTGGGGCAATATTGCTGCTAATGAACCTCGTGTTGTGGAGGTGAAATAGCCATTTTCTGACACTGGTTAGTAATTAATGTGAGGTGATATTCCTGCTAATGAACCTTGTGGTGGGGAGGTAAAAGAGCCATTGTCTTTTGGGGAGCGGGAGGGCCTTTAGTCATCTGGATCTGTGGGACTTTCGTCTGAGCCATGGCCCCATGGGTACCTTGGTAGATCACTCAGAGCACCCTTCTCCTCCTTCTCCTTCTCCTTCTCCTTCTCCTCCTTTTGTCTCCTTCTCCTTCCCCTATCCCTGGCCCTTCCATGTCACTTCTCCATCTCCTTCTCCTCCTTCTTTCTCCTTCTTCTTCTTCTCCTTTTCTCCTCCTTCTCCTTCTGCTCTTTCTCCTTCCCCTCCCCACCTCTCTTCCATTTCCTTCTCCTTCCCTTTCCCTTCTCCCTCTTCTCTCTCCTCCCTTTTCCTGCCCTCTCACCTCCCTCAGGAGTTAAGATCAGACAGTTCCCAGCTAAGCCCAGGTGGGATCAGCTGCTGGATCAGTTGGGATGGACTCTCCCACAGAGGGGCCCTCTCCCACCTTCCCCCCACACGAGTTCTTAGTCATGAGCAGCCAAGGAGTGAGGAATGCAAATGAGGCCTTCAGTGACATTAATGAGATCTATCAGCTCCCAAATAATCATCTGCCATTCACGGATAACTCCAGCATCTGTCTTCTCTTCCTAATCTTTTGTGTCATCTGCAATGATGACAACAATTAGGATAATCTATGAAAAATAGAGAATAATTAAAAATGGGCTGGTTTAAGGTTCTCGGATGAATGCAAACTCTGGCCTTGTGTCCTATGGCTTCACCTGGGAATTAGGGGCATTTTAACATCGCATCCCGAATGTATTTTCCGGTTGGGAGTCTGGGATTGTGCTGGCAGCCCTTTCCTAAAGCAGAGTTTTCATGCACCAGGATAAACATTTCCACCCTCCCCTCCCAGGACACGAGGACTCCAAAATCCTCATCTCACCCAAGAGTCCCAGTGGAGCTCCGGTTCCCAAACCTGCTCCCTCTTCACCCAGTTCCCTGTCACCCCTGGAGGGAAGGAGGCATGTTCCCCTGTAATATTTAGATTTTAATCTTTGAGATTTTATAAGTGTTCATCTGCTTTAAGTTTTGTTGAATTTTATCAGCTTGTCCAGCGCTGGGGGAACATTTCAGTGCCACGTTGTCCACACTGGATTTGGGAATAAATCTAGCATCAAAACCTTTCCAAGGCAAAAGCAAGCAACTGCTCTTATTAATTTTCCTTTTAGAGGAACAGATTTGATCCTGAGTCTAAACTGTTGAGGGAAGGTTTAGATAGAGTAATAATATTTTATTAAATCAGTTGGAATCACTGGAAAATGACTTTGGTGACCTCGAGTCTCAGCTGTTGTTGCTCCAAAGGCAGCTGGAGCTTGGGGTGGGAAGGACGGCCCCAAACACTGAAGAACTTTATAAATAGTCCCAATTTATTGTAGCCAGGATGCAATGAAGAGTAAATAACTCGGGAGATGTCTTATGACGCTGTAAACAAGTGCTGTGCACGTGGAATAGGATGGATAGACTGGGTAGAGTTGGGAAAGCTGCTGGAAGCTGCAGGGCCTTGCTTTTAACCTTCCATGTGAAAGTTTCTCTTGGAATTTTTGGACAGCCTCTTTTGACAGAGTCTATCAGGGCTTTTTTAAAGTCTTAAGCTCCACATGCCCAAGGTTTACAAGGAAAGTTGTGATCCATTAGAAGGAATTACTCTGTTTCCACGCAGAAGTAGAAATGAAGACTCTTACCAGTACAGTGAGCCCACAAATTGATCTTTAAGAATTAAGGAGAGCTGAGTTTGAAAAGATGTTGGCAAATATTTGTCTTCAGCATTTCTTGTCCACCAGCTTGGACAATCTGTTCACAACTCAATCCCACTGGGAATATTCCTCCTAGATTATGGAAAGTTTGGTTTTTTGGCAGCTGGAAAGGGAACTGCAACTGCTCTCCAAGGTTTTTAACTCACCTGGTTGGGATCTGATATTTTGGCCTTTCTTAAAATTCTTATGGCTTTTTGGCCTTTGCACTTCCCTTCAGAAAAAGAAGTAATGTTTTTATTTATCAGGACTGGGGTGACAAAAGCAAATCATGAGGGAATCAGGAGAGAGAAAATAAACCCCACTTGAAATTTTGGCATTTGGATCTCATTTCAAAATGTTTCCTAACTCAGCTCATCTCCTGCGTCAGTCGAAGGCAAAGCCACCAATCCCTCCTGCAGCCTGGGGACTCTGCCCACCATCCTGCCTCTTGTGGCACTTGGGCACGGGATGGGGACAGTTTGTGGGCTAAGAGAGGAACTCTGCAGCTCCAGATAGCGTTGGCCTCATGCTCAGATCCCTGCGGGCACCGAGGGGCTGGAGCTCTGCTGGGAGAGGGAGGGATGGCACAGATGGGATTTGGGGGAGCCGCGGGTGAGAGTTTGTCCCTTTAACCCCCCTTCGCAGCTGTGACACTGCAGGGGCCTCCTGATGAAACATGTGCCTGCCCTTTTGCTGAACTACTCCCAGAAAAGAGGATGTTACCCAAAACCTTTCACTTTCCAAGTATTCAAGAACGACAAAAGGCCTCAAGTCCGTATTGATGGGCAGCTCTCACTTTTTCCCGTGCCCAGCACTGGTGAGGCCACACCTCAGATCCTGGGGTCAGTTCTGGGCCCCTCATGACAAGAAGGACATTAAAGGTGTGAAGCGTGTCCAGGGAAGGGATTGGAGCTGGGGAAGGGTCTGGAGCAGCTGAGGGAGCTGGGAAAGGGGCTCAGCCTGGAGAAAAGGAGGCTCAGGGGGGCCCTTGTGGCTCTGCACACCTCCCTGACAGGAGGGGGCAGCCGGGGGGGTCGGGCTCTGCTCCCAGGGAACAGGGACAGGAGGAGAGGGAACGGCCTCAGGCTGGGCCAGGGCAGGCTCAGGTTGGGTATTTGGGGAAACTCCCTCATGGAAAGGTTTTCCAGCCCTGGCACAGCTGCCCAGGGCAGGGCTGAGTCCCCATCCCTGGAGGGGTTTAAAAGCCCTGTGGATGTGGCACCTGGGGACACGGGACAGTGGTGGCCTTGGCCATGCTGGGGAAAGGTTGGGCTGGATGGCTTGGGAGGGCTTTTCCAACCTAAACAATTGTGTGGGAAAAAGAGAGCACGGAAAGTCAGTAAGTGGGAAAAAGCCTCTAAAAAGGGCTCAGTCACCTTGCAGTGAGAGATGCCGTGTGTTCCATCACCTCACAGAGCTGCAGGAGGAGCAGATGGCAGAACACACCAGAAATGCAGTTGTTGCAAAATCCTGGCACGTAAAGGAGCTGCATTTTAGGACACTGGAGCATTCCAAGTGCCAGTGGAGAAACACGAGGCGAGGGCTGCCTCTGTCCTTGGAGGGACTGGCAGCAGCTCAGGTCTTGTGAGGAAATGTCACCTCAGTTCCTGCTGGAGTGCCACCAGCACCAACCCTCCTGCGCAAACACTGGGTAGGGTTTAAAAACTGAAACTCCTGTTGTTCCTCACTTCCCTATTCTGTGTCAGCAATGATTTCACACAGGGCCCTAGAAAACAGGACCAAACCACGGTTATGATTTACGGGTTTGGGTTATGCAACCCCCAAATATAAACTGAAATGTGAGCTGGTTGAAGACGCATCCTGAAGCCCAGATCCCGAAATTGCAGGAGTGTTTCTGTAAGTGACCACGTGCCCCGGCTGTACCAGGAAGGGGATCGAAGTCAACCCCTGGCCAGGGTTTAGGAGTGATCCTGGCAGGGGGAGTTGCTCTGCTGATGTCAGTGGGACGCTCACGTTGGGTTCAGGGAAAGAACAAGTCATGGAGCATCTAAACTGGTGTTTACTGTTTGTGCGAGTCGCTGTAGCAACAGCAGATACCACTCAGGGACAGCATCCCAGGGCACTTCATCGCTGTCCTCTGCTCTGGAGCCAGGCTGGGACAGCTGGGGGTGGCCAGCCTGGACAAGAGAAGGCTCTTGAGAGCCTCTTCCAGTGCCTAAAGTGGCTCTGAGAGAGCTGGAGAGGGACTTGGGAGAAGGGCCTGGAGGGACAGGACACAGGGAATGGCTTCCCACTGCCAGAGAATGGAGTTAGATGGGATTTGGGGAAGGGATTGTTCCCTGTGAGGGTGAGGAGGCCCTGGAATGGATTTCCCAGAGAAGCTGTGGCTGCCCCTGGATCCCTGGAAATGTCCAAGGCCAGGTTGGACATTGGGGCTTGGAGCAGCCTGGGATAGTGGAAGGTGTCCCTGCCTGTGGGTGGAACTGGATGGTCCCAGTTTAAGGTCCCTTCCAACCCGAACCATGAATATTAAATATGAAAAAAGCCAGAAAATATTTGTTATTTTAAGATCTTTCCCACACAAAGTTTTTAGATTGGTGGAAGAGCAACTCCTAATGGATTCTATATCTGGCTGTTATTTTGGGGTAGCTGTGGCTCTTAAAATATTTCACGGGGGACTTGGAGGATATATTTTAATTTCACATGCTGGTTTTAAAAGAAAATTTAGCTTTAGGAGTGGGAATAGAGCCTCTGCTTTCATAATTTATTTGTAAATAGTCGCAAGTTCATCAGAGAGTTCGTGGAGTTGCACACAGCCAAGGAGGGCTGGTTTGATAAGAGTTGGGGTTTCCGGGGTGATGGGCTCAGACTGCGTCACTCGGTGGCTTTAGGGACAGTTCTGAGTTTCTAAGAAGGGTTGAACTGGGCTCTCTTCCTGCTGTGGGCAAGGACAGTGACTCTTCTTGTCTTGCCTGTGTGATTCCGTGAAATGAGTGGGAATGTGGTATCTGTGACGCTCTTACTGCCGGAGCAAGGGAGCCAGAGCTCGGCAGCAGGTTCAGAAATGACTGCCCAGTGACCACGGAGGGCAGGCAGGGGGAGCTGGAAGGCACACGCCCTATCAGGCATCACCTCACCACTGTTTACTTGAGAAAATGAGTGAAAAAACAAGGTTTAGATGAGTCAAAAGCCAAAGAGACCAAGAAGAGCTGCACAGGGATGCAGGTGCTGCATCTCACCGGGGGCCGAGGCCAGAGGGAGCTGTGGGCAGGCTGGCCAGTGTCCCGAAAAAAGCAAATTCTGAAAGAAAATGTTAATGGTGCTTTTTAAAATCCACTTCTGCACTGTAACATCAGCAGAACTCACCCTTTTCCCCTTAAAATGGTCTAGCAAGAGCTGTTTGCTCTCACTTTTTTGCATCTTTGCTGTTGAAATGACTTGAGGTATCTTCAGAGGCCGTTTTCAAAATATCCACGTTTAAATCATGGATCCGTTGGCCTCTCGGTGGTTTTGGTACAAAGGCTTAGACAAGTGACAGTGCTCGTGTTTCACACGAGTAAACCCCGCTGCAGCCTGCAGGGATCTCCCAGGATTCCTTCAGGGAACCTCGCTGGAATGAAGCAGACGGAGGGAAGGAGGGTCCTGATGCACCCTGCTAAAAATTCTGAGGAACACTGCAAATGTGTAAAATAGTCACTCTTTATTTAGCTCCCCTTCTGAAACCCAAAAATAAATATAAAATACTTACAGCCAAACCCTCTAAGCCCTGAAGTTCCCTAATTCACCTCGATCTCCTTAATATGTAATAGCTTTGCTTGTTTGGGGATTTTTTTCCCTTTTATTACATAAAACTCAGATACAAAGTAAAGGAACATAAGTCCTTCGATATCAAGAGTAGATTTCTGTTCTTGATCCTGCATTCCCTGATGGCTCTTTCCGAGGTGAAGACTGGAAGTGAAGTGACAGTGGCAGCGGGTCCTGCCGACCTGGGCAAGGCTGGAAATCCCCCAAAAGGCTAAAATTAGGGTCTGGTGTCAGAGTCTCAGTGAACCTGTTCCTTCTCCTCCTCCAGGAATGCACACATGCCGTGGCTTTGCTTCCTGAGGAGTCTCGGAGCAGGAGAACACAGCACAGTAACACAGGATTTTATTGAAATGTATGGGGTTTCGTTTGGCTGAGGAGATGGGTTTTACCTATTCCTAAACCCATGATTTTGCCTGTGCTGGTTTTATTGATCCAAACATTTTCTGTAACAAGGGATTTGAGCCCTCTGAGACCAACTAATTTACGTGATAAAATAGTTGAGAGGGAATGCTCATGGTAGAAAGGAAAATACACTGAGCTTTGTGTGGTTTTGGCTATTTTCACCTGCTTTTTGGTTATGCAGGAATGAGACAACTTCCCATGTTTGGAGCTCAGAAGAAACCCACTGACTTCCTATGCCACAAAGATTTGGATTCACCAAATCTTTAAACGTGTCTGTGCCAGGTTTATGGCTGCATTACCCTTTGGCAGGGTTTATTTTATATTGGTGTAACTTGGAATGTTTAATGGAAGATCTTTACCCAGTGATGCTTTATTGATGTGGGGGGTGACAGAGAGGATCTGTCTTTGGGAAGAGATCCCAGCACAGGATGCAGTTACTTCCCCTGGGGACATGAGGGACATGAGGTAGGGAGGGCAGGGGACACGTCTGGAGCTCCAGCTCAGCTCCTGAGTGTGTCTGAGCAATCCTGCCCTGTGATGTCACTGGTACCTGCCAGTAGAAATGCTGAATCCATTAGCTCTGACAGATTTATGGGATGAGCATATGTCACCGGGATTATGAGAAGCACTTACATTCATGGGGAGATTTTATGATTCACCGTATCCGCTTGTGGAAACCTTAACTTTTAGACCAGAGCTGCTGGGGAGCGCGGTGTCCTGCTGGCAGGGTCGGGGAGCTGAGCCTGGTGGGAGCAGGGAGCAGGGATGGTGGGTTTGGGGTGCACGGCCTGCTGGGGAGCACAGGTGGAGAGTGGGACCGGTGGGGTGCGGGGCTGATGGGGACACAGCCAGCAAAGCTGGAGAGCCAGGAGTGACAGGGAGCAGGGCCAGGACTGGGGAGCAGGGCTGGTGGGGTGGGGAATGGAACCGAGCGGGGCTGGGGAGCAGGGCTGGTGGGGAATGGGACTTGGTGGGGTTGAGGAGCAGGGCTGGAGGGGTTGGGGAGTGGATGTACGGAGCAGGGCTGTTGAGGTTCAGGGATGTTGGGGTGCAGGGATGTTGGGGAGCAGGGTTGTTGGGGTTCAGAGCTGTTTGGGAGCAGAACTGTTGGGGTTTGGGGCTGTTTGGGAGCAGAACTGTTGGGGTTCGGAGCTGTTGGGGAGCAGGCTCTGGCTGCTGCGGGCGGCGGGGCTGTTGGGGAGCAGGAGCAGCATCCCGCGAGGGGCG
>VZRQ01010470.1:259473-283695 GCA_013397975.1 Machaerirhynchus nigripectus
CCAGGACTGGGATCCACGGGCAGTGGTGTTGGACACTCCAGGACTGGGATCCACGGGCAGTGTTGGATACCCCAGGACTGGGATCCACGGGCAGTGGTGTCAGATACCCCAGGACAGGGATCCACGGGCAGTGTTGGGCACTCCAGGACTGGGATCCACGGGCAGTGTTGGACACTCCAGGACAGGGATCCACGGGCAGTGGCTGCAGGAGCAGGCAGGAGCGGATCTGGCCCCGCAGGGCACACAGGGATTTCTCCAGGTGCCAGCACCAAGCCGGGCGGGCACACCTTGCCCACACATGACACACCGATTTTCAGGGAAGCACAGCGCTGGTTTCTCCATGACCTGAGCCCTTCCCCCGCGGCTGAGGGGGATTTTCCTCCGCGGTGAGTAACACCCGGAGCCTGCTCCGGAGTGGAGAAATCCAGTCTCGCCGTGGAGCAGCTCAAATCCCCGGCGCTTTCCCTGGGCAGGCTCCTGTAGGGAGTTTTTTCTTTCCGGCGTTCGGAGCAATTTGCATATTTCGAGTCTCATTTGGCTGGAAATGAGCTGGAAATGCCCCAGTGCTGCAAACACTCAGCTCGAGCTTCCAATTCATCGCTTTTTTTAAGCCCCGTGTTGCGTAAATTCCGTCCCACCCAAGGGAGGTTCTGCTGCTCTCAGAAATGCTAAACTTCACGGGGGGAAAATCTGAATATTGTTCTGTCTACATCAGATAGATGTTGTTGCTTTCATGAGCAGCCACATGCTGATTTATGGCAACCTGCTATTTATTTATCAACATTTACATTGTGGATTCCTAAATTATTCTAATAACATCAGGCCAACAAGTTGGTCATGATGTTGCTCCTTTAAAGTCTTCCTTTGAACATCCCTATAAATCAAGGCTGCTTTGATGTGAAATTGGAGATTTCATAAGCCTGTGTTTACTTTTGGGTTTCAAAAATCAGCTGAAGGGAAAACAAAAAAACCCCAAAAAACAAATAGTACTTTGTATCTCATTAAAAAGAGTTTCTAGCGCATTAAACGTGATATTGTTTTAGGAAATAAGGACTAGAAAGAGCTGCAAAAGGAATTTGATTTTTTTAATGACTGATAGTTGACTGCAACCATTCCACTTTTCTCCAGGCACTGAAATATGGCTGGAAACTTTCTCCTTTAGTGCTGTTCAGCGTGAAACAGGCTCGTGGTTCTTGTTTTTTTATTTAAGCATTAAATGCACCTCCCATCATTCTCCATGGAGCGCCCAGGAAGCAAAATCGATGGGAATTATGAAGTAACAAGGACAGCTGCAAATTTGTTTGCCACGGTCCTTTCTGGAAGTGATGTAAGGGCAGGAAAACACAGATAAGCGGGTTTACTGCTCCTCCAAATCCAGGAATTTTAACTCTTCACTTCCAAACTTTCGAAGAAATGCTCCACACTTCCGAAATTCCAGGAGTTGGGTTCGGTGCCTCTGTGCAAGGCAGGAATGAGATGTCAGGAAGAGAGGGCTGGGAATAACAAATTCCTTCAGTGGGGTGGTATTAATCCCACTTCTTTTCACCTGGAGTAGAGCGTTCCATCCTTCCCACCCCAGACAAAGGCATTACACATTCCCTGTCTGAGCCGATCGCAGGATGAGTAATTTCCCTCCTGTGTGTAAATCATTCCCGACGGGACGGGACTCCCGTCCCTGCTCCGGCACGCGGGCAGGTGAGGGGCGGCTCTTCCCAGAGCCGGGCATCCCGCCATTCCCAGGAGAAGAGCTGCTCAGTGGAGTCCCACCAAGGTTTAATTGCGCCTCCGGACCTGGAGTAATTACCCGGGTAATTAAGCGAGGAGGATTCAGCCCGGCTGCCTCAGCGAAAGTAACCCTCGGCCCACAGATCCTTTTGTTCTGGGGATTTCTAGGAGCGCCGGGAGAGCCGGGGATGGAAGCTTTGCGTCAGAAGGGTGGGTCGGGAACAGAGTTTATAAACACTGGAGATCTGCAGTGAGATTCCTCCATCAAAGTGTGGGGTGGGACCCCTCTGTGCAGCGCTTCTCCAGGCCGGAGCCCCAGAGCATCCGAGCTGCTCTTTTATCTCCAGATCGCCCTCAGCTCCTGCAAATGGCTCCGACTGGTTTTAAGCAGCCTCTTTGCATAAGGACTCTTGGCCTCGGGGAGCCCCAGCTGGTCTAAATCGACTTCAAAGGATTTCCATCAGCAGCAGATCCCCGCTCCTGTCTTTATTCTCCCTGTGATGCGCCAGGAACACCTCTCCAAGCTCCAGAGGGAATGGGAACAGGAATAACAGCAGGATTCATCACTGGAGTCAGTGATGTCACTGGAGACTGGAAAGGCCAAGAGCTGCAGGTGCTTCTTCACAGCTGTCCTTAGGGGAGGAACAGAGTTCTTCTTTCCATAAAGAGCCAGAAAAGTGGGAATTTCCACTCGAAATCATCAGGGAGGTTTTTCCCAGTCCTCATCTGGGTCATATTGTGGAATCCCAAAATGGTTTGGGTTGGAAGGGATCTTAAAGCCCATCTCATCCCACCGTCCCAGGCTGCTCCCAGCCCTGTCCAGCCTGGCCTTGGGCACTGCCAGGGATCCAGGGGCAGCCACAGCTGCTCTGGGCACCCTGTGCCAGGGCCTCCCCCCCCTCCCAGGGAACAATTCCTTCCCAATATCCCATCCATCCCTGCCCTCTGGCAGTGGGAAGCCATTCCCTGTGTCCTGTCCCTCCATGCCTTGTCCCCAGTCCCTCTCCAGCTCTCCTGGAGCCCCTTTAGGCCCTGAAAGGCCATGACAAGGTCACCCTGGACCCCCAATATGGTTGGGCTCCTAAATCTGGCAAATTCAATCATAAATGAGGCAAATTGTCTTCCTCTGCATAAAGATGAAGCACACTTGGTCAGGATGGGGTGCCAGGGCAGCTGCCAAGTGGCTCCGGGAGCTGCCATGCCCTTGGTGCCAACATCACCACCCTCCCACGGGCCCTCACCGAGGATTTCTGTGTCTGGAAGCAGAGCTCAGCAAAGGAATAAAGGTGGGGAGAAGCCCTGAGCAGCGAGGGCTTGGTGTGGGCAGCAGGAGGGGAATGGGGAGCGAACTTTCCCACTGGTAATCAAGGAAATTCCCGCCCGCACGCATGGTTGGGAATCTGGAAAGGAACTGCTCCCCGGAGCAGAGGATGCATGGAATAGGGTCACTGCTGGCAATCAAAGAATGGTTCAACTCTGGGAGACTTAATTTGGTGCAGATGAGTTCTGCAGTCAGGCAAAACAGGAAAGCTCCACGCGATGCCGGGGCCGCTTCTCACACAAGCTCCAAATGCTTCCAGGCTCGCTGGGAATGTCGGCTGAGCTGCCACGTGCCTTTGGACATGGAAAATGGCACTCGGGCTTCATCCTATTTGTGTTACCTGCACTGCTCTCATCGGTTAAAGGTGTTCATGGCATGGTCCTGTGGGCGGAATTTGGGGTGGAGGGAAAGAAGCACCGAGCCCATTTCCTGATTCTCTTCTTTTTCAGGGAAACCCCCTGGAGCTGGGGTGGACATCCCCTCCTCATTCATGCACTAATAATTCCCATCTCTTAGCGAGCTTATCAGTGCTAATTTCCTTTGGAAAAGGCACGGGGATGATTATTAATTACAAAAATTAATGAAAATAACAGCACGGTCCCTGTGCTGCTAATGGCCATTACCGTAATTACCCGCGTGGCTGTCGGGCAGTACCGTAATTGCACGTGGCACTCTCCAAAGCCCCAATCCCTGCGTTTGCTGCACGTGGAGCAGTTGGAATTTTCTCCTCACTCGCTGCAATCTGTTTGTTTCCCCCGTCGCTGTCGCATCGACTTAAGGACGGGATTGCCCCGGGGGGGTTGCTCATGACATCAGCCATTGATCCCTGCAGAGGCAGCAGCCTGCTTGCTCCCTGCAGAGCAATTCCCGGGAAGCAGCGTCGCTCCAGAGCGTCCCAGCATCAAGGAAGAATCCCAAAAACCCGCCACGAGCCGTGGAATGTCCGGGATGCCTCGGTGTTTTTGAAAGGGGTTCATGTGATTAAGTAAATCCTGTTTAGGTGCCAGCATGGTTGGGATGGCAAATCCCAGTCAACTTCGCAAATCCTGTGGGAATTCCCACAGCTCCGGGAAGCGCAGCTGGGTTTGACCCTCACAGTCCTTTTAGCAGTGCTGTGACTCTGCTGCCTGTGCCTGTAAAAGGCTGCTGATTAAAGGGCTGGAAAAGTGAGGGAGATTAAGGCTGTGGGGGGCAGATTCCCGCTTCCAGATGGGATATGAGAATCCCGAGGATTTTTCTCTGCTGCAGATGGCTCGGGTGACCTTGTGGAGGCCACTTCAATGCTCTGTGCCTCTGTGGAGAGGCCGTGGCCGCCCTTTGTGCTTTGTGGGGCCACTTGTGAGGTAAAGCCGTTGTCATCAGCTGTTTGTCCAGCACCGCCCGGGCTCATTGATCTGAAAGGGGCCATTGTGAGGAAACCCGAGTGATTCAGGGGTGCTCACAAGTGGTTTGTGTGATCCATCTGCTGACGGCGTTTTCCCGGTGCGGATGAAGGCCTGGATGCAGGGAAATGCTGCAGCACATGCTTGGCTGTAGGGCCGTGGGAGGGCTCACGTGTCCTGGCTGCCGCTTGTGACCGCTGCAAAGACGTCACTGAGGGGGACAGATGGGGTCGGGGCTCCCCTCCCCTGCCACGGGCTCACTCTGCCTCGGGTCTCACTCCTGCTGCCCCTCCTGCTCCTCCTCCTTGGCGGTTTCAGAAGGGCTTTTGTCCCTCGTGGTTGGCAGGAGGTGTAGGGGAGACCCTGTGGGATAAATCCGTGGCCCAGCGCTGTGGAATGTGTTCCTGGGCAGCCAGAATCCTTCACGTCCCGATCCTTCCTGTATCCCATGGGATACCAACCTTCACATCCTGATCCTGCCCATGTCCCATGGGATGCCAGCCTTCCCATCCTGATCCTGCCCATATCCCATGGGATGCCAACCTTCACATCCTGCTTTCCCGTATTCCATGAGATACCATCCTTCTCAGCCTGCTCCTGTCCATTTCCCATGGGATACCAACCTTCACATCCTGATCCTGCCCATATCCCATGGGATGCCAACCTTCACATCCTGCTTTCCCGTATTCCATGAGATACCATCCTTCTCATCCTGCTCCTGTCCATTTCCCATGGGATACCAACCTTCACATCTGCTCCTGTCCATATCCCATGGGATACTGACCTTCACATCTGCTCCTGTCCATATCCCATGGGATACCATCCTTCTCATCTCTCTCCTTCCTGTATCCCATGAGACAGGATTTAAGCTGCTGGAGTTACCTGGAAAGTGAGACCTCACTGTGTGATGGTGAGAGTAGGATTGGATGGGACACTGGGAAGGAATTCCTGGCTAGGAGGGTGGGGAGGCCCTAGCACAGGGTGCCCAGAGCAGCTGTGGCTGCCCCTGGATCCCTGGCAGTGTCCAAAGCCAGGCTGGACAGGGCTTGGAGCAGCCTGGGACAGTGGGAGGTGTCCCTGCCATGGCAGGGTTGGCACTGGATGGGCTTTAAGGTTCTTTCCAACCCAAACCATTCCAGGATTCCCTGTTTCTGTGGCACTGGCAGGACAGGGCAGGAGGGGACAGCAGGGATGGGGGTGGCATTGTCCCAGCAGGTTGCACACCCCCCTTTGGGCTGCATAGGTGAAAGGGAGGTGCCATCAGCTTCCCACCTCTTGAATTTAAGGAGAGGAGAAGGTGGGTCACAACTTCCTTCGCTCCACGTGGCCAAAGGTTGAGCTGGAATCCCATCTGGATGTTCTGGAGCCATGCCTTGTCCAGGCTGGGCTGTGTGTGGGAGCAGGGCCCAGGATTCCAGGCTGTGGCCGCGCCTCACGTGTCCCACAGCACGTGGGGACGCCTCGTGCCATCATTCCGGGAGAAGCTGAGAGCTGTGAAGGCAGCTGGAGACAGGAGAAGATTTCACGGCAAAGATGGCCCTTTTATTTTGGGAATCCTGGCCTCTGGCATGAGCCGTGTTCCCGGCACAATTACCAAGGACGTCCTGAGCAGCGGGAGAGCCGCTCATCCCGGTGATCCCATGCTGGGAGCTGTGCGCAGGCACGGCACAAGGGATTTGCTTTGGATTCCGTGTCAAGGACAGCTCCAGCTCCCTCATAGCAGGGCTGCTTGTCCCTTTGGAATAAAAACTGCAGGAATGATTAAATCTTGAAATTTGGATTGTGAATCGCAGAAGGGCTGGGGCTGGGAAGGACCTTAAAGCTCGTCTCGTTCCACCCCCTGCCTCGGGCAGGGACGTTACAGACACATTCTTTTGAGAATGAATGTATGAATTTATGAATTTATGAATTGCAGTTACAGATTTAAGGGGATTATTTTCCATACCTCTTATCTGAAGGATATTTCAGTTCAGAAAGGGACATTTTGCTGCGTTGCTGCATTTTGCCCTTTACCACGTAGAAGGAGAAACCTGATCACACTGAAAATGTGAAAAATGCTTTGAAAAATCCAGCTGGGAATACTTCAAATATCCCAGTCCCCGTAAGGAATAGGATTCAAGCAGGAATGGAGAGGAGACTGCTGCCTGCTTTTCCCTTATTTAAATATTCCCGAGCTTCCTCCATTTTAATTTTCCCTTAAAAACATGGCTGTGCTAGCGGAGCTGGCAGCCCCTCCGAAATCAGCATCATTGTCCTGGCGCGGCTCGGCTGAGCCAGCCTCGTGTGGAGCGGGGACCCCCTTCAGGAAGGGAGCGAGCGGCACGATCCCAAATTCCCCAGCGCTTCCAGGCGCGCGGCTGGATCCGCGCGGATCCGTCCCCGTTCCTTTGTGCATCCCCGGATCTCTTCCCCCTCTCCCGGGCGAGCGCATCCACCCACGGGCAGCCTCGCAGGGATGCGCTGCCAGGCTGGGCTTCGGCCGGGATTAGCAGCTGCCGGCTTTTGCGGGATCTCTGCCTTGGATGAGCGCTGATTTTTTTGGGATTGGGAAAGGGTCCGTGTGCCCCGGGAGCTCTCCCCGTCGGAGCGGCGATTTCTCTGCGAGGATTTGTGCTGGCTTGCAGGGAGCTTTCCAAAATGCCTGAAGCCAACTATTTGTTATCTGTGTCTTGGGGTTACATTAAGGTGGGTTTAATTCCTGAAAGATTAGTAATTCCCGAATTATTAATGGCTGATTTTTTTTGTGCTGTGCTGCTCGGAGAAAGCCTCTGTGAGGAAAATATGCTTTTAAAATGCTGATTTCTGTGTGTTTTGGCTTATCTTGTGTGTAGTGTGCATGCAGAATCCATGGATGTCATTTTTTTGGGGAATTCGGTGTTGCAGGATAAAATGATGCAGCAGTGAAAAGGTTGGATTATAAAATCAGGAGGATCACAGCGTGAATATCTAAGGGAATAATGCCTGAATCCCACATTTTGCTGTGTGATCTTCAGATTTAGGGCATATTTCTCCTCTAGACATGCAGCTGTCTGTTTGTATAATACAAAATGGAGCAAATTTAGAAAATCCAGAACAGAAGAAGGTTTGGGGAATGGGGAATCTCATCCTGAGATAAAAATCTGAGCTTTCGGAGAGATTTATCTGAAGCGTTCTCTCCTCGTTTGTGACAGTAACAATTAACGAGCATCTCTAGAGGAAATTAATTTCGTGGGCTAAAAAGAAATATCCAGTCATGGTGATGCCAAGCAGGATGGAAACAAAACCATCTGCTGCTGACTCCATCCCAAATATCCCTGGAATTTTGCTCGTTGCGGGGAGTCTCCTGTGCGGACGCTGCGTGGATTTGGGAAAGGATTCCATAAAAACGCCGGGTTTGTCTGTGCTCTTCCCCCCCACAGTTCAAGAGGATGCTGAACCGGGAGCTCACACACCTGTCCGAGATGAGCCGCTCTGGCAACCAGGTGTCCGAGTACATTTCCAACACTTTCCTGGGTAAGGAATGCATCCCAAGCTTTTTTTTTTTTTTTTTTTGGCTCAGGGAAGGGTTAACTCAGCCTGATTGCCCCCATTCACAGCTTCCCTCGTTGGGTTTTCACTTTCGAATGGCTGCGGGAAGGGGAAGAATGGTGTTTGGATAAGTGTATCCCCAGAGGAATTCCTTGCCAAGCCGTGGGATGTTTCTGGGAGGGTTGCGTGGGGCTGGCGGTGGCTGCCTTATGCAACGCTGGGGTTTTGTGGTGACCTTACGGAAAGGACAAAGTCACACAAACCCAGCTGCACTTCAGCTGCCTCTTCCCTCCAGAGATGGGGTTCAGACTAAACCATCCCCAGCATTTTATTCATTACTCTGCGTAAATTTTGCACCACAAGTCAGAGTAAAGGGAATATTTTGCATTTCATTCATGCTGTTGGAGCTCACAGCTCTGCGGACATGAATGAACCCTCTGTGTCAGCATTTGTTAGGAGAAATGGGATTTTCTCAGGGAGCAGCTTCAGGATTTGTGACCATTTGCATATAAAATGAGCAGCCTCATATTATAGATACCCCTGAACCCAACAGCTCCAGAGCTCATGGATGCTGGAGCTCGTGGGGATTCGTGCCCTGAGGTTGGAATGGCCCGGAATGCATTCCCTGTGTGACACACAATTATTCCCATTAGGGATTTTAAAGTGATCCCAGTAGCCAGCTGCAACTGGAACTGCTGCCTGCATTTAGGACACAGCACAGCGTTCAGAATCCGTGGAAGTTTGGAGCTGCTTTGTGGGAAAGCACTGGTCCTATTGCTCAGCTAAATGGTGACATCCAGAGCATGGATCCAGACAGGGAATAGGAGCAAGGCTGGGACACAGAGGGGCGTATCCAGGGATTTGGCTGATGGTCAGCACTGCCCAGCAGCCACGTGAGTGTGGAGCAGGATGTGCTGAGCAGGAATTGCCAATGTGGCCACCAAAAATAAACCCCACAAACACTCAGGTTAATGGGGCCTGAATCCCAGCTGGGGCTGACGAGCCAGAGCTGCTGCTGGTGCTGCTGGGGTTGTTTTATCCATGGAATCCCAGACTGGTTTGGGTCGGGAGGGACCGTAAGGATCACCCAGTGCCACCTCTGCCGTGGGCAGGGACACCTTCCACTGTCCCAGGCTGCTCCAAGTCCTGTCCAGCCTGGCCTTGGGCACTGCCAGGGATCCAGGGGCAGCCACAGCTGCTCTGGGCACCCTGTGCCAGGGCCTNCCCCAGCTCTCCCAGCCTGGCTCCAGAGCAGAGGGGCTCCAGCCCTGGATCTCCACAGCTTCCTCTGGGCCTGCTCCAGCAGCTGCATGTCTGAATTCCTGCTATTCCCCATGCTCAGGCAGCTCCATTTCCCTTGGCAGGGCTGGACAATGCTCTGTTCACTGCTGTCCTGGTGCCGCTGCCATCCCCGTGCTGGGTGGCAGTGTGAGGCCACTCGGGGCCCTGGCACTGCTGAGGGGGGCAGGCTGTCCACCCTGGGCCAGGTGCAGCCTGATCACTCATGGTGAAAATAACTGAGGGAAGTTTTTAAAAGGAACATCAGCTGTTCCAGGAAGTCGTCCTGGTCTGGGTTTTATGAATTAGCTTTTTCCCCGCCTAAAATTTAATGAAATTAAATGAACACCCGAAATTACAGGAGTCTACAAGCGAGGAGGCTGAACAAACAAACAAACAGAAAAATGTGGGTAGGACTCTCATTTACCTCCAGAGATGGGGATAATTCAGAGATGTTAAACCCAGATCATGTGACTTCATTCAGTCTTTGGATTTTATTAGGGCAAGGAGGGACAGGGCACAGGGAATGGCTTCCCACTGCCAGAGGGCAGGGAGAGATGGGATACTGGGAAGGAATTCCTCCCTGTGAGGGGGGGGGGGGCCTGGCACAGGTTGCCAAACAGCCCTGGCAGTGGCCAAGGCCAGGCTGGAGCACCCTGGGACAGGGGATGGTGTCCCTGCCATGGCAGGGGATGGAACAAGATGATCTTTAAGGTCCCTCCCATCCCAACTTATTCTGTAATTCCATGATGAAATGAGCTGAGAAGGCTCCAAGAAGGCGCAGAGGGTCCAGCCCTGCAGTGTCCATCAAGGACACAGCGTGGGAAGGTGGGAGATGACCAGCAGTGGTTTCACACCGGCCGCATCACGTCAGAGGGACGATCACACTGCCCTTGGGTCACCCGCTCTGCCCCGAGGGCTGAGCTGCCACCCCCGTGGGGACATGATGGAACAAATCGGGGATTTCTGCTCCAGAATGGCCATTTGATGCTGCCTTAGTCATTGCTAAGGAGATTATGGAGAGGAAAGTCCTTCAGTGGTTCAGCAAAATCCAGGGAACACCCGCTGATGTCAGCCTGGCTTTGCTGTGAATAATGACTCCTCTCCTAATTGCCGTGCTGCTGCTTGGGATTTCAGAGGGGTTTAATTAAGCCCAGGCAAAAGCAACTCATGCCTGGAAGCCTCGTCCCTCTGGAGGTCCTCAAGGTGCACAGAGGTTGTGGTAAAATCCATGAAAAATGGTTTGGATGGAAGTAACGAGCTGCTGGATCTGCACTTTAATAAATCAGCTGTAGGGCAGTAAATAATGCATGCTTTTAGGGTTTGTTTATTTATCTACTGAAGACATCTCCACAGCCAAGTTTGGGCCTCTTCATGGGCACTAAAATTGTGATTATCCCTGAGAATGGCACCAGGGATGCAGCCTGTGCTTTGGATGTTATTCCATATATATTTGTGAAGGATAAGCCTTTAATAAATCAGTGCCACCCGTTTGTTACCAGTTTTAAGAGCAGGGGGTATTGACCACAAAAAGTGAAAATAGGAAAAATAGGTGTGGTTTTACTTTACTCAGGGAAAATGTGTTGTTTGAACATAGCTTTTATTTTCCTGAAAATAGGCAATGAAATTAATTGGGATTTATCCCTAAGCAGGACCTGGTGCCCTTCAGGCATGGAAAATCACAGAATAATTTAGGTTGGAGATCATGGGGTCCAACCATTCCCTCAGCACTGCCATTCCCAGCACTTATCCGTGTCCCCAGGTGCCACATCCATGCACAGAGAGACATTCCTGGACATGTCCTGTGTCCCCAAACCACGCAGTGGCTGCAAGAGAGCAACCAGAGGGCTTGGGACTGGGGTAGTTTTTGATTTTTGGATCCCAAAATGAGAAGACCCCCAGCAGAAACCCCTGGGTTTGCAGTGGGGTGCAGAGGCAGCAGCTCAAGCGGTGATTTTGGGGGATGTGCTGGGAGCTCACGTTGTGCTGACTCATTTCCCCCTGACCTGTTCCAGACAAGCAGAACGACGTGGAGATTCCTTCTCCCACCCAGAAGGACAGGGAGAAGAAGAAAAAACAGCAGCTCATGACACAGATCAGCGGGGTGAAGAAATTAATGCACAGTTCCAGCTTAAACAACACCAGCATCTCACGATTTGGGGTGAAGACAGAAAAGGAAGATCACCTGGCCAAGGTATGAGGGATTCCTGCTCTTCTGGGAGAATCTGGAAGCTGAGGATGGATTGTTCCCCCTAGGAATTATTATCCCTGAAATGATGTGGCCATTAGAAACGCTGTAATTAATGGTAGCAGGCCCTAACAGCACATTTTATATTTTAAAAACCATGAAAATAGCCCTAAAATGAAAAGAAAAAAGGTGATGAAGGCTGAGGAGAGCAATTATGAAACCCAAAATCAGCCCTTCACAGCTGCTCTGTGTTCATTAATTCACGTGTTCAGCACTTACATAATTACAATAATCATTAAATTTGCATATTTGTGAGCTTTCGGGAAATGCAGAATTGCCTGGGAAAACCTTCAACCAATCTCTGTTTGTGCTCTCCAAAGGAGCTGGAAGACCTGAATAAGTGGGGCCTCAACATCTTCAACGTGGCCAGGTACTCCCACAACCGGCCGCTGACCTGCATCATGTACGCCATATTCCAGGTGTGTATTCCCAGCCTGAACCTGCTGCTTCCAGCATTATTTCCATCTCTAATTCCTCTCTGCCTCGCTGCCTTGCCCAGCGTGGCCTGGCACTCACCTGGGTGCTCGTGCTCTGACCCCACAGGAGCGGGACCTGCTGAAAACGTTCAAGATCTCGTCGGACACGTTCGTGACGTACATGATGACCCTGGAGGACCACTACCACTCGGACGTGGCCTACCACAACAGCCTCCACGCTGCGGACGTGGCCCAGTCCACCCACGTGCTGCTCTCCACCCCTGCCCTGGATGTGAGTGCCCTGCTTGGCTTCGTGTAGAACGTGGGGTGGGCACTGGTGGCTCTTCCGAGCGCTGGCTTCGCTCCAGGGCCTTCATCGTTAGGGAATCTCAGCAGCATCTGGAATCTCTGTTTTATCTCCTCGTCTCAGAAAACCAACTGAAAAAGCACCATTTGTTCCCTTAAACCCGCTCCCCCAGCTGCTGAGAGGTAAAACCCCTCTGACAGATCCCTGTTGTTCCATCCTAGGCCGTCTTCACGGATCTGGAAATCCTGGCTGCCATTTTTGCAGCTGCGATCCACGACGTGGATCACCCCGGGGTCTCCAATCAATTCCTGATTAACACAAGTGAGTTTCGTTCTGAATCGCTCCGAATTTCTCCCACCAGCTTGGAAGTCAATGGGAGTGCTTTTTCCATGCCACAAATGACAACTTGCAGGCTGTGCTGCCCTCTCAAAATATCGTGCAGTGAATGAGGGAGACGTTTTGGAACCAGGCAGGAATTAAAATGCAATCCCCTGACAAGGGGAGCCACTGTAGCACAGTTTGTAAAGTCAATATTTACTACCTGCTAACACATAATAATTCTGCCAGCCCTGAGTGCAAACTTCACCATCAAGATAAGATAAATCATCCTATTGCTACTGACAACCAGAAATGCAAATATTGCACTCATGTTGTGTTCTGCCACAGGCTGAGCATGGATCTGGATTCCAAAATATGGGGGTTGTTGTGTTTTGGGAAGGGTTCTGTTGTCAGTGATTTGTAAGTGAGCATTATTTTGTCACTAGGACTGAGCAAAAGCTGGTTATGTGCTGGGGCTGGCACCCCTGGACCTAAAAATAATCCCAGAATCATCCAGTGTCCCATGGGCAGGGGCACCTTCCACTATCCCGGGTTGCTCCAAACCCCATCCACCCCAGCCTTGGACCCTTCCAGGGATGGGAAAAGGAAACCTTCCCCCATTAAAACACTTCAGTGCCCAGGACAAGTGTTGGCTGCTGGAAATCCCACATTTCCCAGGCTGGAGTCCCACGTTTGGTGTTCCTTCCCCAGATTCCGAGCTGGCGCTGATGTACAACGACGAATCCGTGCTGGAGAACCACCACCTTGCCGTGGGCTTCAAACTGCTCCAGGAGGAGCACTGTGACATCTTCCAGAACCTGACCAAGAAGCAGCGCCAGACCCTCAGGAAGATGGTGATTGACATGGTATGGCCACTCCCTCCTCCTCTTCTTGACCAAAAATGGTCGTTTCTGTGGCTTCCCATCCTGAAATCCTGTTTTTCCCCCTTCTGGAAAGGTGTTGGCCACTGATATGTCCAAGCACATGAGTCTGTTGGCTGATCTGAAGACCATGGTGGAAACGAAGAAGGTGACCAGTTCAGGAGTTCTCCTTCTGGACAACTACACAGACAGAATACAGGTGAGGCAGCCAAATTCCCTGGATTTGGGGTGTTTTGGTCAGGATGAAGAAGCCACACTCCTGTTCTTACTGTGGCTTTTGAGCTGATCATAAAGAGAAGCTAAATTCTCAGCAGTCGTTTTGTTCTGCACTAAAAAGAAGCACAAAGTGGTCCCCTATCTTTTAGGGGAAGGGAATTACGGGTTTTTTCAACACTTGGAGCGTGGAACTGCAAATGTGGCACATTCTGAGGTCAGTTTTTGAGGGCTCCTAAATTTCCCTGCTGCTTCCTCCCATTCGTTTCTCCTGTTACAACGTGGCAAGAATTTAATTCGGAACTTCATATCTAAAGCAACTCAGAGGGAGCTGGCATTACTGATGTACAGGCTGGTCCCTAAATAACTGAATCCTTGATTAGCAGAAAGGACCAGGAAATGCTGGAACGGGGTTAGGTAGTGAGCAGGACAAGATCCATCCTGCTCTGCTCTCCACTTTGATGACCAACTTCTTAAGGACAGGCTCCTGGGAAAACTCTTTAAATCTTTATTCCAGACACTCTGTTGCTGCCTAAATCCTTGTGGCCACTTAGTCAGGCCCGTTTCGTGTGTGTGGGGAAGGGATATTACTCATTCCATAAAGTGGGAGCGTGGAACCTCTTTCCCTGGGAGCGTGGAAGTGGATTTCGAATGGTGGGAAGCAGCTGGATTCCCAAACCAACCTGTGTGGTGTCACTGACACTTCCACAGCTGCACCAGGTGTGAGCCTTGAGTTGTGTGAGCACCGGAGAGCACATCTGGCCTTGGGGCTGTGGCAGCTGAGCTCATCCGTGGGGATGGAATCACAGAATTCCAGACTGGTTTGGGTTGGGAGTGACTTTAAACCCATCTCATCCCACCCCAACACCTTCCACCATCCCAGGCTGGTCCAAGCCTGCCCCTGGACACTGCCAGGGATCCAGGGGCAGCCACAGCTGCTCTGGGCACCCTGTGCCAGAGCCTGCCCACCCTCACAGCCAGGAATTCCTTCCCAATATCCCATCCATCCCTGCCCTCTGGCAGTGGGAAGCCATTCCCTGTGTCCTATCCCTCCAGCCCTCCCTGGAGCCTTCTCCTCTCCAGGTGAGCACCCCCAGCTCTCCCAGCCTGGCTCCAGAGCAGAGGGGCTCCAGCCCTGGGAGCAGCTCCGTGGATTCCTCTGGGCTTGCTCCAGCAGCTCCACGTCTTTAGCGTGGTACCATGGAATATGTTTGATATTTTTATGGTCTGTTTCATAATCAGAGAGTCTGGTGCAGTGTTCTGCAGATACAGCTTGAAGCCCTCCTCTTTTTCCAGCTGATTTTATGGGTTTCCTGGTGGATGTAATTGCAGGTTCTCCGGAATATGGTACATTGTGCAGACCTGAGCAATCCCACCAAGTCTCTGGAGCTGTACCGGCAGTGGACGGACAGGATCATGGAGGAGTTCTTCCAGCAGGGAGACAAGGAGCGGGAGAGAGGCATGGAAATCAGCCCCATGTGTGACAAGCACACGGCCTCCGTGGAGAAATCCCAGGTAACTGGCCCTGAGCTGCAGCTTTTCCTGCAGGAGCTCGGGGTTGGAGAGCAGAGACAGAACTCAGCTGCTTTTGCAGCACAATGAGGAGAGGAGCCAGCGGTTCAGAGCGTGGGTTCTGATCCACCCTGACACCCAGCTGTGCCTGGGGCTCTCACAGGCTGGAGAGGCTGCTGCAGCTCCTCTCCATCTCCTCATTCCCTGGTCGTGTCCCAGTTTGCAGAGGGAGTTGAGTCCTTTTGTTCCCTAGGCTGGAGAAGGGCAGTTCAGCTCTGCCCACCCTCTGCCAGGCCTGTCCTGCCCTCACACCCTCCTAAACCCCCTGGTGTTGTACCCCAGTGCCAGCCCCACTGACCTGCAGGACTGGGAGCTTCTCCCAGCTGAGATCCACCTCAGGACCCTGGAAAACCCTGGATGTCACTCGTTTTCCAGGGTAATTTTGCAGTGCACGTGTCCAGTTGAATTAGAGGCCTTTGGAGCTGCCCTGTGCAGGGCGAATCCCAGGAATATTCATTTATGTCCATGCAAGCCTTAAAACGAGCTGGATTTGGCTTTATTTTTTGGGATGAACTGTCTCATCCCTAGTTCTGATTCATAAAATGGTTTCAAGGTCAGATTTTGTTCTGACCTGTGCAGCACAGGCCATAAAATTTCACCTGGACAGTCTGGAATGAAACCAGGGATTTACGTTTGTCCGAACAGATTCCAGCCTTTATATAATGCTGTCTTGGATGTTGTTTTTGAGTGACTCCAGCAAGTCATCACTGAGGTTTTTCAGCTTGAACAAGTAACAAAATTGATGATAATTATTTCCAAATGTCCTCTTGGGCTCAGCCAAGTGGTTTCAAAATTATTCACTCGAGCGCGTGGTGATTTTGTTGGAAAAATCTGATTTCTTAGCCTAACAAGAAATGAATCCTTCAGCCAGGCTCACCCGTGTGCTCCACATGAGAGCTCCAATTCATTCTTTGCTCCACATCTGCGCTTCCCAGAGGCTTCAAAATGGCATTTTTGCCATGCAGAAAAGATGGGAATTGCACAAAATGGCCATCATGGAATGGCACAGGAGAAAGGGAGGCGGTGTGTCCATGGTGGAGGTTTCCAAATGGCATTTTTGTCATGCAGAAAAGATGGGAATTGCACAAAATGGCCATCATGGAATGGCACAGGAGAAAGGGAGGCGGTGTGTCCGTGCTGGAGGGAAACAAGGAGTGGATTGGAAAATCGTATGCAAATATTTCAAAGCTTGAGAAATGTCCCCTCTTTACATCCAAATATTTTAGGATCAGTGCTGAGCTGTGTGGCCAATTATTCCACGATTTGGGATGTTTTTAAAGGAACAATGACCTGAAACAATGATTGTAAAGAAACCATGGTTAACCAGTGCTGATTTTCACCCACTGGTGCCGTGGAGCCCTGGAGCATTTTGGGTTCCAACCATCCCAAACCCTTTTCCCCCTACTTTCCCCCTGTGCAGCAGGGAATTTTCATCCCCTTTTTGCTGGAGCCGCCTCCCCAGCCCGTTCCAGCTGGATGCTCACGGTGCTATTGACATCCTGTTGTGTCTGAGGGAGCCGGCTGCCATTCCAAAGCAAACATCTGCACGCCGAGCCCGGCTCCTGGGAGAGCCATTTCCCTGCTCCACACAAAGCCGGCCAGCGGGGCAGGGAGCGGGGACAGGCGCTGCCAACACGGAAGGATTCCAATCCCCTTTATGGCCGTTCCGCCGGCTCCATCCTGGACGTGGTTCCTCCCTGAGTCAGACGGAGGAGGAGGAGGAGGAGGAGGAGGGCTGAGCTCAGCGGAAGGGCTGACGGAGCAGCGCATCCCTCACTCTTTCCACCGCTGGGATGTCACTCCAGGGGGCCAGGCAGCGCAGAATTCCCGGGATGAGCGGACCCGCTGGCTGCGCTCTTCCCAAGGAAGTCTCTCACGGGGCTGCCTCTCCATAGAAACACGGAGGGCGGGAGGAAAACGGGAGTGTTTAAAGTGCAGGATCGTGGGACATTTCACAGTAGGGACAAACTGCACCCCGCAGGAAAGTCCACCCAAAGCTTTGAGTCCAGCCCGTGAAGGCTGCTCCCCGTGGGAGCACTGGGGTGTTCCCAGCTGGCAGCCACGTGGGAACCCTGGGATAAGGCCATAAATGCACTGGCCTTGTCCCCAGTCACCCGGGAATCCTCTCTGAGAGGAGCAGGCTCTCTCAATGCTGAGAGTTCCAGCCAGTTCCAGCTCCATGGGCAGGGACAGCTCCCACTGTCCCAGGCTGCTCCCAGCCCCACCCAACCTGGCCTGGGACTCTGCCAGGGATCCAGGGGCAGCCACAGCTGCTCTGGGAATTCCATCCCAGCGCCTCCCCACTCTGCCAGGGATCCAGGGGCAGCCACAGCTGCTCTGGGCACCCTGTGCCAGGGCCTCCCCACCCTCCCAGGGAACAATTCCTTCCCAATATCCCATCCATCCCTGCCCTCTGGCAGTGGGAAGCCATTCCCTGTGTCCTGTCCCTCCATGCCTTGTCCCCAGTCCCTCTCCAGCTCTCCTGGAGCCCCTTCAGGCCCTGCAAAGGGCTCTGAGCTCTCCCTGGAGCCTTCTCCTCTCCAGGTGAGCCCCTCCAGCTCTCCCAGCCTGGCTCCAGCCCTGGAGCAGCTCCGGGGCCTCCTCTGGACTCTCTTCATCAGCTCCACATCCCCCTGCTGTTGGGCCCAGAACTGGGGCAGCTCTGCAGGTGGGGCCTCACCTGAGCAGGGCAGAGGGGCAGAATCCCCCCTCTCCTCTCCTGCTGCCCACGCTGTGGGATCAGCCCAGGGCTCCATGTCCTGAACTTCCTGCTGGCTCCAGCTTTTAGTGAAACTTCCATCCAAGGTTTGATTTTGGACCAGACATCAGCCCAGCCCAAGGCTCTGGGTGCAGCTCTGGGTGTTAGATGATGGTGTCTGCGTTAGGCTGTGCTGGTTTGGGGACTTGCCCCTGGTATTTTGCTTGTAAAATTAATACAATATGAACTTTCCAGACATCCACCTTCTCCTGGTTATTCCCTTGCCCTGAGCGTGTGTCCCTTTGTTTTCCAGGTGGGATTCATTGACTACATCGTCCACCCGCTCTGGGAGACGTGGGCCGACCTGGTGCAGCCCGACGCCCAGGACATCCTGGACACTCTGGAGGACAACAGGAACTGGTACCAGAGCATGATACCTCAGAGCCCGTCCCCTCCCCTGGAGGAGCGGGGCCAGGACTGCCAGGGCCTGATGGAGAAGTTCCAGTTCGAACTGACGCTGGAGGAGGAGGATTCGGACGGGCCGGAGAAGGACGGCGAGAGCCTCGGCTACTTCGGCAATACAGAGACGCTGTGCGTGGCCCAGCCGGGGGGGAAGGAGCCCCAGAGGGAGGCCACCATCGAGATTGTGACAGAAGACACATCTCCTGTGGACACATAATGGCCCGGCCCCGCGGGAGTGGCTTTTAAACACTTGCGGAGCTTGCGAGCAGCCTCCGACAGCCTCTTAGGCCGGGTCTGAGGCCTCTGCCACGGGGGTGACAGATCCTCCAGCTGCTTGAGATTGGAGTCAGGGTTACAGATGGGGTAGGGAACGATTGCTCAGGAAATGCACGGGTGATTTGCGTTGTGGTTTGAGCCTTGTCAGCCGAGAGCATCGCGGTGTCCTGGCGCTGGCTTGGGTCGGGCCCGAGGCGGCGGTGACACACAGCTGGGAGATTTGATACTGGTAGCTTTGGAGTTCATACCAGTTAGCCCGATAGAAACTACTGATCAATAACTCATATCCAACCTGTCCGCCCGACCACCTGTCTGCAGACCTGTGTGCCTTCTTTGTAAACACTTTCATGTCTTTTCGAGAGTCCCTCAATCCAACACACGGAGTTTGGTAGTTCAAAAGCGACACAAAGTGTTCCAGAATTGGCGGCTCCTTTTTTGGATTCTTCCTGTTACCAGAAGCAGTCTTCCTTTTTTTCCGTGGGCAATACCTGTCACTTTATTGCAGTTAATCACTTTGACAGACTAAACAGAAGGGGAAACCCTCTGCTTTGCATTACTGCACCTTTCACGTGTTCTTAATCCCCCCGGTGACCCGCTGGGAGTCACTTGGTGCTGCCGTGCACCGTTCCCTCGCTAGGAACAGCAGGATTTCTTTCCTCCCCGGGGCTTGGGTTTGTGGTGAGCAGGACAGAGGGCAGTTTTTTTTTTTCCCTGGCACAGCTCAGTCCATCCCTGAGTAAGCGTGGCAAGGCAGCGTGTGAGACACGCCTTCCCCCTCGGCAGCTCCCTGGAATTTGCACGCTCGGATATTTGTGTTTCTCTGGCCTCTCGTCCACGTTCCCTAGGTTTAGGTCCACCATCCTCCTCCTCCTGCACTGCCTCGAGCTCTACCACCTCCATTACTGTTTATAACAGTGTATTTATTACCTACTGTACATACTGTAATGTTTTGTAAGTTATTAATTTATATGAATTAGCATCGCCTGTCGGCGGCGATGTTAATGGGGTAGAAAACTCGGAATAAGAGTTGCCTTTTTTTCTTGTAACCTTTTGTATTGCATAAAGTCCAAGAACCTGAACATAGCTGAAGAGACAGACACAACCCAGGAAGGGCATTCGGGTGGCAGCCGCCCGCGGGGAGGGGACACCGCATCCCAGGGCAGCAGATTTGGGAATTCGCCAGGAACGCGGAGAGGGGGAACCGAACAAAGAACTCCCCACGCCCGGGCCGGCTTTTCAATGTCACAGTGTTCCAATCTCTGAACAACCCAATGTGAATCTCTATGACAAAAAATGTGAACTGATGTAATAATTGTGCTGTGAAACTTCCTCTGACAAAGCTTGTCCGGCATCGTGAGCGGTGTCAATCTCAGTTTGTAAAATACGTTTCAAGCTTTTTGGTCCAACTCGTGACTGATTAGTTCATGACAATAGCACAGTTGTGCATGATCAATGGGTTTGTTTGTCTGTTGAACACTGCATTGTTCCAGGTGGTTATTTTATTGTTCCCCAGAGTTTCACACGATGTATGTTATAGTATTCTATATCGTGTTCAGATGCATTCTTAAGAGATTTTTATATGAAGTGAATAAATGAAAGCATGACCCAGCCTGCGGCTCCTCGGGAGGCTTTTGTCACCTCTGCTCGGGGGACAGAAAATGGGACCCTCCAAACCCAGAACCCTCCCCTGGCCCAATCCCAAAACCCTCCCGTGGCCAAACCCCAGAACCCTCCCACGGCTCAATCCCAGAACCCTCCTGAAGCCCAAACCCCAGAACCTCCCACAGCTGAAACCCAGAATCCTCCCATGGCTCTCCCAGATTCTGTGCCCAAAACCCAGAACCCTGATGCAGCCAAAACTCAGAACCCTTCTGTGGCCAAAATGCAAAACCCTCCCATGGCTGAAATCCAGAACCTTCCTTTGGCCAAAGCCCAGGACCCTCCTGGAGCCAAAACCCCAAACCCCCCAATGTCTGAAACCCAGAATCTTCCCGTTTCCAAAACCCAGAACTTCCCATTTCTGAAACCCAGAACCCTTCAGTGGCTCAAACCCCAGACCCTCCATGGCCAAACCCCCAGAACCTCCATGGCCAAACCCCCAGACCCTCCATGGCCAAACCCCCAGAACCTCCATGGCCAAACCCCCAGACCCTCCATGGCCAACCCCAGAACATCCCATGGCCAAACCCCAGACCCTCCATGGCCAAACCCCCAGACCCTCCATGGCCAAACCCCAGCCCCTCCTGCGGCCCATTCCCGGTGGCCGCAGCGGGAGCCGTTCCTCGGGCACGGGCAGAGGAGCGTTCCGGTGGCACTGCCACCGTCCGTGGCGCGGCCGGGACCTCGTCCTTCCTGCGGGGCCGGTGGCAGCGCAGGCGACAGGAAGGCGGGTGCAGACAGGAAGCGGTGGCCGCGCACGGCCCGGCCCGGCCCGCGGGAGCTTTCATGTCCCGGCCTGACCCAAAACAAGCGGCTTTCCACTAAAAAACATCCTGTGCCACAGCAGGAGCTGCAGCGGAGCGGGGCCGCTGCGCCGCCCTCGGCGCGGGGGACACCGGCAGTGTCCCCTGTGGGGCTCCGCGGGCTTTCCCTGGATCCGCTGGCTCCGAAGGGAAGCCACAGGAACAAGTGTGGATCCCATCCCACGCTTGCCTTCCCGCCCAGCAGTCCGTGGGAGCAGCCACTGCCAGGCCACCTTCCGGGACATCCCTCCCTTCCCAGCGGAAGGGGCTTCAGCCAGCGGCTCCTGGGGGATTCTCCCAGCTCCTGGCCAGGGTTTGAACCTTTGGAACTCCTTGGTGGAAGCTCCTTGGAAGGGCCAGTAGTGATTTGTCTTTCCCACTGGATTAATAGAATCCCAGACTGGTTTGGGTTGGGAGGGACCTTAAAGCCCATCCAGTGCCACCCCTGCCATGGCAGGGACACCTCCCACTGTGCCAGGCTGCTCCAAGCCCTGTCCAGCCTGGCCTGGGGCACTGCCAGGGATCCAGGGGCAGCCATAGCTTCTCTGGGCACCCTGTGCCAGGGCCTCCCCACCTTCCCAGGGAACAATTCCTTCTTAATTTCCAATCCAAATCTCTCCTCTTTTAACTTAAACCATCCCCCCTTCACCCCAACTCATCCTTTCCACATCCCTGTGCTGTGGCGGCCGCATCCTGCCCACCGCTCCCGGGGATGTGCAAGGGTGGGAAAGGGGTTTTTGGGATGGGAAAGGGCTTATTGGGGTGGGAAAGCATCGGCACTTCTGTGGGGGAAAGCACCAGACCCGGGCAGAGCAGCAGCGCTGGGGCTGCAGGGGAAGCGCCCACCCCGTGACAGGGGCAGGCGGGTGCCAGGGTGGGTGCCCGGGTGCGGGGGTGCTCTGCCTGTGCCCACTCCCCTCCAGCCCTCGCTGGCTTCTTTCCTGTCCCTTCCCAGACCCAGTTCTGCCAGGCAGCTTTCTCGGGATCGCAGGCAGGCGGAGGCGCAGCCCTGGAGCCGGGAAGAGCCGCTTTTCCCTGCCCCATCCCCGCAGCAGCGGCAGGGAAAACGTCCCGGTGGCCGCTGCACGGCAAATCCAACCCGGAGCCTTCTGTTTCCCCTCCAGTTTTAGGGTGGAAATCCCAGTTCAGGTGCTGGGACATTCCCTGGTTCAGTGTCCCCGCTCCTCAGGGGATGAGGATTCTCCGAGGCTCTGCTTCACCATCCTCACATCCAGAGCTTCCCTGGGATTCGCACGGATTCCTTCGGCATCGGAAGGTGTCAGATGGAGCGGGGATGTGCTGCTTCCTCCTCGCTCCGGAGCGGAGCTGGAGGTGCTGCTGCCCCTCCCTGGTGGTCCCCCCGTCGCTTCCAGGGAGTCCCAGCAGCTCCCGGTGAGTGCGGGGTGAACAGCGAGGGACCCCCCGCGGGATCTGCAGCTCCTGGGACACGGACACGCAGGGACACACAGGGATCGGTCCCCTCCGTGCTGCCAGCATTAACCACGGATGTCACCCAGAGCCCCCGGGTGACAGCTGGCCTTGTCCCCAAGGACACAGCTTCCCACTGGGGCCGTGGAGCTGGGATTTCAGGGGGATTTCCACCAGCCATAAACCCACCCAGGGCATCAGTCCCGGGGATGAGCGGTGGGAGCAGATCCAGCCCTTCCAGGGGCGTGGGGACAAAGGTCCCACAGAGCCCCTGCCACTGCCAGGAAACTTCTGACCCGGAGGTCAGCGTTGTTCACAGAAACTGCCATGCAGAGAAATAAAACCATCAGCCAGCCCTGCTGCTTTTTCCCAGCTCAGCCCGCTCTCCTGGGGGTGCAGCTGGATTTCCATCCCCTTTTTTCCCCCACTCCGTGGGAGTTAGGGATGAGCGTGGTTGTTCCCACCTGCCCAGGGATGTGTGACAGCGCCAGAACAAGGGACAAGGGACAGGACACAACGGCCTCAAGTGGCACTAGGAAAGGTTTCGATTGGATATTTGGGAAAATTCCCCCATGGAAAGGGTGGCCAGGCATTGGAACAGCTGCCCAGGGCAGGGCTGAGTCCCCATCTCTGGAGGGATTTAAAAGCCATGTGGATGTGGCACTTGGGGACACGGGGCAGTGGTGGCCTCAGAGGGCTTTTCCACCGTCAGTGATTCCAATTTCTCTGTCCCTGGTCCACAGCCCTGTGTCCTTCTGTTCGGGATGGAGCATTCCCAGGTCTAATCCAGCCACGAGGATCCGCAGCACGCCGGGAGCTCCGTGCCAGCCGCGGGGGTTTGGGAGCGCTGGGACAGGGCTCACCTGGAAGTGCCGCGGATGAGAAAAGAGAAGTGAAAATGGGAAGCACTGGCGGCTCTGCAGTCGAAAACAGGAAGGAGCCGGGGCAGGCGCGCAGAGCCCAGATTTTATCGGAGCTGGAACGGGGCCGAGGGCTCCCGGCACCGGAGGCTCCCATGGGAAGGGGAGACAGGACTCCCAGTCTGGCAGCGGGGACACCAGAGGGACACGGGGGTGGCCAGGAAGGACAGGGCGGGCTGTGGCCCCGCTGCTGATCGGTTTAGGAGTTTCAGCTCTCCCAAATGTCCCTTTTGGGGGTGACACAAAGACCCCATCCCTGAGAATTCCCATTCCCAAGGTCGCCCTGTCCCCAGGGGCTCCCTGTCCTCAAGCCCTGCCCTCGCTGCCCTGTTCCTGCGCTGCTCAGGGTATTTCTGCCACGCTGGTGCGACGCTATCCCCACCTCTGTCACTGCGGTGCTGGGGACAGCAGGGCTCTGCCCACGCGGGTGCAGGGGGGCCCGGGGGGGCGGCAGGACCAGGTGTGCACGGAGTGCCTGCACATCTGGCCGGCCCCCTCCCGTCCCTGCACATCTGTACCACGCCATCCCGCCCCTGCACATCTGCCCGGCCCCGTCCCGTCCCTGCACAGCTGCACAGCTCCATCTGCTGAGCTCTCGGCGCCGCGCAGGGCTTCGGGACTCTCCAGAGCCGGGAAGTGCCCCGGGATTGGGGAATGTGCGCTCTGGGGACACGGCAGGGACACAGGGAAGCGGGACGTGCCCTGCAGGGCTCACACAGCTGGAGCCGGGCACAGCTGGATCCCCGCACAGCTGGAGGCAGAGGCTCCAGGGCTGCGCTGGGACCCCTCTGCCTTTGCTGCCCCGGAT
>VZRQ01010470.1:288147-299787 GCA_013397975.1 Machaerirhynchus nigripectus
AAATAATAATAATTATTAATAATAATAATTAAATCAAATCCTCCCCTCCCCCTAATCCCAAGCAATTCCAGGCTCTGCCGAGCGGCAGGGCGGTGATCTAATATCGAGCCCATCCGATTATTTGCAATTCCATCCCCAGCCCTGTGTAGGCAGCCCCGGCTGTGCAAACGCCTGGTTTTCCATGGAGCTGCCGCTTCCCGGCCGGATCCGTCGGGATTGGGATCCTGAAATCATTATTTTTATCCCTCAGCCTGATGTGCTGCACAGGGGGTGGGTCTGGGGGTTAGCGGCGGATGGATGGGGTTTGGTGGTTTTCCCTGGTTTCCCCTGGATGGATGAGCATCATTCCAGTGGGAAACGAGGGAATTGGAACTTAAGGTGATGATTTTTTTTTTGCCGTGCCGTGGAGATGCAGGTCTGGGGAAGGAGGAGGAGATGCTGGATCGGGGTTTCTTGGCATGAAAAAGGAAATGAGGAGGGAATATGGGCTCCGGGCACAGGATGCTTCAGGGAGGCTGTGTCTGATCCTGTGTGGGAAAAGCCTCTGGGCATGACAGGAATTTTCTCCTCTGTCGTCTGTCTCGGCCGTATGTAAAGCTCTTCCTTAGAGTTTATAATTTTAATCCCTTCTGGAGCAGGATGCAGGGAAGGGATGCCTTGGATTGAAGGGTATTTCAGCAGAACGGATACTCCAGGGCCGACAGGAGCAGAATATATTGGATTTTGGGGGATTTCTGGCCCGTTGGTGGCAGCAGCAGGGCCTGGCTTGGTGGAGCCACATCCAAGCCCGGCGCTGCCGGGGAGCTTCCCGGGATGACAGGCAGAAATCGGGATGCTTCCCGGCATATCCCTGAAATCCGGGGCTGCCCCCCTGCCCAAATTCACCGGGAGATGCGTCGGGATCCACGGGATTTGTACGGGTTTGAAATATTGCCCCGGTCTCGGGAATTCAGGCGTCGTCACAGCTCTGTGTGGGCACATGGAATGGCCTCTCCCGGGAACGGCTTCTGGATGCTTTGGTGTGAAGGGAATGAGTTCTGTTGTCCTTTAGATCCGAGGAAAAGCCTTCCCTGCTCTCCCTGGTGCTGAGGAGAGTCACAAGCACAAGAGGTTTTAATTTTAGCCCATGACATCAAACCCATCCCACGATGGGAACAGGTCATGGCGGGGGAAATGCCATTAAAAACCTGGCTTCTCCCGAAATTCCAATGCTTACGGAGGATTGATGTGGATAAATCGGAGTTGCCTTGTTGTACGTCTTGGTTTGGGTTATTTATTCAGTTCTGAGGCTGCTCGGGGGAAGTAAGTTGGGGTTTTGAGGCTGGTTTGGGGTTTTTGGGTTTGGGGTTTTTGGGTTTGGGGTTATTCCTTGAGGATTTTGGGCTGGCGGGAGCTTTGGTTGCCTCCCAGCCCTACACTGGAGATGGATCCAGGGCTGGGGCACGGGGCTCTGGCAGAGGTGGAATCACCTTCCATGACCCACCCTTGCATGGCAAAAAAATGGGAAAAAAAGAAATCCTAATCATAAAAAGTGAATTATAACAGCTGGAAATGTCCCCCAAGTGGTTGGTGCAAACTGAGACCAAAAGCTGGAAAATCAGAAATAATTCCTGGGGCTTTTGAGTTTTGAAATAGCTGGAAATTGGTTGGGTCTGTGGGAGAGTGGAACTTCACTCCCAGATCCCACTGAAACCCTGGCCCCTTGCAGGGGTGATTTATTTAACATAAGCCTGGCTTTAACAAGCCTGGCTTAACTGGAGCGGAAACTTTTAAACCCGTGCGAGACACTGGGAGCTCCTTGCAGTGAACACCTCAGAGGGGTTTAATTATTCTTGTAATTAATTATTGAAATCACTTCTCGTGCTGAAGTGTCAGACACTGCGCTGGAAGGGGAGGGTGGGAGCAGGACCTGGGGCCACCCAGCAGGATGGACCTGGCTCGAGGATCCTCTTTGGATCCTTTTCCTTGGAAAAAAGAGACTTCACCTGACCGGGAATGGCGCAGGATGAACAACTTCCACTGGATTTGTTTTACTCAATATGTGGAATATTTTCTCCTGGGAGATGACATAAAAATATTTATTTTCCATGGATGTCTAAAAATCCCAGTGATACCCAAAAAAAATGAGGTGTGGGAGATATTTCCAGACCCAAATCCCTGCTGGGGGACACCAAAGGTGTCACAGGTGTCTCCAGCAGTGGATATTACTCCACCTCCATGGAGTGGGATGCAGGAACATTCCACGGATTTGTTGTTCTTGGCTTCACCCAGCCAGGTGGGAAGCAGGGGTCGGGATGGGGACTGAACCCCTCCGAGATCCCACCACGTCTGGAGAGGTCCCTCGCGTGTGGCTGTAGGAGTGAGAGGGGCTGGGACGTTCCCTGGGATTGCAGAATCCTCGGAAGCGCCCCGGGCACGCGGTGCAGGTGAACACCCGGGCACGGGAACGGGTTTGTCTCCTTTTGGGATCCCTCTGTTGCATCTCCAGGGCACTGAGGGCGCTCCGAGGTTTAATTAAGTTTGGAAATCGCTGCTCAGGCAGGAGCTCCGGGATGTTGGGAAGACGGGGCGGTGACGGGGCCGACGGGAGCAGCCGAGGTTCCTCCGGAGAAGGTCATTCCCTCTCTCCCTGGAGGTGCTCCCTGTGTTTCTCCAGACCCCAAACCGGGGCAGAAGCCTTCCCAGAGTGGGAATTTCTCCATCTCTCTTCTCCAGGGTTTTTAAACCCAACTGGGAAGTTTGGTCACTCAGGGAGCTTCCATGGGAGTGTCCTGTCCAATTTAGGATGGTGAGAGTTGCCCAAGCCCGTGGGAGGTGCCCAAGCCCATGGCAGGGGTGGGATGAGATGGAATTTAAGGTCCCTCCCAGCCCAAACCAGTCTGGGATTCTCTGGGAAAATCTTTCTGGCATCATCTCTCAGCCTTGGTGGGCTCTGGCTTTGGAATGCTGGGCCCGGAGGCATCAAAGGCACGTCCAAAAAGTTCCTTTTGGCTGATTGAAAATTGATTTTGGTTTATTTTTAGGTGGTCTCAGCTCAGTAAGTTGTGTTTGAACGTGCTCGGTGTTGGCTGCAGGACTCAGCGAGGAAATGGCCTGGGAGGGAAATTCGGGGGCTTTGGTTGGAGGAGGAAAATTCGGGGCTTTTCTTTGAGAAAGCCACGGGCAGGTTTGATGGAAATATCACAAATTCAGGCATGGATGGCAAAACCATTCCAGAAAATACCCGGAACGCTGGATCAGGACCTGGATTTTCCCTTGTCTGAGCAGGAATCCATGGCCGAGCTCGGATCCGAGGAGAATCAGGGCTTGGTTGGGCATCTCCATCTTTGCCCTCAGAGATGGATTTTTCCAGACCTGCTGGAACTTTCTGCAGAACTCAGGGGGAAGCAATATTTCAGGATGGAGGAGATGTTTTTTCCCCCCTCTTTTCCATGCCCAGCCCAGGGAAATGCTGAGCCTGATCCAGGGATTTGGCTCCTCTTGTATCCCAGGGTGGGCTGAGGGTTGGGGCCATCCCACCACTCTCAAGACTAAAGATGTCCATGAAGACTTTTGGGATATTTTTGGGGGGCTGATCCAGGTGGGTTTGAGCTGTCAAGGAGGAACTTTGGGGAAATGAGGCCTTGGAAGTGGAAAGCTTGGAAGAGAAGTGGGGAAAAAAGCTCTGGAGCTCTCGGGTTTGGGGTTCAAAAGCTGGGGCTGGGGTCAGTGTGTCCGGCCTGGAGCTGCTCAGGGAAGGGTGGTGCAGTCCCAAAATGATTCCAGGGATGTCTCCCACATTCTGGGAGCTCCAAAGCTGAACCGGCATCCCAAAAAAATGGGGTTTTTTTTCCAGGCATTCCCGCCCTTCCCACTGAGCTGGTTGGGTTTTCCAGCTCTCTTCCGTTTGCAAGGTGTTTTTCCATGGGAAGGGAGAGGAGGGAAAAAGGGCTGGAGCTCCAAACCAACTCCCACCAAGCCAAAGGCCCCACCCAAACCTCGGGAATTGGGGGAAAGGTTGGGATTGGGGCTGGTTCCTGCCAGCTAAACCCCAAGGGGAGAGGATTTGAACCAAATAGGGAGGTGGCAAACCCTCAAATGCCCGGTGGGACGAGGCGGTGGCAGCAGAACCCAAATGGGGTTTTTAGGGCTAGAAAAGGTAGGAAAATGTGGCAAAATCTGGAAAAGGAAAATGTGGCAAAATCTGGAAAAGGAAAATGTGGCAAAATCTGGAAAAGGAAAATGTGGCAAAACCTGGAAAAGGAAAATGTGGCAAAGCCTAAAAAAAAATATGGCAAAACTCCTCCTTGAGTGAGCCCTGGTTTAAAATGTGCTCTTGGGCATCTGGAACCGGTGCCCAAACGCAGGAATTTGGGTTTCTCTGCCAAGGCAGGGCCTTCCTGTGTGATTCACCGGCCTTACTCGTGTTTTAAGGATTGAAAGGAAAAAAAATTCCGGGTGAATTCAGGTGTTGCTCACCTCGAACCTCCTCCAGTGCGGGGTTTTGCCCGATAAAGGTGGGAAAACGTGGCTTTGGGTGGAAGTCCTGCCCTAAACGCTGCTGTTGAGCCCCCAGAGCTGCTGGTGGTGTGAAACGGGATTTATCCCAAGCTCATGGCAGGAATCCCGACTTGGAGAGAACTGGAGAGGAGGAACACGGAGGGAAGGGCGGGAAGGAGGGGGAGGCAGAGCTCCTCCCCAGAGCAGTGACCTGGAAGCGCTGGGATGCTCCAAACCTGTCACCAAGGATCCGTCTGCCTCGGGCAGCGCAGGGGGTGGGATTCCGGCTGTCTCCCGGCAAGGCTCATTCCCACTTTCCCTGCTCAGCCCCTTTCTTCCCTTATTTATTTCTTTAACCCCAGGCCGTGCACGGGATTTTTTTTTTTCCCAGGTTTGGTGGGAAAAATCCGAGCAAACCCCAACCCTCGAGGGCCGTGCAGGTGGTTTTTTTTTTTTTTTTTAGGGAACGAGCTCTTCCCGAGCAGCTCAGGAGCACAAAGTGCGGCCCTGTGCGCTCTGCCAGCGATTGAGGAGCTGGGCTCTTTGTTCGGGACCAAAATTCCGTTGCAGGCGGCTGTTCCCGGCCGCTTCCGAAGGGTTTTCTGCTCTGGCTGTGGGAATGAAAGAGGCTCGAGGCTGGCAGCGGTTCCAGCTGCCGGGGCTTTGGATTTAGAGCCTCGCAAAATGATTTATTTTTAAATTCTAGTTTAGTTTTAGGTGGGGTTTTTAAAAAAAATTTAGTTTAATTTTGATTTTTTTTTTTTTCCCTATTTTAATTCCTGGAGCCGGAGATTCCGGGGCTGTCCTGTAGGAGCAGCGTGGAATTCCTGCCCCCGTCCTACAAACGTCCCCTCCCCTCTCCGGGGAGTTGGATGTGGGATGGGGAAGGGGGAATTCCCCAGCACATCCCAGTTTAAGCTGGGTTGGGGCTGACAGTGATAACATTGGAAGCATTTTGGAAATCCTGGGGTCTCTAGGAAATATTCCTTACCCATCCCAGCCCTGGAAAAGCACTCCTGGCATTGGCACGGGTGAATTTATCTTTAATTTATTACTTTTTGTGTGTGTGGTTTGTGTTGAGGTAATTTTCTAGGTGATGTTTTGAGGAAAAAAAAAATCTTAAAATTCTCCACCCACACACGATCAGGGATTTAAAGTTGGATTAATTTGTGGAAAACTGCAGGAATTTTGGGGTAGATTAGGCCGGGAAGGATGAGGTTTCCCAGCCTGCCCTTGCTGCATCAAGGATTTCAAGCAGCTCCACAAATATATTAAAGAAATATAAAAAATAATATAAAAAATAATATTAAGAATATAAAAAATTTAAAACTATAAAATATATCTTAAAAAAATACAAAAATAGCTATTAAAAGTAAATTAAAAATATTTAAAAATAGTAAAGATATTTAAAATATTTTAAAATGGTAAACAATTTAAAAATATTAAAGTGTCTAAAAATATAAGAATATTAAAAAGTCTAAAAATATAAGAATATTGAAAAACAAAAATATTAAAATGTGTTTAATAATAGAAAAATAATAGAAAAATAAAGTTAGATTGAGGGGAATCATTAAAGCTGCACCTTGTTATTAGAGCTGATTAATAATTGTAAAATCCTGGAATGTTTTGGGTTGGAAACACCTTAAAGCTCTTCCCATCCCAGCCCTGCCAGGGCAGGGACACTTCCCACTATCCCGGATTATTCCAAGCCCCGTCCAGCCTGGCCTTGGACACCTAAACAGCCTTAAAATAATTAATAAGATAATTTATACCGCAGAACTAATTAACAGCAGGACCATTAACGCTCTCACCCGGAGCTCTGCAGGGAGAGGGGAGGCTGGAAAAAACCTCCCTCAGCCTGGAAATTAAACCTGGCTTTAGGTCAGGCCTGCTGCTCTCGTTTTTAGTCCCAGACTTAATCCCGGCTTTAAAACCCTCGGGCAGCGGGAGCTGGGTGGTTTGAGGAACTCCAGGGAGAAGGGTTTGGGTGCCTCGTTTTGGGCGTGAATCCCGGTTTTCTCACGGGAATGGGAATGTTGTGGATGTTGGGGTGGCCGCGCCGGGAGCGCGGGGTGCTGTCCCCAGGGAAGCCCAGGTGTCCCCTTTCCCACCTGGGAACCTGGGAATGGGAGCTGCTGGGGTGGAAAAGCTGCTTTGGGCAAGGGTTTCGGTGGGGTTGAAGGAATCGTTGTGTTTGTAACCCCAAAACTGGCGGGTTTTCCATGAATATCGTCAGAGGGGCTGCTGGGAGTCCCTGGGGGGCGTGGAGGTGCTGGATTGTGAGGAGATGCCTCGGAAAACAGGGACAGATGGAACGGCAAAGCCTCGTGGAGAAAAAAAGATGCTTCCAGTGGGATTTTTTTGGGTGGGTTTTTGAGGGAGGGACTCCAACGCGGGGGTTTAGTATTGATATTTCTATATTAATGTAGTTTAAAATTGGTATTTGTGTAGGGGGGGAGCTTTTCCCTGGATGTGCTGCGTGCAGGGAAGGCGACTGGGAGCTCTGCCACCTCCCCTTATCCCCCAAACCCCCGAGATTCCCTAAAAACAGCACTCCGGGTGTGATTCGGGAGCGGGAGCCCATCCCGGGCAGCCTCTGGAGCGGCTCAGGACCCTCTGGAAGCGCAGCTGGCATTGCTGTGGCCGTGCCAGGCGGGAATGAAAGCCACAGCTGTCCCCGGGGGGAATTCCCCGGGAGGAGGGATCGTCCCCCGGCCCGCTCGGGGTCTCTGAGCTGAGGTCACAAATCCCATCTCCGGGGGAAGGGGGAGCCCAGAGGTTGCTGCAGCTGCTTGGCCGAGGAGCCCCGAGCAGGGATTTGTGTCCTCCCGCTGATAAAGATTCCCGAAATTCCCCCGTGAGTTGCTGGGATTGGGTTGGGATGCATCCTGCTGGTGCTGCCCTGGGTTTTAAGGAGAGCTTTTCTCTGCTTGGCCCAATCCTGAGCTTTGCTTTGGGCTCGGGCCTCGTCCTGTGCCATTAATTCCATTTCTGTGTGGAATATAAGGAATTTCCATGGTTTGGGGCGTATTCCCACATCCTGGGAATATTCTGCAGCTGGAATCTTGTCCCTGGTACCTGAGTACCTGAGCTGAGCTGCGCCTGAAGAGTGAAGGGCCTGGGCTAAAGCCCAGCCCAGGTTTTTATATCTGGCTGGGTTTAATGCCAGGGGGGCTTAGGCTGGATTTTAGGGAATATTTCTTCATGGAAAGGGTTTTCCAGCCCTGGCAGAGGGGTGAGTCCCCATCCCTGGGGGGATTGAACAACCCTGTGGAGGTGGCACGTGGGGACACGGGGCAGCGCTGGGCATGGCTGGGTTTGATCCTGGGGGGCTTTTCCAGCCTAAACAATTCCATGATTCCAAAGCAGCCCATGGTGTTCCCTCACCTCGAGGAGCAGGGTTTGACCCCAGGGCTCCGGCATTCCCCACTCCAGCTCCTGCCGGGAACATTCGGGGAGCTGGCGAGGGGAGGAAGGTGCAGGAGGTCTGGGAAGGTCGTGGGAGCCCGAATCCCGCTGGGAATGTGGGGCTGGATCCTGCTCTGGGACAGGGGGGACGCAGCCCCAGACCCCGGGGTGGCCACAGAACTTCCTGGGATTCCTTCCCGCCGCGCAGCTGGAAGGGAGTGGGAGTGTGGAGAAGGGCTGGGATGTTCATTCACCCCCCCCGGGCAGAGTTCGGCCTCATCAGAGACTGAGTCACCCTCAGGGTTGGGAGTGGGACTGGATTTGGGATCGTCCATGGGATTTGGGATCACCTCTGTCCGCTGGAGTGAGACCCTGCATTCCCACATTCCCATTCCTGGAGTAACCCTGTCATTCCTTCTGTTCCTTTTGACTGAAACCTCTTTCAGGGACCAAATTTCCAGCATTTATTGGTGTTTTTGGAGGAAACCCAAGCCCCGCAGCCGAGCCCACGGCTGGCCTTGCTCCCCTTGATTTCCACGGGTTTCCTTTCCCCGGAGCCGCAGGCGGTGCCAGCAGTGCCCGAGGGTGCTGGAACCTCCCTTGCTCCTCCTTTTGTTTCCTTTTCCAGCAGGGCGGAGCAGCTGTAAGCCTGGGGAGGGTTGGAATCGTAAAATTGTGGAATGGTTTCGTTGGAAGAGACCTTAAAGCTCATCCCGTGGGCAGGGACAGCTCCCGCTGTGCCAGGCTGCTCCAAACCCATCCAGCCTGGCCTTGGGCACTGCCAGGGATCCAGGGGCAGCCACAGCTGCTCTGGGAATTCCATCCCAGGGCCTCCCCCCCTCCCAGGGAACAATTCCTTCCCAATATCCCATCCATCCCTGCCCCCTGGCAGTGGGAAGCCATTCCCTGTGTCCTGTCCCTCCATCCCTTGTCCCCAGTCCCTCTCCAGCTCTCCTGGAGCCCCTTCAGGCCCTGCAAGGGGTTCTGAGCTCTCCCTGGAGCCTTCTCCTCTCCAGGTGAGCATTCCCAGCTTCCCAGGTGATGGACTTGCTGCTGGATCCCGGTGGCACTGTGGCCAATCCCGAAGGATTTGTGCCCCAAGCCCTCCCAGGGCTGTGCAGGAGCAGCCTTTGGCTGCTGCTGCTGCTGCAGGATCTCCTCCCTGGAATAAGATCTGGAATTGGACTTGGAAATGAGGGAGGCTGAAATATTCATGCTGGGCTCAGGTTATCCCTGCGGTGCTGAGCTGCTCCCGAGCTCTGAGGCAGAGCAGGGCCAGGGAACGTTAGGGAGGCGTTCGTTAACTTCATTCCACATCAAAATTGGACCGAAATTAAAAGCAAAACTGGCTGCAGCGAGGGGGTCCCTGGGGCTTGGCTTTGCTGCTGCAGAGGGGGAAGAAATCGAGGGGTTTGGGGTGTGCAAAGGACCGAAAACGGCCGTTTTTACATCGAAATGTCCTTGGTGGTGCCCGGGCTGCTGCTGGGTGTGGGAATCTCCGGAGTGGCCTGCAGGGACCCAGCAGCTGCGTGCTGATTTAGGGCTCGGGGTGCTTTGCCCTGCCTCAAAACTGGATTTCCTGCGGGGCTTTTTCCCTCCGGGAATGCCCGAGGGTTTCGGGAGCTTCGGCTCTGCGGGGCCGGGCAGAGGAGGGGCCGCTCCTGCCGGGGGTTCCCCCGGATTCCCACATCCCTGGGCTCCCCCAGCGGGGACGGGGAGGTTTGTGCGTGGTGGGCAGAGCGGGGGCTGCTCAAACCCAGCTCTGGGAAACGCCCCCAGCACCCAAAGCGAGGGAAAATCAAACGCAGGAGCGACTGTTCTGCCTTTCCCCTCCTCTTCCTCCTCCTCCTCCTTCCTTCTCCCCCTGCTCCCCGCAGGTCTGGAGTGTGTCGTGGCCGTGGATAAATTTCATCTTTGGGCACAGATGAAGCAGAATTCATTTAAAGCTTTTTTTTTTTAAAACTTTAACCATCCCAAAGAGCATTATAACCCTGCCTTTCCTCTCGGCTCAGCGTTCCTTAGGAGTTCCATGCTCCCGAGTGAGTAATTTTCCCTCCAGGGATCCCCCCCTCGATATTTGGATGCCCAGAGGCAGCAGCTGCTCCCCCAGCCTGGGGGCGGAGGGTGAGGGACTGGATTTGGGAGAACAGGGTTGGTTTGCATCTAGAATCATGTTTTGGTGCAAAAAATGATCTTGGTCCTTCCTAAGAATAAAAGAGAGGAGGTTTGGCGGTGTTAAACAGGGAATTGTGTTTCTCAGGTGGAATTCTGAAGGGTAGCAGGAAAAAAGGATTTCAGAGGTGGATAATGGCCTGGATTTGGAGAGACCTTTGTGTTCGAAGGGAGATGAACCAGCACCGGGGTTGGTTCAGCCTTGGGGCTGCTCTGGTGGTGTTGGGATCTCCAATCCAGGGAATTCCAGTCCACATGGAATTTCTGTGAAGGCTCTGACCTCTCTGGAAAAGATTTGACGGCTTCTCATAAGGCTGAGTCTTGCCAGGACAGGTCATAGGGTGCTGCAGCCCTAAAACCACCTGAAAAGGGGGCTTGAGGTGCAGAGGGTGCGAATGCCAACCCTCAGCTCGGTCCCTGCACCTCTGGGTGGGGAATTTCCCCGAGTCAGGGGGTACAGGAGCTCCTGGGAACCCCCAGTCCTGGGAACCCCCAGTCCTGGGAAAGCCCAGCCCCGTGCCCCTGGGTGGGGTCAGCCTCGCTGCCTCGGCCCGGGGTGAGCGGGGGCTTGGTGGGGATCTGCTCTGAGCAGCCCTCCCCTCTCCGAAGGCAGAGCTCCGTCCTGCTCTTCCTTTCCCAAATATCCCTTTTTTCCCCTCAGTCACCCCCACTCCCAGCAGATGGGACTCTTAATTAGCCGAGCAGATTGGGCTCAGCTTCAGAGGAAGAGCAGCTCAGTTCTGGGGGTTTCAGCCCCTCCTTGTTCTGCCCTGGGGTTGGAGGATGGGGATTTTCCAGGGGGGAGATTAATGGGAATGTTGGGAAAAGGATGGATGTGGGGGAAGCAGAGCCCCCCAGGAATGGGGCAGGATGAGCCTGTGGGGTTCAGCAGCGCTCCCAGCTGGGTTTATGGGATACGTGGATCCCACAGGCTGGAAAACCTGGGAAAGGGGAATGTGAAACAGGATAAGCTTTGAAATCCCCCACAGCCCGAACCATCCTGGCATCCTGCAAAAAAGGGGGAAAGCTCGGAGAAACCCCCTCCCCTCTGACTGCCCTCCGAGGGCTGTGGGGTGGCTGCTGCTCCCAGGGGCTCTGGGATTCCAGGACTTCCCAGCTGGCTCCAGAATGCCCGGTCCCGGGAATTGTGCAGATCCACACCAGTGCTGAGCACAGCCAGCCTCAGGGGCTGGACCGGGTCTGAACCCCCCGGGAGAGTTTTCCCTCCCTTCCTCAGTGCCACAAACAGCCGGGGGAAGGAGGGAGGGACTGAGCCGGAAAGCTCGGGAATACGGACTGGGAAGCAAATACGGAGTGGGAGAGAAGAACTGGGAAATAACTCAGTCCCACACGCTGGGAGGGAGTTTGTGAGCGTGAAATGAGCAAATAAACGGCAGAAATGAATGCCCACACAACCTCCTGGCAGCTCCTCAGCTCTGCGATCCCTTGGCTTTGGCTCTTCCCTGTCTCCACCTCATCTACGGATTGCAGCCAGCCAGGGAATGAGGAACACTTAGGAGGATTTATTGGAGGGGTTATATTATTTATATATATATAAAAATAAATAATACATTATTAATT
>VZRQ01010470.1:299803-310703 GCA_013397975.1 Machaerirhynchus nigripectus
AAAATAAATAAAATTTCTATTATATAAGTTAATAAGATATAATTATATATTGTATAAAATATAACAAAATATTATATATTATATATAATAATATATAATATGATAAACAAGCTATGCAATAAGATGTAATATTATATACAATCGTTATAATATGGTATTATATGTAATTTATAATGTTATTAATACTGCCTGTTTCTTGGTGTTCCTTTTACCCCCAGGACTGAAAAAACGCACCAGGAAGGCCTTTGGCATACGCAAGAAAGAAAAGGACACTGATTCCACGTAAGCTGAGAAGAGCTCATGGGATATTAATGGGATTTACTCCAGGGAGGAGCTGCTCGGCCCTGCCGGGAGAGACAGGAATTTGGGGCATCCCGGGCCGCTGTGAGGGTTGGGTGGGGTTTGAGCAGCCGGCGCGTCCCAGCTGTTCCCCCTTGCGCGGGATTTCCTCGGAGCTGCTGCCGGGCTCTCCCCGTGCGGGGGAATTTTGGGGAGCGGTGGAAAAGGGCCCCTGGGAGCTTGAGCGGGTTCATCCGTGCCCGGAATGCTGCTCTGGCCGTGCCCCGAGCCCGCGAGAGGCGCAGGTTCGGGCTGAGCCGGTGCTCGTGCGGGTTCTGGTGGCTGGGGCAGCTCTGGGGTGGGGAAGGTGCAGGGGCTGGAGCAGCGCGGGGGTTTTGCTTCCCAGGAAACATCTGGCAGGGAATTCTTCCCACATCTGCGTGTGGGTGCTGAGCCCGGCCCAGGGAGGGCTCTGGAGCACCAGGAGAGGCTGAGGGAGCTGGGAAAGGGGCTCAGCCTGGAGAAAAGGAGGCTCAGGGGGGCCCTTGTGGCTCTGCACAAGTCCCTGGCAGGAGGGGGCAGCCGGGGGGGGTGGTCGGGCTCTGCTGCCAGGGAACAGGGACAGGAGGAGAGGGAACGGACTCAGGCTGGGCCAGGGGAGGCTCAGGTTGGGTATTTGGGGANTTGGGGAAATTCCCTCATGGAAAGGTTTTCCAGCCCTGGCACAGCTGCCCAGGGCAGGGCTGAGTCCCCATCCCTGGCAGGGATTTAAAGCCCTGTGCAAGTGGCACTTGGGGACACGGGGCAGCGGTGGCCTTGGCAGTGCTGGGGACAGCTGGGTTTGATGGTCTCAGAGGGCTTTTCCAACCCAAACAATTCCATGCTGTGGCTTTGGGGTGGGAGTCCCAAAGTGCTGTGGCAAAGGAGGCTGTGCCACCACGTCCTGGGGACAGCAGGGGACAGGCAGCAGGGCGTCCCCTCCTGCAGCACTGCTCAGGTGCCTCGTGCCCGTCACCAGGAACTCGGAGCTTTTCCTTCTATTCCGTTTGGGTTTGTTTTCCTGAGCCTTTTTATGTCCTGGTGGGAGTTGCTTTGGAGGTTTCCCGTGCCAAGGGACAGACTGCCAGGCCTGCCCGGGTGACTCTGGTGGCACTGGCATCTCTGGAGGGCTTTTCCCGCTGCAAAGAGGGGCCCAGAACAGGGGACACAGGGAGCACATCCCAAAAGAGGGATGTGCAGCCCCGAGCTGTCGTCCCGCTGCCCCCAGGGATGGTGGCATCCATCCGCCGAGCTGTGGGACAGCCAGGAGCTCCAGCTGTGTGCGAGCTCATCCATAATTTATCGGGATGTGTGGGAAGGAGGCTCCTTTGCATCTCCTCCTCGTGGAAAACCGCTGGAGCCGGGGCCGGGCGCTGCCTTCATCCAGCGCTGTGATTTCCACGGCTCCATCCCGCCCTTCCCATGGATCGGGGAGCTGGCGGCGGGGCCCCAGGGTGCTGGGGGCGGTGGGGAGGTCGCAGAGAGGCCACCCTGGAGGACACCGCAATTAGCAGCAGCCGTGATTAGCGCGGCGGGGTCACGGCGCGGTCGCGCCCCGAAGGGCTTTGGGCGCTCTCCAAATCCCTGCGGGCAGCGGGGATGGGCCGGGAGAGGGAGGGAGGGATGGTGGCATCTGCCACACCCTGCGGCCACCCCGGCCGGGCCACCGCGTCCCCAGGGCACCGCGCTGGGCTCCCTGGAGCTGCTGAGGCTCTGGGGTGGAGCTGCTGTGGGCAGGGAGCTGCTGCTCTTCCTCCCCCCGGCGACGGTGCCCGCAGCAATTCCAGCTGGGATGGGAGCAGGAGGTGACATTCCCTGCGCTGGGATCACGCAGGGAGGCGCGGACACGAAAGCAGAAAGGATTTTTGCCGCTTCCAAAGGGTTTCAGAGACTTTTGTGCGAAGAGACGATGCCTAAAACGGGAGAGATGGGACACGGATTAATTGGAAAACTTTAGGAAAGGCGTCATTCCCAGTGGAACCAAGCATCTCCCAGCGGGGTTTCCGAACTGGTGGCACATCCCTGGCAGTGCAAGGAGCTCGGGAGTGTGCGGGAGGTGGCGGAGCCCATCTGGATTCCAGGGACACTTGTGTTCCCTAAATCCCTCGGCATCCCTGGGCGGTGCCGGGACCGAGCCCTGATCCCAAATCCCATAAGCAGCTGGGGTTAGGATCCCTGGGGAGCCTCAGCGGTTTCCCAGTCCGTTCAGCAGAGGAGGGCCTGTCCTTCTGGAGGAATTAAAGCCTGGAAATTGCTCGAGACGGGATTTTTGTCTCTGCCAGAGGAGGGGCGTGGGGCAGGGACGTTGCCGGGATGGGTGCAGGAGCCAGGCGGGGCAGTGCCAGCCCCAGCAGCAGCACTCGATTTACTGATAAACCCAAAATTTATCACCTGATAACGTGAGGGAAATTGCTCTGTGGGCTCCACGAGGAGCAGGCAGCTCAGACGTGCTGATAATGCCATAATTACAACTTTTGCTGTCATGAATTCATTAAAAAAGAACGGTTTCCAGGAGTTAATTGGAGCAGTTTGGGCACTAACACAGCTCCTTTCTCTGTTCTTTCCAGAGGGTCACCGGACAGGGATGGCATCGTGAGTATTGCCCAGCCCTCTGCTCCCCCGGTGTCACCTCCCCCTCCATCACCATCAGCGTTTTGGGAAGAGTTTTCTGTTTGATATAGAAAACAAACATAAAAATCCGCGTGAAAAGCGATAAATCCCAGGTTTCCTCTAAAAATATCAGCAGAGGGAGACCTGAGGAGTGCTGGGGGCAGAGGGACCAGGTGTCCTGCTAAAGCCCAGCTCCTCATCCTCCTTTCCACTGCTGCTAATTGGCTTGGGCCAGATTTGCTGGCAGGGGCAGTAGCCAGAGCAGCTGTTCCCAACCTCTATTTTTATTTTCTATATGAACCTGCAAACCAGGGGGTGCCCGTGGGGTTTGGGTTTGTAGCTGCTGCTGCTGCTTTTATCCCTGGTGTTAGACTGAAATGTCCCTGCTAGAGGTGGGCCCTGCATCCTTCAGTGTTTGATACCGAAAATGTGCTGGGTTCAGGCTGGGCTTTTATTTCTGGAGCGAATCCAGATTTTGGAATTTCACCTCAAAATAAAGATGAGGTGTGTTTTTTTAAAAGTTAAAAATTTGGGGGAGGGGGGCCAAGCTGCTCCTTTCAAGAAATCAAATTTTTTTTGGTTTTTTTCCCCCCCCAGTCTGACCCAAAATCCTCGGCTTTGGGCTCTCCCTGTGTTTTTGAGCTGCTTGTTAGGAAATAGAGATGGCAGGGCTCTGTTCAGCAGTGGGAAATGAATCCATGCCAGGTTTAGGCTGGATATCAGCAGGAATTTCCCCATGGAAAGGCTGCCCAGGGAGGTTTGGAGTCCCCAACCCCCGGAGGTGTCTGAGGAACACCTGGATGTGGCGCTCGGTGACGAGGTGGGGATGGGGCACAGCTTGGCCTGGATGATCCTGGAGGTTTTTTCCCAGCTTGGATGCTGTCAATACCCAGGGAACACCCCCAAGCTGTTCCCTCCACCCGCAGAATTCCCACAGGCAGCTTTTCCTGGCCAGGTTTGGGCACAGGCACCTCGGGCGGCCTCTCCAAGGGTGCAGAAATGCAATTTTTAGGGAGGATAACGCAGCTCCCGCAGGTGTTTGAGGCACAGGAATTGGAGATGGAGACATTTAATATAATCTTTCATCCTCCAGCCCATTCTCCACACGATTTTTGGAGCCGTTGGAGTGGCCAGGAGGCGAATCTTGACTGCTGAATAGAGCCCACAGGAAAATCCACCTTTAATCCCGGGTGGAGCCGCAGCTGAGCCTTCCTTTCCCTAGAAATCAGAGTTCCCAACTTCCTTAAACTTAGTTTTGTGTATTTAAAACGGAAAAAGCAGCCAAGGGCCGGGTGTTTTAACCCTTTCTCTGCCACCCCCACCGTTGCAGCAGCCCAGCCCTCATCCCAATGATCCAAGTTCCAATAGCAAACCCGAGAGTGCGCGGGAAGGAGGAAATAAGGACGGGGTAAGGAAACCCGAGCTCGGCTCCCAGCTCCCACAGGGGTGCGGAAAACCGGGAGTCAGCCTCAGTTTGGAATCTGGAGCATAGGGAAACTCCCTTTAGGGTCAGCCAGGTTGGGGGAAACGGGGTTAAATACAAAAGGATGGGGGGAAAAGCAGGAGTCCGGTGGAAAACAGCATCCAGAATTCCCGCAGGACGGAAGCCAGGGGAGGTTTTCCCACACCTGAGCTCCCAAGGAGGCTGCTCTGCCCTCGGGCAGGGTGAGGAGCGGGAGGTGAGGGGCTGGATCCAGCCCTGGAGTGGGGAGTGCATCCCGCCAGACCCTCGCCAGGGAGCTGGGGTGGGAATGCTCCCTCTGGAAGCTCAGGGGGGCTGGATTATCCCGTTTAGATGCCCAAAGTCATGAGCCCAGCCTGAGGTCAGGCCCCAGGGGCCTCGCTGGTTGCTGGCTGTGGTGGCCACGGGACTCAGAGTGGGTGCCCAGAGCCAGCCAGGAAAGGGTTCCAGAGGTGACGGATGCCCGGAGCCTCTTCCAAGCCGAATTCCCTCGATCCGAAGCAGCGGCTCCTGTGTGTGTTGGTGTCTCATGGCATGGTCTGACTCATCCCAGACCATTCCCGCTGCTCCATCCCGAATTCACAACGCCTGGCACGTGGGATAACGGGATCTGAATCCTTCCTGGGATTCCCCTTTCTTGGGGAAGGGCTTTAATCCCAATAAACCTCCCTGCTCGACCGGCATCGGGAGCTCCCGCTGCTGCCGGCACGTCCCGAGGGCAGGAGCATCCCAGCACATGGAGAAATGGCCATTCCCTGCTTTTCCTTAAGAAACGTTGGACATTCACCTAATGAATGTTCCAAAAAACTCCTTCCATTCATCTCTGTGCCCTGGGGGAATTCCAGAGCCGGGGAATGCTGTTGGGTTTGTGGTGCGGGGGTGTGGAATGGCACGTGCTGCCTTCCTGGTCCCTTCACTTAAACCATGGGAATTTTCCCTTCCAGAAGAAAACCAACGGAGCCCCGAATGGATTTTACGCGGAGATCGACTGGGACAGATACGTAAGTGCCCCCCAGAGCTTCCCTTGCATCCAGCTGCATCCCATGGGAATCCCAGGCTGTTCCCACACGGATTTGGGGCTTTTTTTGGGTGAAATCAGTCGTGCCCAGGCACAGATTCCGTACCTGTCAATCAGAATTCCCAGGGATGAGGTGGCTCTGGAGAGCTCTATGCTGGCCCACGGGATGTTGCAGTTTATCCAGAGAAAACCTTGGGTTACAAACAAGGATTAAAACCTTTCCTTCTGCAAAATAATGTCGGGATTTGAGGCGCCCCTTGCTCCGTGTGGCCCCAGGGTTTGGGCTGGGCAGGACGTCCCTTCCCACGTGAGGAGAGAGCTGCTCCAGCTCCCCAGGAACTGACGTTCCTAATCCTTCTGGGCTTTTCCTTTGTTCCCTGTCCAGAACTCCCCTGAGCTGGATGAGGAGGGATACAGCATCCGACCCGAGGAACCGGGATATATCCTTTGGTTTCGGCTTTGCCTCTGGGGTTACAGCCGGGAATGGGAGCTGGGTTCGCAGGCAGGCCACTGGCTCTCTTTATTCCATAATTATTATTAATTATTAATCATTATTATTATCTATTGCCACCTTTTGATTTCCACTTGGAGCTGGCACTCCGCAGATAAAGCCAAATTCCCGAGGGAATTACCTGAGGCTTTGGAGCAGAGGGTGGTTGGAATTCCTTGATTCACTGCTGTGGAATGAGGAGTGGGAGCATCCCGTGGGATGATCCCTGGGGGTGTCCGTGATTATCCTGGGGAAAAGGAGGCTCAGGGAGGAGCTCCTGGCTCCCAGCAAGGAGGGGGCAGCCCAAGGGATCGGGCTCTGCTCCCAGGGAGCAGGGACAGGGCGAGAGGGAACGGCCTCAAGTTCTGGAGGAGATTTAGGTTGGATATTGGGAACATTTCTTCATGGAAAGGCCGGTCGGGCATTGGAAGGGGCAGGAGGGATTTCAAATCCCCGTGGATGTGGCACTGGGGGACGTGGGGCAGCACTGGGGGACGGTTGGACCCGATGATCTCGTAGGGCTTTTCCAGCCAGAACAATTCCATGAAATCCAGACATGGATACAGCCCCTGGCGGGCTGGAGTTATCCCTGAGAGCAGCAGCTCCACATCCTCTGGCTGCACGGGGGGCACAGCGGTGAAAAGGGCACAACACGGGATTTCCTGTGGGCCTTTGGGGCCGCCACCTGGGGACCGCCAGATTCCCGCTCTCCCGGGAGCCTCGGAACACGGAGGAAGGGAATTTCCTTAACCTGCTGCTGCACCCACCAAAGGAAAGCACTTCTACTCCTCGAGCGAGTCGGAGGAGGAGGAGGAGGCGCACAAGAAGTTCAACATCAAGATCAAGCCCCTGCAGGCCAAGGACGTCCTGCGCAGCGCGGCCACCGTGGACGAGCTCAAGGCCTCCGTCGGCAACATCGCCCTTTCTCCCTCCCCCGTGGTGAGTTCTTCCCGCTCTTCCCGAGCTCCCAGAGCAGCGCTGCTCCACGGGGATCATCCCAAACCCAGTGGGAGCTGGTGCTCCGGTTGGTTTGGGTGTCCTTACTTCGGGGGCTGCTCCGTAGGGATGTGGCTGCAGGCGGAGCTCGGATGTGTGGAAATGATGTTTCCGGGTCAAAACATCTTAAAAATTCCCTTTCCTGCTCGTAAAAGAGATTGGGGTGTACTATTCTCTGATTTTTTTTTTTCCCCCCTCTTCTCATTTTTCAATGAGGAAAAAGGGGAATTTCAATCCGGGGGAATTTTCAGTCATCATCGTTCAGGGTCTTGCCCTGTTTCCCAAGCCAAGGAAAGTATCTGTGGGATTTTCCGTGGGATTTTAGAGGGATGTTTCTCACCCTGGAGGTGAATCCAGGTTCCTGGAAGGAAAGGTCATTTTTCCTTAGTCCATCCTGGCATGAAATCCATCCCCCTCTGCTTTTCCTAAGGCTTGTTAAGATTCCCATTGGCTCATCCCAACCTGTTCAGCCATGAAAAGATTGGATTCTGGGCTTTCAGGAGGTTTTAGTGTGGGCTTTAGTGTCTTCCCAGATGGAGCTTTCCATGGTTTATAAATAACCTGGATCTGAAGTGTGGATGACTCTCCAAGCCAAAGCAAAGCTGAAATAAAATCCATGGATTTTATTCCTGCTTCCCAAGCACCGAGTTTCTGTCGGCATTCAAGGATTAGAAATTGCAGCTGGGAGCTTTGGGAAACGCAAAAAAAGGGGGAAAACCCAACCTCAAAATGAACAATTAAAATATTATTATTATTAACAATAGGAAAACCAGATTCTCATGGAATGTGCATTTCCCTAAATCTGATGTTTGTCCCCTCTTCCCCGTGGTGTTTTTCCCGCCGAGGCTGGGGTTTGCTGTTGTTTGGGAAGGGGTGAGGGGGATCCCTGTGGGATCGGGATGCTGGGCTGCGGCACTGCTGGGCCTCGGAGCCGGAGCCTCCCTGCGGGATGCGCTCAGGGAAAGGCCCCGGCCAGGCTGGGCAGGGGGATCCCCGCTGCTGCTGCTGCTGCTGCACGTGGGGATCCCAAATCCGGCGAGTGGAGCCAAGGGGAGCAGATGGGCCGGGGAACGGGGCCGCTCCGGGTCCTGGCACGGGCTGGGAAAGCTCCAGAGCCCCAGGCAGGAGCTGCCTGCAGGAGTCTGGCATCCACAGGAATTCCAGGATTTGCTGCCAGGTCCCTGTCCTTGTCCTGGTGTCTTCTCTCCCAAAGCAGCTCGGGCACCACATCCCTGCTGGAAGGGAGCAGTGGGGTGGGAGAGCATAAATCCCATGGATTGGGCTGGGAGGGACCTTAAAGCCCATCCTGTGCCACCCCTGTCGTGGGCAGGGACACCTCCCACTGTCCCAGGCTGCTCCAAGCCCCGTCCAGCCTGGCCTTGGGCACTGCCAGGGATCCAGGGGCAGCCACAGCTGCTCTGGGCACCCTGTGCCCAACGCGGTGTCCGTAGTCCCCGTCATTCCCGGCCTTCTGGACTGGGAGTCCTGGTGCCTTAACTGGGAATGAAGCAGAGTGGGAACGGCCAGTGGGGTCTGGAATGCTGAAACGACGGAATTCTTCCCATGGGATGGCTCTCACAGAACTTTTACGTTCCCAAATATTTTCTATTTCCTCTCCCTCCGCTCTCCCACGTGGATGGGTGACCCTGGATCCTGTCCCTCTGCTTCACTGTGCCCTTAACCTCGCACAAACCTTCGATCCCTCTTTATAAAACATCCCCTCACCTTCTCATTCTCTTTTTTTTTTCTCTCTCTCTGCCTTCTTGTAGAGGAAAAGTCCGGTAAGAAACTCCATTTTTATCTCCTGGAATATTTTAACCCAGCCTCGTGCACTCTTGTCCTGTCTCTGGAGCTGAGCTGTCAAAAGCAAACAGCAAACCCTGCCCTTGTAGAAGGAAGTTTCCTTTCCTTTGTCGCTGACTTAGAGCCTTTTTAAATGCGGTGCTTAAAACCAGAGCCGGGCTCGGCTCCGGGCGCGCTCGGGGGGGTGGTGTGGGCCCAAGGGCTCGGACGAGGCGTGCAAGGGCTGGGTTTTCCCGGGATCGTGGCGCATCCGGAGGTAGGAGAAGGCAGGAGACGCCTCCGTGACACCAGCGGGGTTTCTCCGAGAGATGGGGAAATCCCCCCCTTTCCCAGGATCGGGGCTGCCCCGGGGGGCTCCCGCGGGGTGCGGGGGTGTGGTGGCCGCTGGGGACCCGGGGTGCTGACCTGTCACTCTCTGACCAGGTGTCTGTTCTCTCCCTTCTCGCTGACCGCAGCGCCGCAGCCCGGTAAGAACCCGCTCCGGCTCCTCCTGCTCCCGGGAACGGGGTCCTGGAGGGGTCCCTGCCCGTGCCGGGGCTCCGGGGTGGGCACAGGTGCCAGCGGTGTCACACACCCCGCTGTGGGACCCCAGCTGATGGTGGGACCCCGGTAACACCAAGGCTCCTCAGCGGTGGGAGCTCTCCCCCCGCATCCTTGTGAAGCCCTGGAGATCCCACCTTGGTTCTGGGATGTCCCCGCTGCCGTGGTTGGGGGGATTTTGCTCCACGAGCCGCTGGCACAGCTGCCCGTGGCAGTGCTGAGTCCCCATTCCCGGAGGGATTTGAAATCCCTGCGCATGTGGCACTTGGGTAACTCCGAGGGCGGAGCTGCCAGCGGCAGCTCCGTGTGGCTCAGAGCTCTCCCGTAGGGTTTTCTGCTCCCTGGAGTTCAGCCAGTATCCCCTCTGCCAACCCCTGCCCCCTCTGCTGGGCTGCTTTGCTCCTTGGGGTGACAACTGCCATGCACCCGTGGCCCTGTGCATCCCACTTATTCCCGTGTTTCTCCTTCCAGGGCACGATTAAAAGGAATTTATCCAGTAAGTATCTCCTGCAGCCTGGAAAAAAATAAGTTCTTGCAGTTGGTGGAGGTGTCTTGGAGAGTGGGGGTGGAAAAGGAGCGAGTTAAGTTTGGTTTAAAGCGGTCCTGGCAGAGCTGGTGGCTCCCAAAAGTTTTCCTTGGAGGAGAAGGGGCCACGCTCGGGATCCCCGCAGCGGGGCAGCTCCCCGGTTCTGCTCTCCCCAGCCATAAATCTGAGTTAAAAGCGGGTTTTTCCTGGCAATGTCTCCCCAGCAGGGTGGGTGGGACACCAGGGGATGCCCTGGAACGGGAATGGCGCTGATCCGTGTCTGTCCCGCCCGCAGGTGAGGAGATCACGCGGCCCCGGCGCTCCACGCCCACGCCGGACCCCGCCAGGTCAGTCCAGAGCCCCGGGGGCACCACCCGGGGTCCGGGCACCTCATCCCACGGTGGGGCTGGAACGGTCCCACCTGCGCTGTGCTTCAAGGGTTAGATGGGAGATCGGCAAGGAATTCCTGGCTGGGAGGGTGGGGAAGGGCTGGGATGGAATTCCCAGAGCAGCTGTGGCTGCCCCTGGATCCCTGGCAGTGCCCAAGGCCAGGCTGGACGGGGCTGGGAGCAGCCTGGGACAGTGGGAGGTGTCCCTGCCATGGCAGGGGTGGCACTGGGTGGGCTTTAATGTCCTTCCCAACCCAAACCAGTCCGAGGTTTTGGCAGGACTGAGGGGCTGATGGTGGCTGGGATGCTCAGTGTCCACCCCTGCTCTCCCCCAAAAGTACCAAGGACATTCCCTGCTGGAAGCCATGAGCCTGATCCATAGGGAGAGCAGGCCAACCTTGGGGGGGATTGGTGTAGGACAGCAAACATGCAGGTTTTTATGGAATAAAGCCACATCTCACTGGGAATGTGCCCAGTGCAGCTCCAGGGTTTGACTCAAGGTTTGATGGACCAGAGCATGGCCCAGACCTCAGGATTTGATATTATTTTAGATGATGATATTATTTTAGATGATGATATTATTTTAGATGATATTATTTTAGATTTTTTTAGATTTTTTTTAGATTTTTTAGATTTTTTAGATTTTTTAAGATTTTTTTAGATTTTTAAAAGTTTTTTTGGTATTATTTTTGATATTATTTTTAGATATTATTTTTGATATTATTTTAGATATTATTTATATATTTTT
>VZRQ01010470.1:313900-329232 GCA_013397975.1 Machaerirhynchus nigripectus
GATGGGATATTGGGAAGGAATTCCCGCTGTGAGGGTGGGGAGGGGCTGGTCTGGAATTCCCAGAGAAGCTGTGGCTGCTCCATCCCCTGGCAGTGCCCAAGGGCAGCTCTGACGGGGCTCGGAGCTCATCACAGCCTCGTCCCCTTTTTCCCGGCAATCCTGTTTGGTATTCCATGGAATATTCCGTGTTTCCCGCTGCTCTCCCGCTGAACCTCTCCCCTCTCTGTGCTCTGTTCCAGCCCCTCCGCCGCTCCCCCCGAAGAACATCCCGGCCACGCCGCCGCGCACCGGCTCCCCCCTGCCGCTGGCACTCGGTAACAGCCCTGGCACCCCCTGGCACCGCCAGCGCGGGCCCTGGGGTGGCACCGGGGGGGACAGGTCCCAGCCTGGGCCCTGGGGTGGCACCGGGGGGGACAGGTCCCAGCCTGGGCCCTGGGGTGGCACTGGGGGGGACAGGTCCCCGTGGCTGCGTTTTGGACACGGATTTGGTCCCTGTGCATCCTCTTCCCTCGGCGTTCAGAGAATTCCAGACCCTTTAAGGAGCTTAAAGCCCATCCAGCTCCACCCTGCCGTGGGCAGGGACATCTCCCACTGTCCCAGGCTGCTCCAAGCCCTGTCCAGCCCGGCCTGGGACACTCCCAGGGATCCAGGGCAGCCCCAGCTCTGTGGTGTTTCAGTGGATGCTGCACTTGAAGCAGCACAAAAAATTTTTGGCTTCCAAGTTGGTGGAATTAATGTTCTTTACACCATCCCTGCCTTTGGATCAGTCACTCTGGGGATGCAGTGCAGGATTATCCTGAATATCCGGCTGAGAACTGGGATTTATTCCCCATTCCAGAGCCCTGCTCCTGCTCAGAGCAGCCCTGCCATGGGCTGTGCTGAGGAAATAATGGCGTGTGCAGGTGTAGCTGCTCCCGCATTCCCTGCCCCCCAAATTCCTACTGAAAGGTGGGAAAAGCCCCCCGGTACTGCAGCCTGGGTGGGAAGGGAGAAGGGAAAGGTGCTGGGAAGGAAGGATAACCCGAGGGCGGGGACGGAAAGGGGTCGGATGCAGCCAGAGGACATCAGGTGCTTCCAAGCATATAATTCATGGTGCTGGCTGATGGAAAAGCGGGATTGGAGCAGGGAAGGCGGTGCCTTTGGATCGGGCACTGCCTGGGGCACACAGAGCCCCTTGGGATGAAACTCCTTTGCCACGAAGGGCTCCCCTGCTCTGGCCTCACCGCTCTGTCCATCACCGCCTCATTGGTGCTCCCGTATCCCGATTTTCCTGTCTGTGGGGAGCAGCCAGGCTGGCAAGGTGTCCATCTCCATCCATTGATCCATTCCCAGCGGCATCTGCCGGATCATTTGCTGGGCTGTGCCTTGTGGATGTGTAAAGCAAGTGGCTGAGGTCTGGTTTTGTCTGGTTTAGCAAAATCCCATCGCATCCCCTCCACCCTAAATGCAGAACTGTGGATGGATCCCCAAAATAGAGGAGCAGGGATGGGGGGGTGATGCTGTTTTAGTGTCAGGATCTCCCTTCCCTGGATGTGAAATGCTTGGCCGACGAATCTGTGGTGGTTCTGGAGTCAGGTGGGAATGTTGGTGTGTGGTGGCTCAGTGAGCAGAGCCCCGAAATCCCGGTGTGTGCCCTGAAATCCCGATTTCTGTTCCTGCTTGTGGCTGGAATAACATTCCCTGTGGCTGGAATACATTCCCCGTGTGCATCCCGTGCTGCATGCCCAGCCTCCAGCGGTGTCCGAGCAGTATGTTTGAATACATATATATATTTATATCTGAGTGTTTATAAATATATATTTAGAGAGAGAGTGGGGCGTGCCGGAGCACTGAGCGCTCACCTTTGAGCTCTGCTGATAACAACTCAGAGCTGCTGATAAGGACGTGATGTGGTTTAGAGGACCAAAAAAATGCCTTAAATTTGGGGGCATTTGGGGTTCTTGGCTCGCGCTGCATGCTGCCTCCTCCAGCCCCTGGCTCCCGCGGGATTCATTCCGTGTCGCACATGGCTGTGGTGGAAACGCCCTTGCCCATGAATTATATAAATATAGCTAAGACAAGGTGTTTTTAGAGCCTCTCCCGTAGCAGTAGAGCCCGTAGAGAGTAGCAGAGCCCTCGCTTAATGCTCGGTGTAAAATAAACCTCCTCTGACCGCAGGAGGGGACCAGGCAGCAGCAGAGCCCAGGCGGGACAAACTCCCGTCCATCAATGACTTGGACAGCATTTTTGGCCCCGTGCCGTCCCCCAAATCTGCTGCTGCCACCGCGGAAGACAAGTGGGTCAATTTTTCCGATCAATCCCCGGAAAACGCTCCTCCGGAATTGTCGCCCCGGGACAAAGCGCCGTCCCCGCCGGCGGCCGCGGGCAGCCCGGCCAGCGCTCCGGCCGAGCATCCCCGCCCGCTGCCCTCGCCGCTGCAGCTGGAAGACGTTCCCAGGAAGCTTCCCGAGCAGCCCCACCTTAAGGATGATTCCGCCGAGCCGGTCGCCTCTCCCAAAGATTTTGGGCCGGGCCAAAGAGCCACCCCGCCGCCCCCTCCGCCGCCCACCTACCGCGCGGTGGTGTCGTCCCCCGGACCGGGCGCCAGCACGGGAAGCGCCAGCGGTACGTGCTGAGAGCTCGGGTGTGCTTCGGTGTGCCCGTGGTGCCCTCCCGCCTGGCTGTGCCCGTGCCCGTGCCCGTGCCCGGCCGTCCCGTGTGTCCTGCGCCTCCCGTTGTCCTTCCTTCCCTGCTCCTCTCGCTGTGCTTCCTATGCGGCCGGGAGGCTTTCCCAAAGCTCCCGGGAGCCGCCCTTCCCACCGCAAAATTGGGCACGGGGTTGTTGTTGTTGTTGCTGCGGTTTTGTCTTCCGTGGGAATAGAAATGCTTCAGGCAAATCATCGGAGCAAGCCTCAGGTTGAGGGGATTTTTTTTTTTTTAAATCACATCCTCTCATCCCGATAATTCACAGGTCTGAGTGGTGCTCGGTCCGTCCTGGCTCTGGCTGTGGATGCTCACCTGGGGATGGGGAAATGCGTTCTGGGGTGAACCTCTCCCACGGGAGAACCTGCTGGCTCTGCCTGCCCTCACCTGCTTAATTAGAAATGTTCATTAGGGCAGACAAGCTCGGGGAGGCTCAGTTTGCTTGAGGAGCTGCAGCCTGAGCGTGCTCTTCTAGGCCCTGAGCCCAGTTCAGCCCTGTGCTCCCACCCTGCATCCACCAGCGCTGGGTCGTGAGGGAATCACCCCACAGAGCCTTGAGGAACCTGCACCCGTGGTGGGGTGGCTGTGCAGCCCCCCAGCTCCGTGTCCGACCACTGTCCCCCTCCTCACAGGAGCCTGGACGTTGTGTCACTGCCTGGGGGGTTTGTCACCTCCCCCTGGACGTTGTGTCACTGCCTGGGGGGTTTGTCACCTCCCCCGAGTGTCCCCTGAGCGTGGCTGGTGCTGCGAGTGTGGCTTTGCTTCAGTGCTGGTGGCTTTTCTGTGCTGGCTGGGGGGGTGGGTGGGGGTCCAGCTGCTGCTGGCACTGCTGGAGCTGGGCCTTCTCCAGGAGCTTCCAGCAGCAGGAGCCACCGGGATTCATCCCGCCCTGCTCCCAGCTGAGGGCGGGATGGGGATGTGCCGGGGGCTCCCCACGTGGGAACGGATGGACAGAGGAGACCTGCTCAGCCTGTCCCAGAAGATCCACATCCCTTCTCCAGGAACTGCCTCCTGGCTCGCTCTGGACTGCTTTGCATCCCAGCGCAGCGAGCTGGAAATTGGAAGTGTGGACGCAGCCGCACAAAAATGGTGCAAATCCTCCGAAAGCTGTGTCCCGTGGCAGCTGAGGCAGGGCTGTGGCACAGAGCCAGCCCCTGTCCTGCTCCTTCCACCTTGCCAAGGCTGGGGTTTGGGGTGCTGGGGAGCAGAGCCGTCCCAGGATCCCCTCCTGCCTTCACTGCCCGTGGGTGTCACCAAGGCAGGGCTGGGGGCCTGGGAAGGGTCACGGTGGAAGGGTTGGGTTGGAAGGGATCTCAGAGCTCGTCTTGTTCCAACCCCCTTCCACCTCCCCGTGTTGCTCCAAGCCCAGCATTCCAGCAGCTTCCTGATTCCATGCTGGTTTCCACATGCTCTCAGTTTCTGGTGCTAGGAAATACCCAGTCCCTGGATGGAAGCCACCATCTGCCCGGGCTTTGGCTACCTGGTGGCCACAGAACCCTCCCTGTGAGACTCACTTAGTCCTGCAAGGTTATTTTCCCACAATATTTCCTATTTTGTCAGGCTTTTGTTGGGATAAGGAAGGAAAAATTCAAGCTTTGGTTCCCAAATTAAGCTTTTAAATAAAAGTGGCCTGAATTGTGGAGTTGTGCAAAGGAAGGACGGGAATTTACTCCCTTTAAGCCAGGCCCTCTCGTGTCTGAGCCTGCTCTCCTTCACCTCCTGTCGTTTCTATAAATCCAGCTTTGATCCCTCCTTAATCTGGGTCTCACCCAAACGATTTAGGAAATTGTTCTCTTGGAAGTGGGAAAATTATTGAGTTGTCATCTCCTCAGCCTGAGCCAAGGCTGGAGCTGCTGCGCTCCATGGAAGCTCAGGGCAAACACTGGGTCAGTTATCCTTGGAATGGGGACTGAGTTCCCTCCCCTTCCTGCTGCCCTCCACGTCCTGGTGCCACCTCTGCCCGCTCTGTCCGGTTCCAGTCCTCGCTGGACTTCTCCTGGAAGGAATTCCTGTGTGCGGAGCGAAGCAGGCGCCTGGATATCCCATGAAGCACCTGTTGGAACTTCCATTTGATCCCAAAATCCCCCTCTGCAGCAGGGCCAGGCCCATGTGAGGCCTGGGATCAGCACCCCTTGTTCTGGGAGCCTCTTCCAGAGGGTTGGGGTTTGTGTGGGGGATTTGCTCCCAGCACATCCCAGAACCTTCCCCTTCCATCCTTTCCCTTCTTCGCTGGGACAGAGCTTTATCCCTGTGGTGAGGATCCCTAATTCCCATTTGTGCCACCCCTGGAGCAGCGGTTCATCCACCATCACATTCCTGCTGCCCACGTTTTTTTGGGAGAGCCGTAAGACCCCTCTGCTTACCGCTGTGCTGAGGGAACCGGGCACGGAGCAGATCCCGTGAGGAATCCATCAGCAATCCTGCAACGTTCCGTGCCAAGCTGCTGGGCTGTGCCGTGGTCACGGGGAGCTCCTGGGGGCCTGGGGTGGGCGCCCGTGGGGGCACAGCTCGTGGGGCGCTCACGGCTCCCGTTTGTTGCAGGTTCCTCGTCCCCGGCTCGCCCCGGAACGCCGCTGGCCACGTGTGGCACGCCCCCGCCGCCGCCGCCCCGGCCCCCGTCCCGGCCCAAGCTGCCCCCTGGCAAACCCCCCGTCAGCGACGTGGTACGTGGGGAGGGAGCGGGGGCACGGCAGGGGTGTGCCAGGGGCGGCGGGTGGCATTCCCAGTCTGGGATGAGAGGAGCGAGGGATGGGTTGGGGTTTCCTAGGATTTGTCCCCTGGGGTAAATTCCCCGTGGGAAGGGCTGTGCCCACCTCTGCTCTGCCAGCCTGGCGATGCCAGCCGTGGGCAAACCATGGTCCACAGTCATGGCAAAGGCAGGGAAGGGGCTGAGGTGGGAAGGGGGCCCAGGGAAGGGTTTGGGGGCAGAGCAGAGCGGATCCAGGGAATGGTGCCCGGCTCAGGGGGGTACCCAGCCCCAGCTGGGCCGTGATGTCCTGTCCTGCCACCCCAGGCTGCTTCGGGTAGGGTGTGAGGGTTTCAGGATTGGTGCTGAGGGTATGGAATGACCCCCGAAGGATCCCTAAGGACCTGGCGAGCTGGCACCTGGCGGGCACTGCTCCCTTCCCGGTGCCGAGCCCATCCCATCCGTCCCACAGCCCCTGGAGCTCCCAGCCTCGGCGCGGATGGGTGGGACTCTCAAACACCCACCCCCACATGGTGCTGGGGACAATCTGTTTTCCCAGCTCCGAGCTAAAATGCCAGTGGCACTGAAAGACCTCAAATCATTCCCGTTTTTCCTCTGGGACACCAGTGGAGCAACGGGAGGGCCCTGAGGGTCCAGGCAGAATTGTATTTGTTCGATGCGAACATTTCTGTGCGGATTTGCTTTAACTTTGTGCTCTTTTATGTTTCTCTCCAGTCCAGGCCTTTTAGCCCTCCCATCCACTCCTCCAGCCCTCCTCCGATAGCGCCTCTAGCCCGTGCTGAGAGTACTTCTTCCATATCTTCCACCAATTCCCTGAGCGCAGCCACCACTCCCACCGTCGGTAAACACACACAGCGCTGCTGTTCCTTCACCCTTCCTACGCCCTCGAGTCGTTCCCGAGGCCTTTTCATTCGCCAAATCATTCTTTGGGGTCGGATTCGGTGGTTTTCATCGGGGTTTTCAGTGCTGGCAGGGGTTTGAGGGGGTGATGGGTCAGGAGGGCGGTGCTGCGAGGGGAAGTTTTCCAAGTGGCGTGGGGGAAATGGGTGTTTGGTGAAAGTCGAGGGAATTATAATGGAAAATGTGGTTCTGGGCTGTAAATTGGGGCAAAATGAGCTTTTCTTGCAGGGGATGCTTGTGCCTGGAGGGGAGTGGGGCTGGAAGCCAGACCTTGGGATCCAGGAATATTAAATCTCTTGGAATGTCTTAAATTCACACTTCCCCTTAAAGCAGTAACGGGAAGAGGGGCCTTGGAAAAGCCTCTTCCCAGCCACTTGGCACGTCCTAGAGCAGAACCAAACGCTGCAGTTGCCTTTTGGAGGAGTGTCCTGAAAAAAACGTGGGGTTTGCCAAAACCCCGGGGCTGAGACAAGGAATGGGAATCGAGTCTGGCTGGCAGCTCCCAGCTCCAGGCGCTGGGTCCCCCCACGCCTCCCTCCCCCGTCCCCTCTGTCCCCTCCTGTCCCCTCTGCCCCGGCTGCCGGCGCTCCCCCCTCTCCTCCTCCATCCCTGCCAGCCCCTCGCTTCCTGCAGCTCCATCTTCCCCCAGGAACACCCTCCTCCTTTGTCTTTTCTTCCCAACCCTCTGGAAATCCCAGCCTGGCCGGAGCTCCCGTGCGCTCGGCCACCGCGCAGGCTGCAGCGTTTGTCACCGCTGCCACCTCAGGGGCCGCGCGGAGCGGTGGCACCGCCACCAACCCCGCCCGTGGTGGCCGCAGGGTGCTGGTGACGGCGCTGTCCCCGCGGTGCCGGTGGCACCGAGCCCTCCCCGTGGGTTTGCCGGAGTCTCCGACCGCGTCTCCATCCCGTTGTCGCTTCGCTCTCAGCTGTCGTGGCTGCTCGTACCTGTTCCGGCTGTTGTCACTGTCACGGCACCTTGCTGGGGAAAACGTCACCTGGTGCGAGGGGCAGCCAGCCCCTGAGCGTCCCCTGAGCCCCAGGCCAGCGCTGGTGGCACTGGTGGCACTGGTAGTGGCCTTGAGCGGTGCCTGAGGGCACGGTGGCCACAGGGACGTGGCTTTGGTGGAGGGGACAGCCAGGTTGAGGACAGGGACGGTCCCAGGGGCTGCAGGAGGCTGGGAAAGGAGAAGGGAGCGGGCTGAGGGCTGCTCCTGCCTCCCGAGGTGCCTCAGGCTCTCAGTTTAGATTTATTTCTTTCTCTCATACGTTTTTGGGAACGAAAGCTGCTGCTGGATGTTTGAATGGCCTCCCCCAGCTTGCTGGGCTGGGGTCCCACCCCCTCCATGGGGGTTTCCTTGGAGGAGAGCCAAGATCAGGGCTCTGGGGTCACCCCTGACTGGGGAACTCCAAATGGGGCAGCCAGGAGGAGCATCCCAGGTTTTGTAGGTGTTGCATTCCCAGCTCCCTACAGAGATTACGCTGAGTGGGAAGGGATCCACCAGGATCACTGATCCAACCCCTGCCCTGCACAGACACGCCAACAATCCCATCCCGTGCATCCCTGGGAGCACATCCAAACACTCCTGGAGCTCTGGCAGCCTCGGGGCCGTGCCCATTCCCTCTGGAATTCCCGGGAATTCCTCTGTGCCCATGCCCGGGGCAGTGCCCAGCACGCTCTGGATGAGGAACATTTTTGGCTGGCATCCAACCTCAACCTTGGGAAAAGCTGGATGGGGGACAGGCAGGGACAGACAGGGTTTGGGATCTGCACTGGGAAAGCATCTCCGTGTCCCCACCAAGGCAGGGGCGGGCACTGGTGCTGGGTGAGCATCCAGGAAAATCCACAGCAGAGGAGGGAGCACTTCTAATTCCCAAACGAGGAGAAATTGGGGTGGGAGGTGTGCAGGGACGGGCAGGTCTGAGACCAGGGACCGCTGCAGGTCCCGGGGGGCTGGGACACCCCAGGCCAGCTGGGGCTGGAGTCCGTCTCCACCACATTCCCCGTCTCCCCTTCCCTGTGGCAAAGTCCGACGGAGTTTGTCTGAGAGCACGTGAGGGGTTGTTCCATCTCCGTGTCCCCCGAGCTGTTCTGGTGTGCTTTCCTCGTTGGCTGCATGTCAGTCCGGACAGTTCCCGGCAGAGCCAGGAGCTGTTTTATTCCCGTGTCGGTGCCCCTTCCGTCATCTCTCTGTCTCTCCGTTGGTACAAGTGCGCTGCTTGGTTTCACTTGGGATCCGTGTTTTCATTCTTTTTGTGTTCTTCTTTTCTTTTTTCTTTCTTTCTTATTTCCTTTGCGTTTCTTCTGCTTGTGTTATCAGAGGATGATGCTTTTATTGCCAAACTGCCCGCGTTTGAAAGGCGCAGTGAAACGCTGGCAGGTACTGTACTAGCAGGGAGTTCTCCAAGAAATCCGCCTTCGGAGCGGCACCCGCCGCTCGCAGCACCTTGCATGACAGTTTCTCAGTGACTCAAAGGACTCGGAGGTGGAAGGTTGGCACCTCCCGAATTCCAAAAGGTTCATTTAGCAGCTCAAAAAGCTGTTCCCCCCGCCCCCTCCCCGCCACCCCGTCCCGAGTTATTGCAGCGTGGCGGCTTTGGAGGCGGTGGGAGCGCAGGGAGCCGGTTGTGACGGGAAAGGGAAGATTCCAGCTAGGACCTGCTGCTCTGTGTGCGTGTGTCTGGTTCTCTGCAAGTGTCGTGTCCTGAGATGCGGGAGCAAACAGCCACGTGTCACTGTCCCTGAGTGTCACCGCGGGGTGGCATTCCCGCCGGGAATGCTGGCGGAGGCGGCACCGGCCCCGAGGAGCGCAGGGCGCGCCGGCCGCGCTCCGCGCAGGCGGAACGCGCTGACGGATGCATGAGCCGACAAAGCCTCTTCTACCGTAGCCAAACCAAGCGGGAGCACCCCTCCAAACTGCTCACCCGGCGGGCAGGACGACTCTTCCATCTGGGCTTCCATAGCTTTGCTTCCCGCTTTGTCTCCCAAGCCGGCGCCCGGGTGTCACGCCCCTGTCCCTGCACGTGTGACCGCCCTGCAGCGCCCGCCCCCTCCCCGTAGCGACATTAATGACCTGCTCTGTGACTCACACTGTGTCCTTCTCTCTCCCTCTCCTTGACCTTTCCCATCCCGCTTCAACTCCTGGCCATACAGAGAATGAACAGCCTTCCCTCGTTTGGTTTGACAGAGGAAAGTTTTATTTGACTTTCGAAGGTAAGTAGTGCAAAGCACGCCCGGTAACCACTCGCTCCCCCCCGCTCTTGCTCTCTCGCTCCCGGGGTTCCCTTCCAAGGCTCCATCCAATCCAGCTTTCCAGGCTCCATCCAATCCAGCCTCCCGTGCGGAATGCTATGGCTGCTTAGATGACATCGCCGGTCCGACCGGAATCGTTTTGGTTTGATTTGTGCCATTTGTCCCGCTGATCTCTTTTTCCTCGTTGATTTCCTTTTCAAAAAAAAAAATTAAAAACAAAAAAAAATCCGACCCAAACAAACCAAAAGCCCAAACGAACGTTCCGAATATTCCCAGGCGGAGGTGAAAACCAGGGAGCGGAGCCGCTTGCACTGCCGAGGAACTTGACTCTGTCAACCAGGGCTTCTCTCCACCCTCCCCGCGAGCTGCTCGTTCTCCGGAGCGGGCTGGGTTTGCTTAATTCACACCCAAAGGGTGTCGGGTTCGCTGCCTCTTCCCCACCTCCCATCCCAGTTTTCATCAGGAAGGGCTCCGGGAATGCGCTGGCACTGCCGGCACCACCCCTGAACTGCTGCCAGGCTGTGCTGCTGCTGGGGTGCGTGGCTGGAGGTGCTGGAGGTTTTTGGGTCCCTCGTGGGTGAGGAGCGTTGGGGAGGATGCAGGGAGGGGAAATCCTCGGTTTGGGGCCGATGGCGCCTTCTCCGAGCAGTGTCACATCCCAGAGAGGACAAAGGGTGAGTGGCCAGTCCCGCTGGGAGAGCCCCGCGGCTTTGGGGGAAGCTGCACCCCGCGGGCGCTGAGCCGACGTTTCCCTTTTAACAAGAAAGAAAAGCAGGAGGTTCGCTTGCAGCAGGGAGAGGAGCTTCAGATGCCCGAGGAAGCACTTGGGAGCTGCTGTGGTGCTTGCAGGCAGAGCTGGGGGTGCTGCTGGCACCGGGAGTGCCGGAGAGTGTTCCATGGGTGATCCCAAAGTGTGTCCCCTCCTGCAAAGGAGGGGCCCGGGATGGCACTGCCTGGCTCGGGACAAGGAGTGGCCCCGGATGGCACTGCCTGGCTGGGCAGCACAGGAGTGGCCCGGGGTGGCACTGCCTGGCTGGGCAGCAGGGGAGTGGACAGGGGTGGCACTGCCTGGCTGGGGACAAGGTGTGGCCCCGGATGACACTGCCTGGCTGGGCAGCAGAGGAGTGGACCGGGGTGGCACTGCCTGGCTGGGGACAAGGTGTGGCCCCGGATGACACTGCCTGGCTGGGGACAAGGAGTGGCCCCGGATGGCTCTGCCTGGCTGGGGACAAGGAGTGGCCTGGCATGGCACTGCCTGGCATGGGCTGTTGGGATCATGGAGCAAACCCCTCCAGGTGACAGCGGTGGCTGAGCAGCAGAAGGAGGCAGGGATCAGGCTGGTGGTGACCACGGGGGTTGGGTCCTTCCTTTCCTCCTGTTTCCTTGGCCCCAAGGTCCCCGCTCCGACAATTCCCGCTTGGATGTCCCCACTCCGACATCTCCCAGCTCAGACCCAGGCGGGGCCGTGGAGGAGCTGCCTTCTCCTGGTGCTCAGAGCAGTTTTGCTGTCTCCAGCTAAAATCCCTGCTTGGGTTTCCTTTCCGAGGTGCTCGCTGGGAGCTCTGGGAAGAGCTGAGGACAGCAGGGACTGCGTTATCCCTCAGCACGGATATTCCAGCACCACATTCCCCCTGCTCCTGCTCCGTGCTTCCTCCTGCCCCTCGCGCTCAGCCCAGCACCAGCACTGCACGTCCACCTTTTGGGGGTTTTCTTGTGCCTTGGAATATTAACCTTGCATTGGAATTCTTGGTTCTGGTGGTGTGAATGGTCTGGAGCACGGGGTGGGATTATCCCGGGAATGCAGGAGTGTGGCACTGCCTCGGGGCTCATCCCACAGCCCGGGAAGGAGCTGTCTCACTTCCACACGCTGGATTTCCTGATTTCTCTCTAAATATTTAAGCCCAACTCGAAAATAAAAAAGATGACCTTCATCTGCAGGGAAGTGAGAGGAGATTTGCTGAGTTGGGCGGCTGGAACTCAGGGCGTGGAACGCCAGAAGGGAAGTTATGTTTTCTCTCTGGATTTGGGGGTTTGGGGGACTTTTTTTGTGGCAAGGTCCGTGTGCTCGCAGAACACGGAGCAGTTTGTTCCTGTGTGAAAGGAGATGTGGTGATGCTCTCGTGCAGTCATGTTCTGGGATCCCTGGCGACTCCAAAGCTGCATTTTCCACCTTTTGTAGGGAAAAATAAGGTAAATTATAGCTGGATCCAAAGCTCCATAAAGCAGATTTATTTTTTTCTCCGTTATTAGCAGGCCATTTGTGCAAATGAAATGTTTATTAAAATGACTTCCGAAGCAGGAGCTGAAAAGGCAAGTTTGGGGTGGAGTTGTGCCACAGCAACTGGATTGGTCTCTCAGGTTTCTGGAACGTAATTCCAATGCTTAGAATAGTTTATACTTTTCTTTTTTAGTGAAAACCTGAGTGTGAAAATCAATTTATTCTCTGAAGCCATGAAGAGAATGATTTATGGTTTCATGAGGGAAGAGTGGAGGGAACCAAGAGCCCCAGTTCCACCCACATGGATTTTAGATGGTTTTGTTTTGTTGTTTTGTTGCTCGGTTTTGCTCGGATTCCCACAGCCCAGCTGAGCCTGGTCGGGGGATCCATGAGATCTCCCTGTGCATTCCTGATTTTTCATCCCAGAGAATCAAGGAATCTCATACAGATGCAGAGAAACAGGGGGAAAAGGGGAGAAGGGAAATGAGGAGAAAGGTGTGGTGGTGTGGGAGAGCCCTGCCCTTCATTCCATGCCCTGGTGCGGGGTCCAGGCTGAACCCAGCTGGAGTTTGCACATTTGGGAAGCGAGTTTTTCCTTTCCCAAGGAATGGTGATTCCATTGCCAAGCCCTTCCTCGTGCCCTCCCTACGAGACAAGCCCGAGGCTCCTCTGCTGGGTGACGCCTCTGGTTTCCCCTCTCCATAGCCAGACTTTGTGGATGTATTTTTGAATCCCATCTGTATTTCCGGGTGGATGCAGTGGGAATATCCCACTGCTGGGTTATCAGCTGGGTTTGGCGCTCTGAGGGGTCGTTGCTCTGGGTGGGGAGCAAGGATTTGCTCCCAGTGGTGTCTGTGGAAGGGGGTGATAGAAAATGTGTTGTCCCGTGTCCTGCACGTCCCCTCAGTCACGGGGTTTTGGGGTTTTGGGGTTTTGGGAGCACCGTGGTTTTGGGGAGCTGCGTGTGCCCTCATCTGGAACTGTGTCCACTCTTCAGTGGGATGTCCATCAGGGAATCCCTGAGGGATATCCTGGGCTGTGGCCTCAGGAGCAGGAGGCTCTGGGCTCATTAGAATAATTAATTAATAATTAATTAACGTGTGTGTGGCGATGAGGCTGGGGTGTGGGGGGATGTTCCAGCTGCCTGTCCCAGAACAGCCGGATACAGTCCCTGGGCATCCTCATCCCAGGCTGCAGCTGGAATCTCGGATTCCCCTGAGCCTCTTCGGATGCGTGACCGAGAGGGACACGTGTGGCTGCATCAATTTTTCACACTTTTAGGCTGCATTAGACGTTAGAAGGGAAAATCCCTCATCTGTGCCTCTAGGAAAGAGCACTTAGGATTTATCCATTAGCACACGGGTGCCTTGGAAAGGCGCGAGGAATCCTCCTTGCTGGTGAAAACCGGAATTTCTCCCATTAATACGCCCAAACTCGAAGTGTAATTGAAGTGACAGCAGCGCTCCCCCCGGGAGATGTCCCAAATCCCAATTTCCCGCTCCCAAGCCCTGTTATTCACCGGGGCAGCAATGGGAGGCAGCGGAGGAAGAAGGGAAGGGATCGTTTTTGAGGGCAGCCCAAGCAGAAGAGCTCCCCGGGAACGTGACAGATCTCGCTGGGCTTTGCTTCGCCCTCATCCGCTGCCCGTGGAGGTGCTGCCCTTCCCGGGGCTGGCGTTGGGATTCCTCCAGCTCTGGCTGGAGCTGGAGCAAACCCCTGGCTCCGAGCAAACCCCGGGCTGGATCCATCCCCCCCTTCCACCCGCCTGGCACTGACGGTGACGGAGTGAGGGGGTCCCCGGATAAGGTGCCCCTCTGGAGTCCTTTTCAGCTGGTTTGGGGCAAAACAATCCTCGTGCTTCACCTGGTGTTTGGAACGTGGGATAAAAAGGAGGTTGCATGAGTGGTGCATTGCAGGAAATAGATGAGGCTGAAGGGCGGTGCCAGGGCAGGGCGTGACCTCTCCAGCAGTTTTTGGGTGCCTGTGGGATCAAGACCTTGTACATCTGGGCTGATCTTTCGATGCTTTCCATAGGGAAGAGGTGAGGGCTTGGCTGTGCCAACCCCTTGGTGGTGGGCACAGAGCTGGTGGTCCCACAGAGGGTTTGCAGCACGCCTGGAGCACCCGCAGTGATGATTTCATCCTGAAATGTCTTTTGGAAACAGCAATTCCTGGCCAGCCTAGAGAAACCCGTGTGTGACCCTGCAGGGCTGAATTATTTCAGAGCCTGGCGAGTGTCCGTGGATGCCCAGTGCCACCGAAGCAAACTTTTCCCCTTTTTCAGTTCATGGAATCCTAGAATGATTTGGTTTGGTTGGAACCTTGAATCTCAGCTCGTTCCAGCCCTGCCATGGGCAGGGACAACTTCCAGTAGAGCAGGTGGCTCCTGTCCAAGCTGGCCTTGGACACTTGCAGGGATCCAGGGGCAGCCACAGCTTCTCTGGACGAGCTGTGCCAGGACCTCTGTTCTTCCAGGCTGATGATTTGCAGATTTCCCGTGGGGCACTGAGGGTTTTGTGGAGCGAGCAGGGTGCGAAGGATGCTCCTGNTGGCCTTGGACACTTGCAGGGATCCAGGGGCAGCCACAGCTACTCTGGACGAGCTGTGCCAGGACCTCTGTTCTTCCAGGCTGATGATTTGCAGATTTCCCGTGGGGCACTGAGGGTTTTGTGGCGCGAGCAGGGTGCGAAGGATGCTCCTGGCGCAGCGGGCAGGAGAGGAGAGCAGAGCGTGCCGGGGATTGCAGGAGTCCCCTCAGCTTGGGGGGACACCAGGGGGACACTGCCAACACCCCGACCCCCACGGGCAGCCTGAGCTCCCCGGGGGTGACACAATGAACCCCCCCCCAGCCCCTTTTTTGCGGGCCCCAAAAAGCGACTGCAAAAACTGTCATGCAAAGCTGCCGTGGGGCAGCCCCCGCGCCGGGGGCCCCGCATGCTGCTCCCGCCCGGCCACCTCCATCCTTTTCTTTGCTTGCTTTCGGCAGCGGGGGGAAAGACCATTTTTCCAAACGTTTCGAAAGCCTCATCCAAAAGCCCGCGGGATTTTTGGTGATGATTTGCCCATCGAGCCAGGCTGGGGGGGCACGGTGAGCTGCCAGTCCCGGGGAGCGGGGCCGTGGTGCCCGGCAGGTGCCAAGGGGAGCTGTTTGCTCTGTTGCAGGCTCGTCGCGGGGCCCCAGCCCCCTGACCATGGGGGCACAGGACACCCTGCCCGTGGCCGCCGCCTTCACCGAAACCGTCAACGCGTACTTCAAAGGGGCCGACCCCAACAAGTAGGNGAGGACTCGGTGTGAGAAATCTCGGGGGGCAGCACGGAAAGGGTGGCTGCACCTTCCCTCCCCGTGCCCGGACCAAAACGGGATGGCATTCCAACAGAAACTGGGAGGGTTTTCCCACCCATGTTTAAAACTTCCTAATAGATAAAACCCTAAAGGGCAGACCAAAGATGAATTAATTTCACTGAGACACTGAATGACAGCAAAAATAAGAAGCTTTAAACAGGGCGGTGATGTTTAAGAACACCCCTGTCAGGCCTTGTGCTGCTCCTGCTCTCTCTGAGAGGCTCAGCTGTAG
>VZRQ01010470.1:329247-356142 GCA_013397975.1 Machaerirhynchus nigripectus
TCAGATGTAGCGGGCAGGGAGGGGGTGGCTGTCCCCACGCCACCCACGGCGCAGCCCCTCCCTCTCTGCTGCATTTTGAGCCCCCTCTCCTCCCCCCCGGCTGTCCGTGCCGGGCGCTGCAGGTGCATCGTGAAGATCACGGGGGAGATGGTGCTGTCCTTCCCGGCGGGCATCACCCGACACTTTGCCAACAACCCCACTCCGGCCGTGCTCACCTTCCGCGTGCTCAACTACAACAGGCTGGAGCACGTCCTGCCAAACCCCCAGCTCCTCTGCTGGTAAGCCCTTCCCTCAGCAGCATCCCAGGGGAAGGTGGGATTCCAGGAAAACAGGGTGCTCGCAATATGGCCTGAAGTATCTTCCGTGGTTTTGGGAAGGAAACTCTTAAGGCCTTCAATAATAAAATGCCAGAGTGGTTTGGGGTGATAGATCGTCAGGATTATCCAGTTCCAATCCAGTCTGCCGTGGGCAGGGACACCTTCCACTGTTCCAGGGTGCTCCAAACCCATCCAACCTGGCCTTGGACACTGCCAGGGATCCAGGGACAGCCACAGATTTCCTGGGCCTCCCCACCCTCCCAGGGATCAATTCCTTCCCAATATCCCATCTAATACCATCCTCTGGCAGTGGGAAGCCATTCCCTGTGTCCTGTCCCTCCAGCCCTTGTCCCCAGTCCCTCTCCAGCTCCCCTGGAGCCCCTTTAGGCCCTGCAAGGGGCTCTGAGCTCTCCTTGGAGCCTTCTCCTCTCCAGGTGAGCACCCCCAGCTCTCCCAGCCTGGCTCCAGAGCAGAGGGGCTCCAGCCCTGGAGCAGCTCTGGGGCCTCCTCTGGAGCTGTTTCCAGCAGCTCCACATCCTCCTGCTGTTGGGCCCAGAACTGGGGCAGCTCTGCAGGTGGGGCCTCACCTGAGCAGGGCAGAGGGGCAGCATCCCCCCTCTCCTCTCCTGCTGCCCACGCTGCGGGATCAGCCCAGGACTTGGGGGTTTCTGTGTCCCAGCACACACGGGTCAGGATGAGCCGGAGTTGTGTGGGAGGGAGCCAATATTCCCGTGGATGTGGGATTGGGTGCGGTCCCTGTGCTGTGTAGAACAGCTCTCTCCTGCCCAGGCAGGTTATCCAAAGGGTTCATTCTCCCTCTGTGCAGTGACAACGTGCAGAGTGACTCCAGCTCCAAGGAGTTCTGGGTCAACATGCCAAACCTGATGACTCACCTAAAGAAGGTATCGGAACAGAAACCTCAAGCCACCTATTACAATGTGGATATGCTCAAATACCAGGTAGGGGTTTTTTTGTGAGATAAAACCGTGCAAAAACATTTTTAAAAAGTGAATTATAGCTGTAAAAAATGGTGTTTCCCTAGTGCAGAGTGGAGCTAGTGTGAGGTGGGGGCTTGTTGTCCCACTGTCCCTTCTGTGTGGCACTGGGTTGTCTGGCTTTAAGCCCAGTTCTAAATTCAGTGGGAATTCAAGGTATTGCCTCCAAATGCGATGTCCGCGTCTGTAAAATGGGATTTCGCCCTTCGGCCCTATGGAAACTAAATGTTTTTTCTGTCATTTTGGAAGGTATCTGCCCAGGGTATTCAGTCTACTCCATTAAACCTTGCAGTGAGCTGGCGGTGTGACCCTGCAAGCACTGACCTGCGCATCGACTACAAATACAATACAGAGGCAATGACCACACCGGTAGCTCTAAACAACGTCCAGTTCCTCGTCCCCGTCGACGGAGGAGTAACCAAACTTCAAGCTGTGCTTCCTCCTGCTGTCTGGTAGGGATTGCTCATCCTGTCCCTGCCGTGTCCCTGCCTAGAATTCCCGTCCTGCTGCAGGGTAGGAGCTGGGGGCACGCTGGGGACCCAAACCTGCCCTCCTCTTGTAGGAGGAAACGTGAAACACCACTTTGATTCCCTTTGTCTTGCCACTCCCACAAGAAAAGGGTGGGAGATGAAGGAATATGTGCAGGCAGCAGAGCATCAGCCCTTATTTCGTGTCTTGGCTGCTTTATCCAGGGTTTAGAGGGATGCACAGCCATCATTACCACAGGCCCTGGCACAGGGTGCCCAGAGCAGCTGTGGCTGCCCCTGGATCCCTGGAAATGTCCCAGGCCAGGTTGGATGGGGCTTGGAGCAATCTGGGATAGTGGAAGGTGTCCCTGCCCATGGCAGGGAGTGGGACAGGATGAGTTTTAAGGTCCCTTCCAACCAAGCCAGTCTGGGGTTCTGGGATTCTATGGAAGGACGTGTGGCTGTCGCTGCCGTAGGCACTGGCACATTCCCACGCCTGTTACCCATCGCTCCTGCAGTCCATGAACAGCACTTTCCTGCTCAGCTCATACAATCACAGAATTATTTTGGTTGGAAAACCCTTCTAAGGCTATCAGGTCCATCCGTTCACCCAGCTCCGCCAAATCCACTAGGTGAAACCCAAATCCAAGCTCCCAGAATTGCTGCTCCAGAGAGCGGCACCAGAGTAATTTCCCCCCGTCCCCCTCCACAGCCTTTAGCGGAATTCAAGTTTCTCGATTCCTACAGAAACGCTCTTCTCCGTGTGTTTGCAGGAATGCTGAACAGCAAAGGATATTGTGGAAGATCCCTGATATCTCCCAGAAGTCAGAAAATGGAGGTAATCCTGCAAATATGCATGTCATTAACTCGGAATCCTTCCGTCAGACCCTGACCCGCTGATGGTGCCGGCACACGAGCACAGACACTCGGGTTCCTGCTGGGGCTTGCAGGGGACAAAGCTGTTTAAAGTTTGGAGCTTAAAAAGCAGGGCTACGTGCCACCAGCGCTGCTTTGCCAACCACCTTGGCATCACGAGGGGCATCCACGCACTGGGTTGGGACGTGGTGGTTTGCCAAGTCCTTTGCTCCCCTGTATTCGGAGGCTGAGGCCCCACTCGCATCCCTGGTTGGGGGGATTGCTGCCTCCCACAAGAGGTTTTCCACGTGGAAAGCTGTTCCTATCGCTGGGCTGTGTGAAAAGCCGAGTCCTGCTGGGAGGATGAGGGGCTTTGCCTCTGCCCCGCCCCAGGGACGCTGCCGGGTCGCGCCCCGCCGTGGCTCCGGCGCGGCGCTTTGGGCACCCCGCTGTCCGTGCCGGCGCCGGGATGCTCCGAGTGCCCCTCCGTGCTCATCGGGGTCTCCTTTGGGGTTCCGATTGCAGGTGTGGGGTCGCTGCTGGCGCGGTTCCAGCTGTCGGAGGGGCCGAGCAGCCCGGCCCCGCTGGCCGTGCAGTTCACCAGCGAGGGCAGCACCTTGTCCAGCTGCGACATCGAGCTCGTGGGCGCCGGGTACCGCTTCTCCCTCATCAAGAAGAGGTTTGCGGCAGGTGGGTGCCTCACGGGCGGCTCCTTTAGGATGGCGGTGTCCCTGCAGGTCCCCTCTGGCTGTGCCGGGATGCTGGGAACGCTGGTGCTGTGGATTTGGTGGCTGCTCCAGCCCAGAGTTCCCAGGGTGGGGACAGAGGGACAGCAGCTCCCCTGCATGAAATAAATCCTGCTGCCACTTAGCAGAGCCTTGGATTTCATGGCTCACCCCCGCTCCCGCTTGAAGGGCGAGCCCTGGGATCTCCAGGGCATCTCCAGGAAGAGCTTTTGCCCCGTTGCTGCTGAGAGTAACAAGGATTTTTCCTCACCTTCATTGCTGCAGAGAAAGACAGGGATTTTCCTGTGGGCCGCAGGGCTGGTGGAGGTGGGCACAAACTCCTGGGAATCAGGGCTGCTCCCTCCCCCCAGCTGATTTCTGATCCCGTTTCTAGGTAAATATTTGGCCGATAACTGATGGAAGCTTATGCAAGTCTATGGAAAATACTATGGAAAATACCCAAGGACTGCTGTGCGTGGAACGGGTTTTAATTGCAGTTTAAGGAAAATGAACTAAATCCTGCACTCGGGACATTTCTGTTGGAAGTGTCGACAACTTTCAGCATTTTTTTTCCTTGGAAAACACCGTCTTGACCAGTCCTCCAGTATTTACTTCTAGATGTAACATTGTTAATGGTTTTAAAATGTAATTATTGTATTTGTAAATTGTACTCATTCCAGTAAGGCTGTATTTTGGCAGTTAGACACTTGAGTTTTAGCATTTTACCATTCATGAAATGGATGTAATTTAAACTGTGGTATATAAATCTAATAGTAGTACTGTTGAATGGCACAATGCTTACAGAGGTAGATTACATTTTGTCAATATATACAATTTAAATACGATACTGGTAGCTGTTATGAAGGGGGTGCCTCATCAGAAGAGAGTTCAGTAGAACCCACAGGCTGATTTAATTTTCCTTCAGTCCTTAGTACGTCTCACAGCGATCAATAAAAAGCTCAACCTTCAGGTTTAGCTGGTTTAACTCCAGAAAAATATCGTTGGAAAGATGAAGGTTCCTAGGACAGTCTCCCAGGAAGAAAATCTCACTTTTACAAGGAGTATTTGCTCCAAATTTCCAGCCCCGTGTCCTCTTCCAGCTGCAGGTCCCCTGCTGGCATCCCAGCAGCTCTTCCCTGCCCCGTGTCTGTGTATTTTGCAGGGGTACAGATAAGGAAAGAAGCAGCAAAGAGGCTGGGTGGTAACTCTGAGCTCACAGCACTGGCATAAAATGTCACTGCTGGCTTTAAGGACACGTTTTCCGTGCTGCCTCCGGGTGTTTGGTTGCATTTTTACGTTGCTGTGCTCGCTTTTTTCCGTCTCCCCCCACCCCCTCCCCAATTTTTGAATGCTCTACGGGTTTAGAAAATGCTTTAAAGAATTGCAGCCGCACCTGCTTCTCTATTTTAGCACTCAGGCAGGGAAATGTGTGTGGATAAACACTGGGAAACGATCCCCCAGGGAACGGGAGCAGCATGGGGGCTGTTGAGAGCACTCAGGGCGGGAGCCAGCTCGCCAGCATTGGGAGCAGCTGTCCTGTAGAGATGGCAAAACACATGGAAGTGCTGAACTGGAGGATGGGGGACAAAATATTATCCCTCTGTGTTTTCCCTGGGAGCTGGTGGCCCACTGTGTGCTGCTCATTCCTGTGGGTGCTGCACTCATCCTACTCCTGGCAGCACAGTGAGAGTGTTGGTGGCGTTAGTGGTGCTGCACCTGCTGAGCTGAGCTTGGAAAATGGGAGAATTTGGCAATATTGGGAGAAAAAAAAATGAAGGAATCTTGGTGAAATTAACCAGAGATGCACAGAGGAGCACAGGAGCATCCACTGAATGGGGTGCTGGGACTTTGGGAATGTGTAAGATGACAAAAAGTGCTGATTTTACGGTCACAAGTGTTGCCAGGATTAGGGTGGTGCATTTACATTGGAAAACAGCCTGGGCACGTTGGGAAGCGCTCGCTCACGGAGCAGTTTGATGTAGGAAAACAGAGATCCGTGCCCATCCGAAAGGAAAAGAAGGAAAAGTGGGGATATTTCAGGTGTGAGGTGACTGCCAGGCTGAGATACGGGGCGTGAGTTGTGTGTGTGTGTTCACAAAGGCAGCAGCAGGAAAGGAGAAGCACAGGTCACTCCTTCAGCTTCCCGCATCCCCGCGGATTTTGGGAGTGCACTCCCCAGTGTTCCACTCCAGTAATGATTCCCCCCTGAACTGGAAATTCGTATGAAGTGTGTAACTCACCCCTTTCTGACACAGAAACATAGGGCAAGCCCTAAGAATCAGGTTTATGGTGTGTACAATTGTTCCAAAGCCATCCTTCCAAAAGAGACCTACGGCATAGGCCTGAAAAGAATGGTTTTATAATGTAAATATTACCAGAACATAGAGATTTTACTTTATATTTCATCTGAAAGACAAGGTGTTTACATTAGCACTGGGTTTTCGAATGCTTTTTAAACAGAAAAACCCATAACCCAAAGCTCCCAAGCTCGTCCCATTTGAGCTGGCGAACAAAACAGAGGCCACATTTTTTGGGATGCAGCCCTCATGGCCTGGGGAGAGAGATGGGAACAGTCGGGGACATTTTGTCCCATTTCTGGGGCAAAGTGGCTGGCAGGCCCATGTGGGATGTGCCAGCACTCCCAGCCCCACAGGGACATAGTCCCTGCTCCAGCCACCAGCAGCTGACACCAACCCTGTGACCCTGGGACTGACAGCAGCGACTTGGGACAGGTTTTTCCGTCCTGCTCTTGCTGGTTTTTGGCACGGCGTTTTCTCAGAGTGCCCCAGGGAAGCTGGGTTTGTTGGGAGTTTGGTGAGGGCACCTGAGAGGGCCCTGTAGTGTTCAGGGCGTTCAAGCTCTGCAGGCTTCACCTCGGCTTTTAGGTGGGAAAATCTGTGGGTTTTCAGGGAATTCATCTGTTTGGGGCTGCCTGCCCACGGGCAGAGAGCAGCTGAGGCAGCAGAGAGGTGAAATGGCAAAGATTTGTTTTCATACAGATCCCAGACTGGTTTGGGTTGGAAGAGACCTTAAAAATCATCCAGTTCCATCCCCTGCCATGGCAGGGACCCCTCCCCCTGTCCCAGGCTGCTCCAAGCCCTGTCCAGCCTGGCCTTGGACACTGCCAGGGATCCAGGGACAGCCACAGCTGCTCTGGGAATTCCATCCCAGCCCCTCCCCACCCTCCCAGGGATCAATTCCTTCCCAAAATCCCATCTAATTCCATCCTCTGGCAGTGGGAAGCCATTCCCTGGGTCCTGTCCCTCCAGCCCTTGTCCCCAGTCCCTCTCCAGCTCTCCTGGAGCCCCTTCAGGCCCTGCAAGGGGCTCTGAGCTCTCCCTGGAGCCTTCTCCTCTCCAGGTGAGCACCCCCAGCTCTCCCAGCCTGGCTCCAGAGCAGAGGGGCTCCAGCCCTGGAGCATTCCCAGGGGGAAGCACCACAGCTCTGTTTCCCAGGACGTGGTCCCAGCAGGGCTTTTTCCAAGTCAGGCTGAGGCTGGAGAGGGGGCTCAGCCCTGTGGCACCACCCAGCCCTGAGCTCCGCAGCACTGGGATCTGTCCGAGTAAACAGAAGGATAAACAAAGGAGGCATCAAATAATAAATACATGGATGCATGCACAGAAAGGCTTCAGCTCCGTTACTTCCATGGACCTTCCCCTTCAGACTCTGTCCTCAGCAACCTCTCCAAAGGGAATTCTCCCCTGGGAATTCAGCAGCCCACAGCTGCAGGGTCAAGGTCCCACTGACAGAGCAGGAGGGTTTTTCCCCATGGACACCTTCAGACGTGGGAGTTTACATGGTAGGAGCAGGAAGTAAATTTTTTGCAACCTTTCTGCTGTTTGTTGCAGTCACAGTTCTCAGCCAGCTCATGGTGCTCCTCACAGGAGACCTTTCGGAGCAGTTTTCTACTTTAACAATATTTCTTAATAACTGTGGAATCTCTCAATAGTATGAAAAACCACCAAATAATGAGCTTTTCGTTCGGTGTCTGCATTTGTTCTTACGTATCACTGCCCTGTTTAAAGCTTCTTACTGTTGTTGTCATTCAGCATTTCAGTGAAATTAATTTGTCTTCACGCTGTCTTTTCAGGTTTTGTCTATTATTTTTTAAAGCGTAGGTGGGAAACTCTGGAAGTTTCTGTTGGAATGCCATTCCTTTTTAGCCAGGCAGAGGAGCGATGGGGAGGGAAGGCTGGAGCCACCCTGCCACCCTTCCTGTGCTGCTCTCCGAGATTCCTCCAGCAGGAGCATCCCACAAAGTCACCACCTCCCTTTCTCCCAGCAGAAGCATTTTTAAATGGCTGGAGTGCACTAAAAAGGTGACAGATTTTTAAATTACCTAAGAGAGAGTCAAACATCTTTTTCCCTACCCTTTTGTTGGTTTTATGTGAAAACATTTTGGTTAAAACCCCTAATTTTGAAGCATGGCATGACCAAAATATGTAACATCATCCTGTTGCACTTTCCTGGTTAGAAATTACTGTCTCAAAGTTTGATTTCATAGCCAGAATTCTCCTGTTCCTCTTTTCCTCACAATTTCCCAAGGAAATTAATCCATGCAGAGCCGGGGAGGTTTTAGGATAATCAGGATTATTCCAGTCAGGATTTGAATTCTTATTTCACTGCAAGGCAAGGGAAAGATTTGCAGGAATACGCCCTGCTCCTGCCTGGCTTCCCTTGTCCCTTTAGCAGGGATGGTGCTGCTGGCAGTGGTTCTTGGAACCACAGACTGATGGAGTTGATGCTCTTCAAAGGTTTGTGGATGAGCAGGATGTGGTGGAAGTCAGCAGGGGCTGGCGAGGTGTTTGGGATATCTCGTTCCTCCGTTAGAAATCCCCGGTTTTCTGGGACAGTGGGAATCGCTGTGGCTGTGCTGTCCTGCTGTTGGGTTCCTCATCCCTGCAGAAAGGGGTGTTCACTCCCAAAGGTTTTTGAGTTGATGGAATCCCCTGGATGCTTGGATGACATAAAACAAAAGGAGCCGTGTCGTGGTCTGAGCCAGGAATTGAGTTGGGATGTGCCGGGAAGCTCCCAGGGCTGGCGGGAGGAGGGCCCAGGATGTGGGACAAGCCCACTGTGACACCCCAGCAGTGAATCAGATATCCCCAGGTATCACCCTGGACCATTTTATGAACTCCCACATGTATAAAATGTTTATAAATATTTGTGGATGAAGATACACAGGTCTATTTTTAAGATTTAAGTTAAATAAGTTAACGAATGGCTGGCCTTTTCTGCCTAAACGTGCAATGAGATATATTATACCTTTAGTCTACGATGGCCTAGGTACTGCTTAGTCTGTGATGAAAACTTTGCTGCTTTCCTACTGTTCTCAGAGGGAAAAAAAACCTATAAAAGACGTACAGGTTTGTTGCACAGGGACTACTGCAGCGAAGCTTTGTATTTGACCACTGGTAATATGAATGTGTTGTATTGACTTGTTGAAGATAATCATGAAACAACATATTTTAAATGTTACTTGCCTTATAGATTAGAGTACGACTATGTGGATATAATTTTTGTAAATACTGTTTTTTATAAATGTCTCTCCTCCATCCTCCCTGTCACCCATTTCACCGACTCTCAAATATGCAATTATTTACCATGCAGAGCGTTGTGACAAAGAAATCCCCACGTCAGAACAAAGTTTATTCATTCTATACATAAGAACCACATGAAATACCCAATTGAGTTGCAATTTAAATGTGATTATTATTATTTTTTTCCTTGAAAATAAACAAAAAACCGTAAAGCATTTATTTTTTTGTGTGAGTTTTGCTTCCACATGCAGGAACACCCAGAGGAGCGGGCAGAGGTATTGAAGGCTGGCCCAAAAAAGGGTCCCTGTCCCAAAAAAGGGTCCCTGTCCCAAAACCCATCACTGCTGCTGGAGTTATGTGCAGTGTCCCAGCATGGGGACAGGTCAAGGTTGGCATGTGGGGACCCATGAGGATCAACAGGGACCATGTGGATGGATGGAGCTTGAGGGAATGCATGGGGCCATGTGGACATGGCAGGGCTGTAGGGGCGCGTGGGGTCCACGTGGATCTCCAGGGCTCATGGGAATTTCTGCGGGCTATAGGGACCCGTGGGCACCATAGGGACCCACAGGGGCCATAGGGACATTTGGGGGGTGGTGTGGGAACCTGTGGGGCCACGGGGACCTGCGGAGGTCACAGGGACCCTCAGGAGCCCTGAGAACATAAAGGAGCTGTGGGGACACGTGGGGACCTGGGGAGTCCTTGGGCCATGTGGGGACCTGTGGGAGCTGTGGGGGACCTGTGGGAACTGTAGGGACACAGAGGGACCTGTGGAAGCCGTGGGGACCTGTGGAAGCTGTAGGGATATGTGGGAGTTGTGGAAACCTGTGGAAGCTGTAGGGATATGTGGGAGCTGTGGAAACCCCTGAGGACTGTAAAGGAATACAATGACCTGTGGAAAACATGGGGACATGAGGGAGCCATGGGAACCTGAGGAGACTGCAGGGACACACAGGGAGCTCTGGAAATTGTGGGGACACCAGGGACTGTAGGAATATGTGGAAGCCGCGGGGACACACCGGGAGCTGTGGAAGCCGTGGAGCCCCGTGGCAGCCATGGGGGACCTGTGAGAGCTGTGGGGACACACAGCGACGGCTCCAAACTCTGGGGGGCCGTGGGAGCCACAGGAACACAAAGCGGTGAGGATGGGAATGCCGGGAGCCGGGAAAGTGGAGGGATAGAACCGGGATAGAGGCGGGGAACGGGAATAGGGAGGGATTGAGGCGGGATAGAGGCGGGCCCCGCTCCCGGCGCCGCCGCCCTTCCGCCTCCCCCGCACAGCTGAGGGCGATGGAGGGCGGCGAAAGCCCCGTCGAGCCCGGCTCGGGTGGGTTTCGATTGCCCCTCGAAAAATCCTCCAGCGCGGCGGCTCTTCCCTCATAAACCCGAGCTTTGCCTCCCAGGGCCTGCCCGGCGCTTCCCGGTGGCGGCGGTGGATGAGATCCTGAGGGATGTGGTGGGGAGCGCCCTGAGGGAGCAGCGCTACGAGCCGGGGCCGTGCAGGGAGGCGGCCAGGGACATCGCTGAGGTGGGACAGGGGACGGGATATTTGTCCTCGTGTTTCCACGGGGTGTCACCTCGAGGGGTGCCTTGGGGCCTCCCCAGATGTCCCCCCAGAATAACGATGAAGTGTAAGATAAAGGCTGGAGGCGGATGTCGAGATGCCCCAAGGGTTGCTCAGCGGGCGGTGCAGACATACACGAGTTAATGAAGAGATTTACAGACTGGGTTGGGTTGGGAGGGACTTTAAAGCCCGTCCAGCCTCACTCCTGCCATGGGCAGGGACAGCTTCCACTGTCCCAGGCTGCTCCAAGCCCCAGGGTCCAGCCTGGCCTTGGACACTGCCAGGGATCCAGGGGCAGCCACAGCTGCTCTGGGCACCCTGTGCCAGGGCCTGCCCACCCTCCCAGGGAACAATTCCTTCTCAGTATCCCATCTATCCCTGCCCTATTATCAGTTTAATACCATTCCCTCTTGCCCTGCTAGAAGTCCATCCCCATCTTTGAACACGTACGGACTAACCTTGTTTTCCTCTGCAGGTTGTTAAGGCGCGGGTCAAAGCCCTGGGGGTGCCCAGGTACAAGATCGTGGTGGTGACACACGTTGGGCAGCTGGGTGAGCAGAGCCTGCAGATCGGGAGCAGGTGTCTCTGGGATCCTGGGACTGACACGTTTTCCTCCTATGTCTTCAAGAACACGTCGCTGTTTGCTGTGGCAAATGTCTATGGTGTGTATTTTGAATAGGGAGGTAGTCGAGTTTAACAGCAGGAGAAATGGATACTCAGCCTAACTCTTCCTGTCTCTGTTGTTAAAAACATCTGTGAAGGACCAAGGTACTATCACCTGCTTTGAAATGTGAGCCTTTGGGTGAATGTTATAAGGATCTTTCCCAGAATTTTCTCTGGGAAGTAGTTTTGCACCTGATTGCTGCTTTCAGAACTTTCCCTGTAGGGGAAATATTTTCAGAATATTCCCTGTAAGTAATGTTTTCCCTATTCTTCTCCAGGAGACATGACTGGAAGTATCTGGATTAGGAAATAAACCATGGGTTTTGCCTGCCTGGTTTTGGGGCTGGTGCTGATGGTCTTAAGTCTTTCCTGGTGCAGCCATTCCCCACTGAGATGGGGTCTGGCTGACCTTGCTCTGATTCTGAAACCAGACTTTTTGCTACCCCTGTTTCCCAGCTGAAACCTGCTGTTAGATTTCCCTGAGTCAGAGAACAAACCTGTCATAAATTGCTTATTTTATTACACTTAGGTGCCAGGCTGAAACCAGAACAGTAGTTAGTTGGGAAGAAATACTTCATGTACTCATGACTAAAAGTTTAACCCACTGCAAGCACTGTGAAATGCAGACAACCTGAAGCCACTTGCTGGTGTGCACTGTGACATTTACCACCCAGAAAAGGGTAAAGCTACAATTAAAGAACACAACCGAACCCACTGTGGTTTGTGCCATGATTATTTTAATCCCTGGAAGCTGTGATGCCGAGCTGTTGCATTTCAGCACAGGGAGCTGATCTCTGTCCTGCTGCAGCCCACGTTGCAGCAGGATGTGGTGAGCAGCTTGGCTGCCTCACGCTTGTTTAGCACAGAAACTTTGCTGGTGTTTTGCAAGCCTTGCTCGGGTTTGACGTCCTGGTGTTCTTCGCTGTGGGTCCCCAGCCTCTGCTCTGGGTGTGACGAGAAGTCGGTGTCACCCTCGTCCTCGTGTGGGAAATATTGGGGGTTTTCACTCTCTGTCGCAGGAAAATGAGAAGCTAAAAGTTAGAAATCAGGGAAAGATGAGTAATTTATGCTTTTTATCTTTACTAGGAGGACAGACCAACCTAGAGCCAGGGAGCTGAGTGTTACCCTCTGATGTGAGCACCACATCCCAGACTCCTCCCTGAGAGCAGATGTCTGAGGAACAATCTGTGATCAACGTGGTAAAAACAGCAGTTTAGGGATTTCTAGTGAAGAATGTCCTGTGCTGCCTTGAGTCTTAAACTGATATAATTGCTTCTCCAGGAAAAACTGTGATTTGATGTGCCAGGGGCTGGACCTGTGGGTTTCCTGAAACGCAGATGTTGCATTAAGGTATCATCCACCCCAGGATTTCAAAGTTTGGGTGTTCCCACAGAGATTACAATTCAGCTGCAGTTGAAACACCTCAGTACAGCTGGGCCTTGTGGAGTCTGTAAAGGTGCAGTAGTTCTCACTTTTTAGAAGCAAGATTCTTGAACAGACTTTAGGGAGGGGGTTGCCCGTGTAACCAATTTTGTGTTTGTTTAAAGCTGCTGCTACCAGAGAATTTTCCAAAAATGCAGATGTAGGAAGTGCAGAAAGCCTCTGTTCCTGTCATCTGCCTCAGTTATTTCCTTGTTCTCTATTTATTTTAATCTGTCAGAGTACAAATTTCTAGCAGGGCATGTAATGGTTGAGTTTTCTGACTATCAAATCAAACTTTTCTGAGTATCAAAAAATGTGCTAATAAGTATAAATATACACAAAAACATGTGAAGATATTTAAATGGCAGAGTAAATATTCAACATGTTTTAGTAAGAATATTTTTTAAAGTTTCTGGTTTCTAGTGGGGAAAGTGAAGACCACAGTAAGACACTTGCACCAACTTCAGCGAAACTTGTCACTGTCACTTGAAACGTGATGGCAGAGAGATTTTCAGTGATAGCCTTGGCTTGAATCCTGTTCCTCAGGTGAGCTTGGAAAATCTTGGTCTAAATGATTTTTCTGCAGCAAAATAGCCCAGGAAGCTGAGCCAGACCAGCTGCACACACAGGGAACACGAGGAACTGCAGCTCTTTGCTGGCTGCCTCCCAGCACAGCCCGTGCTGCAGGTGCTGGAGCTGCACGGATTGAGGGGAGCAGGGGACGTGCTGCTCCCAGCCCCCTGGGATCCCCGTGGATCCAGGTGCAGCGGGCAGGGAAGAGCCTGGGATGCTTTAGGTGGTACTCACCCCACAGGCCGTGGCCATCAGTGAGGTGCCTCTTCCAGCGCGAGCCGCCGCAGGTGAAGACCACGGCCCTGATGAAGTCTCTCCCGCAGAGCCTCACTGTGTTCCCTTCCCCTTTTCCTTCCCGTGCCAGGAGCAGGAGAACAAGGCAAGCCAGTGCCAGCACCGTGCCCCTCATGCTGCCAACGTGGTGCTTCCCAGCTGGGCGTGGGCAGGGCAGAAGGGAGCGAGTGGGGAGTTCTGCTGGAACGTTCCCATTTATATTGACAGTCCGTCCACTCCACCGAGTAACAGCTCGCTCCGAGGGTGGCTTAATGTTTGCTGAAAACAAATAAACTGCTTGTTTCTGGTCATGTTTGAAGTGCTTTGGGATCTCAGTCAGGTATTAAAGATTTCTTAAGTCTACGTAGCTGCTTTGCTGGGAACACCTGAGGTGTAACACGTTTATGGGGTATGGCTCAGGTGGGTGCAGTTAATGTGTGTTCTGCCAGAACAAAAGGGTGTTTATGACATGATTTGTACTTAATGGGTTTGCCCTCTGTGTTCCCCACAATGGTGTGTTGCACAGCCTGATGCCCTGCCCTGACTGGGGGTTTTTTGTGTTGGTGATCCCAAAGAAAAAGGGAGTTAACTCCTTCCCGTGGTGTGTGCACCTCTTCATTCCCCCACCTTGTTGCTGGTGACTGTGAATGCTTGTGGGGAAGACCCTGCCAGTGCCAGGGACTGCTGAGAAAATCCACTCCAGAGGGGGTTTGTGGCATACATAGATTGCCAGTGCGCCAAGTGATAGGACATGTGGAGCTGAGTCACTGCTCTGGGAGCAGAGGTTGGTTCCGAGTTACTGGTTCCTAATTTTGCTGGCTTCAGTGTCTTAAGTTTCTCTAAGAAATCCTTGCAATACAATGCCTTTAGGAGGAAATTTCTCAGTTACATGGTCAGAAATTCCATGTTTAAGGACAAAATACGCCAGGAACTTTGGAGATCTTGAGCCCTTCCTAGCACCACGAGGGTTTTGCAGCTATTTACAGTTAATTAACTTTCACTGTGTNCCGAGGGTTTTGCAGCACCATAATGTTACAGTTAATTAACTTTCACTGTGTGCAGGGTGGGTTATGATGTGTTACAGCCCTGACAGAAAGCTTGTTTTTTAGCAGTAAGCAAACAGTCGTGGGCATGAATGGAAAATATGGGGTGTATTTTGGTCAGGTTTGTAATAATGATTAACAAATGATTCACCTTAATGAGTGTCTTTCTCTGATACACACCAAGATGAATTTTATGTCAGGGGGAAGTTTGCACGTCCCCTGTCAGATGTGCAGCACACAGAAGGAAGTGGATGTTAATGCATCACAAATGATGCTTAATTCAGTGATGTGTTTGAGTGTTGGGTGTTTATTGTCAGGATAATGAGAGAGGCTGGATGTTCTGCATCTATAAAATACACGTTTCCATACGTAATGCGCTCAGCAGCAGGGCTACAACTTGTGCTTCATCACTCCTCTGGAGATACTCCCTATTTCCTGTGGGCAGGAAGTTCCTGAAAATTCTCCAGCTGGGTGTTTTTTTCTGTTTCTTCTGCTCTGCCCCCAAAAAAAGCCAGCCTAGGCAGCCAAACGCTGCCTGCTTCCAACCCAAGGAGAAAAGACCTTGGGATAAAACCAGAAAGGGATAAAGGCCCAGGGAGAAAAGACTAGGGAGACCTTTCCATGATCAGAATTCCAGAGAAGGCCATCCACGTATGAACACTGACTGTACAATGAGGGGACTTCCAGGAGGAAATTTAGGGCATTTGAGAGAAGTTTCTAAGCAGTGTGGCTACAAAGAGAAACTTTATTGGTTAAAAAAGGATAACCAGTTTATGTTCCTACTGCAGCAAGTCTTTCCTGCTGTTTCCCAAAGGAGAAGGGATGTCAGCTGCTGTTACACAGCTCCAGCAGGAGCAACGATGTCACACAGGGAACCAACCTGGAAAACAAGAGGAGAAAAGAGCTGGTTCTTCCTTGGAACTCTGGTAATGCTGTGCTTACCTCCCCGGGAAAATAGCACTTCTTGGCAGGCCAGGTTGGGTTGTATTTGTGCTGTCATATTTATAAAGGAAATGAATTTCCAGTGGTGTGGCAGCAGAAGAGCAGGAACCACCTCAGTTTTAGCCTGGTGCTGCAACTGTGACCCCGCCTATTCCGATGTTCCCTAGCTGGGTGTTTCCCAGAATTGCCTCGCCGAGGAATGAGGCCCAGGGCAGCCGTGGCACAGCCGTACCTTGGAGCTGGGAGCAGCCAGGTTGTGCAGCTGCCACACTCCCACCTGCCCACAGCTGTCCCCCAGCAGCAGGCACTCGGCGTTCTTGGCAAAGAGGACGGAGCTGAGATTCCCTCTGGGGCTGGCAGCACAGGAGAGCACGGGGTCGAAGCTGCAACCCAAGAATTAACAGGTACCATGCATTTACCAGCTGAAAAGCTGCACATTTCACTTTCTGTCTTCTATATTAGCTCAAAAACTGGCAAGTGAGGCAGTGTTTGGTTTGAGCTCTGCCAGAACAAAAATCCCAGCTGCTGTTAACTAAGATATCCTGCTTGCCTAAAATCTGTCCTAACTTGGAGAGTGGTGGTTAATATTTTCATTTTTTGAATAATTTGCATTATGTGGCAGGGCTCTGGATCCACCAGGGCCTCACACTCAGTAACACAAAATCCAGAGCAGCTGGACAAGCCCACAGGTAACTGAGTCATCTCAAATTCAGAGCATCCAATCTTTATAAAACCAGCTCAGTTTTATTATTTTTCCTTCTAACTCCGCCATGATTTCTGCAGGAAAAGGGCAGTTTTACACTTTATCAGCTCCATGAGGCATCCAGCTCCTCCACTTCTAACCCCCAATCTCTGGTAACTACCATCTGCTTTTACACAACGAGTATTTCAAACCACAATAGTTCGAGCAAGCAAAGTGTGGAGCTGTAATGATCTGATGAAAACACTTATGAGGTAACAACGTGTGACAATTAAATTTCAGAATCTGAGAAAAGTCATTACTCACATGCTGACACTCAGATCCCAAAGCTCCACCCTTCTTTCATTGACTGCTGCAAAGATGAAGGCTGATTTTGGAGCCCACTTGATGTCATGAACAGAAGCTGTGACAGAAGTGAATGTTAAAAGGGGGGTGTGGGAATCCCGGTGCCATAAAAGGATGCTCCAGTCTGCAGAGCAGCTGAGGAACATGTCTGTGCTGGAGGGATTCCAGGCAACTTTGTACACGGGACCCTGTTTGGAGAGAAACAAAACAGAACCTGGTGTTGCTGTAGAGCTACAGAATCTATTCTGGAGCTACCCAGCCTTTCCCCCAGAGGTAAGATTATTTAACTGTACAGGCCAATCAGATTTCTAATTGCTTTCTTAAAATAAAACCAGAACTAAAGCTTTAAACCAGTTTAAGGTACCAGTTTTAGTTAAGTTATTTGAAAAAATCCTGTTAGTGTAGAAAGTAATCCTGTAAGACTGTGATGCTTTATGGGAATTCGTTCCTAATATAAGAGAAGCTCAGGTTTCTGTTGTTGCAGATGTTATGTATTCTAAATACAAGCAAACTGTTACATATTGAATTGAATGGAACAGTTCCTGCTGTCCTTGTTTACAGTGTCTCACTCACCTTATGGCCCCTGTATGTCCCCAGAATCTGCTCCTTGCCCGAGCAAGAGCAGCAGTGGATGTGGCCCTCTTCTGTTCCAGCAAGGAAAATGTCAGTATCCTGAAAGAAAGGGAGAAGTAGCCCAGGCTGGATGAATTTATCACTCATGCAGAAATCATTCAGGGCTGGATGAGCTTGGCTAAGGAGGAGCTCCTGTGAGTGGTGGGTAAAGGGGGGCAAGAACGCTGCACATTTGCTGGGTGTGTTCTCTAACAATGCACAACTCGCACTGACTCCTGAAAATCTTGGATTTTCAGCAATCCATGTGGAAAACGCATGAATTCTTTGAGTGCTCTGTGGAGGGAATACTCAGCTGGATGAAGAGAAGCACAGCTGAGTCCTGCACTTGGGAGGTGTTGAACAAATCCTCCCAGCCTTGGCCAGCACGCAGAGGGAAAGTGCCCCATGGCCTGCCCAAGGAAATGTGACATGGCTGGGAGGACAGGGCTTGTTTTACCATTTACCCATTTGGGGTGAATCTTTGTAGCTAGGAAGCAATTTATTTCAAAATTACTATGCTTTAAATACCAGTGCCAAGTCCCTGGCTAGTTCCCATTAAAGCAGCTCCAGCTGAGCATCCCTCCTCTGCTGCAGTTTTCTCCTGGGTCATACTTCAGCCAGGATGGGCTTTCTGAGCCTACCTCTGGATGGAAGTCAAAGCACATTCCAGCTGCCTGTTGAGATATGGGAGCTTCACTTTTCCTTTCTTTCTTCCCCGGTAATTTTTTCTTCCCACTTTGTGTTCGCTTGATTGTCATCAGATCTGTGCAAAGAGCAGGAGGTTGTGCCAAACGAGTGTGAGGAACTCATGCTGCTTTGGGATGCCCAGCAGCTCTTAAATGTTTTGTGGGATAAGTGGTGCAAAGAATGTCAGCTGAAATCAAAGAGAGCAGTTTCGGGTGCTCACCAAAGCAATCCAACCTTTGCTGTATGAACCACTGGGTCACTCGCCCATCTCCTGAGATACATATCAGTCTCTCCTTTCTGTCACCTCCTGTTGCACCTCTGTCCTCTTGCACCCACCTCAGCTGCCACACAGCACCTGTGTGTTTATTTAGGGATGCACTGGGACAACAAAATGCGTGTGGTAAATCATAGATGAGCAAAGACAAGACAACGTTTGAAAAATAATTAAGCTTCACCTTTGTAATAAGCATCAAAGCTTATGACAGAAGTGTTTAGCTTTTCTTTTAAAAAATGGTTGTTTTCTCCAGGAAAATGTTTCCTTTATTAAACATGTTTGATAATGACTTTCAGGGCACTGTTTATGTGGTGCCACCTTTCAGTAACACCTGCACCATGAAATCAATCTGCGCCTTGTAGGAGCAGTGCCCGAGACCTGGGGAGCTGCCCTTAGGGCAAGTGGTTCCCTCATCACCTTCCCATCCCCTCTCTCATTTTCTTCTTAATTCCTGCTCACCCCTCACTTATTCTGATGATCTCTCCATTTTTGGCAAGTGGGATCAGAGAGAAAGCACCAAAAGCTACCACTGTTCTCCCATAAGGATTTGTTATCCAGAGCTGGATTGTCCTACTTAGGACATGGAACATAAATGATAGGTGGGGGTAACTTGCTGCAACTCCTTAAAAAATGAGGGAATGGAACTCCTTTGCTGCCCCTTTCCAAGGTTTGCTTGCTCAGAGGTGCCCCAGGTGGGAGGAGATGGGAGCTCCCAGCCTGACCTGCTGTCCAGCAGCGCGGCGTCGTTCCGGCTCCGGACATCGTAGATGGCCACACGCCCACTGGCCATCCCAACTGCCAAGAGATTTGGGCTTGCCAGGGAGAAATCCACGGCAGTAACACCGTGCTCACAGCGGAAAATGCGCTCTGGCCACTGCCCAGGAGAGAGATACAACAAAGCTGTAAGTTGGGGTGTTATTTACCTCTCTCTTCTCAACACTGGGTACTAAATTTCTGCTGGAAAACTCAAGTGGTGGTGGTCACAGTGATTAGAAATTATTCTCCATTCTGACTGGCTCCATGTATTTCTTGCTGCAACTGATAAAATTAGGAAAAGGATAAAGATTGTGCAGAAATAATGACACTGGAAAGTAGGTGGGCCTACTACTCCAAACTAAATAGCCAAAAATATCTGTGGTGACATCAGGGAATCATGAGAGTATTTGATGTGGTAAAGGTGCATCAAAAATTTGACTCTGCCTGGTTTAAATTAGTCTAAAACAGTTTTGGCCAAGAGAAGTTCGTAGAAGAAATCAAATGGAAGTGTTGTAATTTATGGCAATCAGAGGTTTTTTACTGGGACACTTTGTAACTAAGATTCCCACATATTTTTTTTTCATGGCTGGTTTTAAAAGGATCCCTTTCCAGATGGATTTGCAGAGGTGTAAATGTTACATCTATGAAATTTCCTCTCTTTTTGACAGCGTTGTGAGGAGTCAGATTAGACAACTGCAGTTAAAAGGGAAACAAAGAAACTGTGCAGAGAAAAGCACATTGCAGAGAAAGCAAACAAAGGGGCTCGTTACCATGGGGTTCTTCAGTGACCAGCAGCAAGCCAGGCCTCCCTTCTGATCCCGAGAAACAAACTCTCTGTAACCAACTGCCAAGAGATCCTGCAAGCACAGAGCAACAGGAGTATCTCAGTTCAGCTTGAAGCTCAGCAGGGTATTTCCAAAGGCACCTCTGTGGTAAGAGTGGCTCTCAAGGCAAAGTCTGGAGTAACAAAGCTCCTGTCCTATGCAGGGAGGATCACACAGGATATAAACTGCTCTATAATCATATTTTAATGTGCATTATTTAATGGAGTACATAAGAATACTTCTAGTTTTCTCTCTCAGGGTTAGCTGTAAAAGGAGCTTCAGAGAGCACCTCAAACTCCTGGCTTTTAGCTTTTCACAGTCCAGTGAATTCCCTTCATTCCTTCCCATAGGCAGAAGTAAAAACCAGCAGCAAGTCTTTAGCCTTCAGCTCCATTAATTTTTCTTTCCCTGCACTCAACAAGTAGTTTGTGAAACACTTTAGAAGTAGCTGTTTGCTTGCCCTGTATTCTAAAACTGAAGTCTCTAAATGTGTCTCACTTTTTAATATCTGGAGACACTAAAAGTACTAAAAGTAAGAAATGGTTTTTATTTTCTTTTTTCCCCTCACTGGGTTTCTGTTTCTCATCCTCAGCCACTTTTTACCTTTCTTCCATTCATTATTTTTGTTTGGCCATAAGTGAGTTCTGTTGTGAGCTTTACATGACCAGATTAAAGAAGCTTTAGCTTCTGTGCTGTTACTGTGCATCTTATCCTTGAATTTTGAGGAATTTTGCTTTTTTTTGGGAGGTTACTGTTAGAGACAAAGATGGGATGTCTAAACTAACAGAAATAATCTCCATCAATGATAATAAAGTTTAGCAGCAGGGGTTAAATTTCAATTTTAGAACAGACCCAGTGTATTAACATTGTTGTTGAGGGCAAACTGGAGCAATCAATTAAATTCTGGGCCAATTAAGGCTGTGGTGATCCATGTGTAGGGAAAGCCTAGAGCAACCTGTAATGAAGGCAGCAAGAGTGAGGGGTTGGATCCATCTCCGAGATCCCTCCCAGCAAAGCACCCCTAAATCAGGAGTTTATTCCCACCACCAACTGCCTGTCCCAGTTTGTGCCCAGCTCAGGGATGATTTGCTGACTCACAGGGTTCACTTTGTTCCAAGCCATGCTGCTCACGCTGTGCCCACTGGTTAAATCACACCTGTATGACCACAGCTGCTCCAGGCTGGGAGCTGCAGCTTCTGCTGGGCTTTGATTTCCATCTGACAAAGTTGATGGTTTAACAGATGTTTCTTCCTGCTTTTTCTCATCCTTCTTTTCCTCCTCATCCTCTTCCTCTTCACCTTCTTCCCTGTCAGTGTCTGAGGTAACATCAGGTTCTGAAATGCAAAGGTGTGGTAGAGTCTGAGCAGAAATATTTCACTTATCTCACTCCAGACCTTCACACCAGAAGAAAAATTTGCCCTTTCAGCAAATATTTTGCAGGGGGAAAAAAAAAGAAGTGAAGATTTGAGGAATTAAGACATCCTAACTTCTAAAACTGTGACTAAAATTGGCTGGGGACAGAGCAGACAGCTGGAGTGGGCTGGGAGCGTGCCAGGTCTGCTGCAGGTGTTTAACGAGTGGGTTTAGCTACCCAGCAAAAAGTGAGGAATTTCTGTGGAAAGTGAGGAATTTATGGCTGGAAAGAGGGCACTGAACAAGGAACAAACCTATAAGGACAGGAATCTGCCGATAAACTGCAAGTTTGGGTTGAAAAATATTCTCCATGAGAATCCTCTCCATGACAACTAAATCCTGCTTCAGGTTTTCTGATGTTAGGATGGTTTCGGAATGGCATTCCCTCTCCTCATGGCTCCTGGCAGGAACAGCACTTTCTGGAATGATTATGGAAGAAGGTGAATGACAGAAACATGGGATATTCCAAGCTGGAATGGATCCATAAGGATCATGGGGTCCAACAGGCCCATGCTGCCTGATAAGAGATAAACGGGATACAAATGCTTTGAACAATGGTAAAACTTCACACAGAAAAACCAAAGGATAAGAACTCTCCTCCACCTGCAAAAAGCAGAGAATTCAAAAAACCCACTTTCACTAGGAATTTTTTTCTTGGTTTAATTTTGTTTTCTCTCATTGCTCAGATACTTGTGGAATTTTTCACAAATGGTGTTTTGCTTCTACTTTTTAAAGTGAGTACCAGCAAACCTTATCCCTGCATATTTAACTTCATTTAAGATCATTTCTGATGGCAGTGTACAGGGAACAGCAGCCCTGCCCAAGATTCTTTAGCAAACTCTCTTGCAGGTTCCAGGCAGGCCAAACGTGTTTTTCAGGAAGTTTTCCCTACAAATCACAGGGATGTGCCTGGTTTAGGAGGATGAAAACAGGGCAGAAATGTAAAATGTTACCTCTGGCTGAAGGGACAGCCACAGCCTGATTGTGCTCCTCAGCTGTGGGAGATTTGCTGCTTTTCTCTGCTGTGTCTGTGGGTTCTTCTGTCTTTGTAGGTTCTGTTTCTGGGGCATCCAGTGAATTGTCAAAGTCCCAGGAAGTCACCATCATCCCTGGGAATGAATTTCCCTGTCACACAGGTCTCTCGTTTTGGCAGGTTATGGCAAGGAGCTTCCTACAGCCCAGCAAAGCTTTGCTGTGGGCCCTACAGCCCAGCTGCTGGGCTGGGGGGCTTTGGAAGCAGCTCTGGTTCCAAAGGTGTTGATATTTGAACTGATATTTTTGATTTAATATCTTAATTTCATCTTTTAATTGCTCTGTTCTACAAATTTGAAAAAAAGGTTGCCTGTGCTTAATAAGAATCAGATAAAAGCAGATAAAATTCTTTAATTCTTTAATTGTTAAAGCTCCTCCTCTTCTATGATTGCTGCAGCTCCATCAGGGGTTTTTTGGGGTGTGGTTCCCCTTGAGCAGGGCCAGCTCCCACCCAAACCTAGCCTTGATGTGCTCAGGGGTTGGAATGAGCCCTGCTGATGCTCAAGGCACACAAAAAAGTGGCAAATATCTTTTCAAAACAGATTATTATCTACTTCTGGTGTTCTCCCACTGATTTTACATACACCAACACAAAGGAAAAGTGTTTGGGACAGCATTCCCATAGGTTTTTTTGGCCTCTCACACACAAAAATATCCCCAGTGAGGCAAAGCTCACCCCGAGCACATCTCAGAGATTCCTCTACAATGGTTTTTAGAGCACTGAGGTCGTACATCCTGTAACACTGCACCCAGCCTGCCAGGATGTTCTGTGCTCCCCAAGGTTTTAAATCTACCAGAGGTTCTGTTCTTTGCATCGTGGCAAACAGGAACAGAAAGCTGGAAAGTCAAGGGGGGAAAAAAAGGAACTGTGCCCTTTGCTGTTTCAAGGAAGAGGTGAGGATCAGCTGGGCAGTGCTGAGGCAGGCAGGGCACAGCAGCTCTCTCGTGGTTTTAAACCCGATTTTATTGCAATGGATTCAGTGTTCCAGCACCAAAATCAAGATTTAGGAGGGGCACAAACAGCCACCACGAACCACACTGTCCTGTCTGAACTTTAAGCTCTGGAAGTGAAAGTTGAGGAAACATCTCCTGCTTGGAGATGGAAGTAAAAAAATCCCTTTTCTCAGCATCCTGCCCAGGTTTACCTTTCTCTGCCACGGCGATTGTCTCACATTGCACCTCCTTGGTTTTGGCAGCTCCAGAGATGGTTTGCACCATTTTTTCTTCAAAGTACTCACTGCCAACTTTAGCATTGCAAATTTCCACATAAATCTTATTCCTCTCCCTGGAAAACAAAGGGAACAGTGGGTGGTGGTGACTCCCTGGGAAAATTCTGCCTGGAAATCTCAGTGTCTTTAACCAGGAGTTGATCAGGAGAGGCTATTCCATGTCTTAAATGTCCTGCTTTTTGGATTGCTGGATGTTATTTCAGGTTTTGTATCCTCTTTCAGCAGCTCTTTCTGATCTTTGTGATGCTGCTCTAAAACAGGAACGGCCTGTGGAGAACAGAACCCAAACCCAGCAAAAATCCCTGCTCTGTGTGTGAACTTTGGGGGAATTCAGAGGTCAGAGCTCTCATCACTCGGGAGGGAGGGAAAGCCAGAGCATCAGGAGGCAAAAAAGGAAACTTCTCCTTCTTTATTTCAGCATTTCCACCAAAGTTATGGTAGTTCAGGGAGGACCAAGGGGAGCTGCCTGCTATGTTTAACTCTTCTTAATCCATAAATAATTACAAGCTACACACAAGAATCAATGCAGCAGTTTGAAATTCCTTACTGTCTTCATGAAAATTAAATGATCACCCTCCTCCATCCCTGGATTTTCCTAACCTGCCATCATTTTTCAGTGGAACCCTGTAAGAATTTCATCAAGAACACGGAGCTGTAAGAAATGGAGTCTCATCCAAGAGGCTTTGCACCCAGAGAAACGGGTGCCAGCTGACTTACAGAACTCCCACAGCTTCCTCTGCCTCCGTGGACACCACAGCAGTTGGCAGATCCAACATCCAGAGCGTGTCTGTCTCTGACAGGTAAATATCCACCCTCTGCTCCAGCTCTGCTTCTGTCAGGGCTGCTTCTACACCTGCAAAACCAAGGGTGACAAACCAGACCTTTTCTGCTCTAAATTACCAGGAGACAAATTCTCTAAGGGCTGGAAGGCCCTGGGCTGGCTCAGGGTCTCACAGATCCCAGAGCAGCTTCAATTTGTAATTATTGGGTGTGTTCTTTACCAGACAAGCTCAAAGTTGGGTCTTGTTGAGGTTCTGTTTCATCTAAGCCAGACTTGGTTGTTAAGTCTGATATCCAAGGGCTGCTTCCATGTGTCCTTCAGGTACAAGAAACAAGCAGAAATTGTCTCAAAAAACTAAAAAAAGGCATTTATCTTCAAGAGACACTTCGTATTTTTAAGTAATTTTTAAATGTTTATTTCATATTTGCTCCTGGTTGATGTCCCAACCCCTGGGATTATCCTTTGGAACAGCCAGTCTGGGAAACATGGCAAAGAAAGCAATCTCTTCATCTCAGAAATCAATGCTTACAACTCTAATTATAAATTGTAAATAATTACAATTACTTCTTGCATTTTGATAATGCCGTGGCTCAGGATTTGTCATTTAAAACACCCATAAATATTGACCTTCTTTGCATGACTTAACTGGGTTTGTCAGCCCAAAGTCCACTGACTTTGGTTTTTTCCCCTCTGTGCTGGATTTTGTAAATCCAAGTATGAAGTGAAACATAATTCAGGAGTTTTAACTCCAAGATTTTTGTTTAAAAGAATTTTTGCAGATGGGTGCACATAATCACACAGAGGTAACTTGCTTAAGTAAGACTCAAACAGAGAATTCTTATTATGTTAACAATATTTTGATTGTAGAACTGATATTTTTATTATTTAAATTTGATGTTTTAATTGATATATTTTATAATTTTGCATAAAAGGTTGGCTGCACTTAACAAGTATCACTAAAACAGGTAAAATACTTTAAAATAAAGCTCTTCTTGCCTGGCTACAGCAGTATTTGGGTCTGGCTGGAAGAGGGGATGGGGTGTCACGTTCTTCCCTTCATCATCAAAAACCTGAAGAAATATTTCAGTAATCAGGATCATTTCCCTGCGTTCCCAACCCAAGCAGCAGGGAGAGCACTTGGAAGGGGTTTCATTCCTGCTTTCCTTCTGGGATCAGCTCGAGTTTGCTGGGATTCTTTGGGAAAACCCCCATTCCTGTCATTGCCAGACCCACTTCTCCTGCTCCTCCCTGTGGCTTTCCCAGCTCATTTATTCCATAATGACCACCCGGGGTGAATTATTAATTCTGACTATTCCAGTCCAGTTAACAGTGCAGCCAAATAAACGAGACAAACACTTACACATCATTTTAAAGGCAGTGTTTAAAATATTTTCGTGCAGGAAGGTCAGGGAAATGTTCAAATGATTCCCAGCTTATCTTTTGGGAATCTTTGGGGTTTTGGGTGAAGACATGGAGGTGCTACAGAAATAAGTTGGAGATTACTTTGGTAATTATCCTGAAGCTGTGGCTGCCCCATCCCTGGCAGTGCCCAGCTTCCAGGAGCAGCCTGGGATGGTGGGAGCTGCCCGTGCCCGTGGGAATGGGATGAGCTTTGAGGTGCAACCCAACCACGGTTCTGGGATTCTTCCTGCAGGTGGATCCTGGGCTCTTCCCACCTTTCCCAAGGGTGCTCGTGGATCATCTCACCTGCACAGGGCCCTGGCTGCCCAGCGGGGCCCGGCCGCGCGCGGCTCTTCCCTGGGAAGCCGTGGAAGTTCTCCGGGAATTCGGGGCCTTGGAGCCGGTGCTGCCCCGGCGCGGGGGGGCACATCCCGGCCCTGCCCTGGAATCAGCCAAGGGACCCTGACAGGGAAAGCGGGAACACCAGCACCCAGCCAGGTGCAGGAAGGACTGCACCGAGCACAGCCTGATGAGCACGGAGGGCCCTTACATGGCGAGGGTTTCGGTGGCTGAAATGCCACTTGGAGCCCCCCACCATCGCCCCAGCCTCGCTGGACAGCAGCTCCGCGGGTGCCCCGCCAGACGATTTGGTGTTCTTAAATACTCTAATATTTATAAAATAGCAAATTAACGCTAAAGATTTTCACCACTTGTTTATTACCATCCCCAATTTCCTAGAATGTATTTCTATACCACCAATTACTGTCAAGGATGTAAACCATTTATAAGAAAGGAGTTTTGCAATTCGTTATCTCTTATCATTTATTATCTGTAAGCAATTCTTTTAAAGGATTTTAAGCATTTATAGTAAAGGATTCTTAGCATTTCTCATGTATTATAATTGATTATATATTGCCAATTATTTCAAGGGACATAAACCACTTCATAATAAATATAATAATATAATAAAGGACTTTTACCATTTATTTATTATAAATTATTATATATTATGACTTATTCTAGAACGTGACTTATCACATGTTATAATTTATATTTTATATATTTATATTTTATATATTATTATATTTGTATATATTACCAATTACTTTAAGAGATGTAAACCGTTTATTATAATAAAGGCTTTTTATCCTTTATTTATTATAACTTATTCTATATTATGATTTATTATAGAATATAATTATAATGTGCTAGACATTANTACCAATTATTATAAAGGATTTAGACCATTTATAATAAGGGCTTTTGACTATTTATTTGTTATAACTTCTTATGCCTTATAATTTATTGTAGAATATAATTTATTATGTATTACAATTCATTATATATTACCCATTAATTTAAATATGTAAACCATTTATAATAAAGGCTTTTTACCACTGATTTATTATGACTTATTATAGAATATAATTTATTGCATATTATAGTTCATTATATGTTACCT
>VZRQ01010470.1:358035-395318 GCA_013397975.1 Machaerirhynchus nigripectus
CCCCCGCGCCCCCGCCCCCCCCCCCCCCCCCCCCCGCCGCTCCCACCGGGACCCGGCGGCGCTTCCCGGCGATGTGACCCTTTCCCGGGAATACCAGCGATCATGGCTGAGGTGAGAGCGGCGGGGGCCTGCCCGGGAACTTGTTGCGCGGGGCCGCAAGTTTGTTATGGGGACCGGAGGCCCGCGGGCACCGGCGGTCCCGCCCGCTCCCCTCAGGGGCCTTCAGCCCCCGGGACGGTCCCGAACGGGGCCGTCCCGGGGGCTGAAGGCCCCTGAGGGGAGCGGGCGGGACCGAGCGCGGCGCCTCCCGGTTTTTCTAGGACCACATATGCTAAAACATCGCTTTATTTCCTTTAAATATCTTTTTGTAGCCGTTAAGACAAAGGGGAATTGCTTAAAAGGTAGCGCGGTGTCCTGGGAGGGAGAGCTTTCTCGTGGAAAACGCAGGAATTCCCAGGATTTGCGAGGAGTGGTGGGGAGGGGGGAGGGTTATTTGGGGATAATGGGAGTTAGGTTGTGGAATATAATGGGGATGTAATATGATAACGATAGGGAAATAATGGGGATATTTTTAAAAACCCTCTTCACCGCAGTGTTGGATTGGTGGGGGTTGGATTTGCCCATCCCAATAGGATCAGCTCTTCCCCTTTTAGGAGGGGAATTAGGACTGATGAAGGGATATTCCATTAAGTTTTCCCCGAATTATCCCCAGATCCCAGTCTCGAGGCTGTTTGCTGCTCCAGCAGTGTTGACAAATGTGTTGGAAATGAAAATTTGAAAAGCGTGCGTTGGAAAAGTAAAATTTTTTGGGACGGGTGTTGCTTCCAGGGCGAGCTGGAAGCGTCAGGATTAGAAGATTTTACAGATGAAGCCTCTTCCCTTGAAATCCCTGACTATACGGGGATTTTTCCTTACATCATTTTATCTTTTCCTCCCGAACCAAAACTTTAATGGAGCAGTCTTCCTGTTGTTGGGACAACACGTCCTGAGCTAATCTTAGAAGTTCTAAGAACTTGCTTGTGTGGTTTTGTATCTCGAGAGGGAATCACAGGTCTGATTCCTTGAGTGATTCCAAAAAAAGTGGATGTTTAACTTCTGCTGTGTATGAAGTTGGAGAGACAGTGTGGCTTGTGCTCTGGGCATCAGGGTATTGGGGATCTTTGCCTTGAGCTTTTGTGCATTTTGTTCATTTTTTGTTAATTAACCCCAATCTCCTGTGATAAATCCCAGTATTCCATGGGCTCCCAGCGCTGTGTCCTGTGGGGCTGAGCCATGAGTAACTTCCTACTCAGTGTCACGTCCTCACATCGACGTCACAGCCGTGACAGCACCGAGGGCTGGGGGTTTGTGCTGCCCAGGGCAGTGAAATCCCACTGGGATCTGGAGCTGGGCACGTTTGGCTTTTCCCTTCATGGATGTTGTTCCAGTGGGTGAGGCCTTTGCTACGTATCAGTCTTGATATCACACTTAGAGAGGGACGGGGTTTTTCATCTTTAATTTTTTGAGGGTGAATTCCTTGTCCTGTTTTGGCATCTCTGCTTGATGCAGAGGGGGCAGGAGGAGCGTTTGATCCACCTGTGGATGAGTTTAGGAGCAGCAGCACCCGGAGTTCATTCCCAGCCACTGAGTTGTGCAGGCAACTGTTCCGTCTGCCTGAAGAAACAGTAACAAATTTAAAAAAATTAATACTCTGAGTGATTTAACCAGGAGCACGGTCCTGGATACAGCACAGTTTGTGTCCCTGCCCATGGAAAGGAGTTGGAACTGGATGGTTTTAGGGTTCCTTCCAGCCCAAACCATTCCAGGATTCTATGAATTTAGGAAATATTTAGGGAACAGAGTGGACAGAGTGGGAATTCTCCTTAGTGTGGCATTTCCTCATAGCTCTGGTGACAACCGCCTGCCTGGAGGAGCTACAGATGATGAAAATATGGATGGGAAGGCATAAGACTGATGTGCTTCTTGCCCTCTTTCCCATCCTTCTCTCCCAGTGGAGAATCTTGTGCTGACCGTTCTGAAGGGACGCATGGGAGCTCATCCTTCGCTCAGGAACGATCCTAAAATGTGGTGTAGCTACAGACACAAACCTCAAAGCCCAGTATAACTCTGAAACTTGTTGAGTTGGACAGGAAGGCTCTTCAGAAAGCAGGGCTGAGCCTGGGTAGACAGTGAGGGAAGCCAGAAAGTGAAACTAAATTCACCAAAAGTGCTGCTTCACTTTTGCAGAAGTGATTTGAATACAGGACAGACAAAGGGAAAAAAAAGATTTTGAACATATATTAAATTTGAGATTAATAACCTGTGTTAGGGTTCTTCTTACTTTTACGTGAGTCCTCATATTCCAGCATGTGAGAAAGTTTGTTCCAGGCATAAACTGGAAAGAAAATATCTCTAACTTAAGATCAGCTGAAGCTTTGTGAGTGTTACAATATCCTGCATTAAGCTGCTTACGGGGTGGTTTTGGTGGAGGGAATGCTGATACACACAGATTTTCTCCAAAATAAGTATTTTAATGCCTCCTGAGAAGAAAAGATTGGGGCTGAAAAGCTTGATTAGCAGCTGAAAGAGAATGTTTTCTGTTAATTCAGCCTTTATAATGTTGGAGTGAAATGTAAGTGAGAGAATGAGATCTTCTGATCCCAAAACTGGAAGAGTCGGAGTCAGACTTCAGTGTTGAACAGAGGCAGCTCAATACCTGCTGTAATTTCCAGAAGTACCCAATTCCTGCTGTTCCTTTTGTTCCATGAAGGGATACACCAGTCAGGTTGCTATAGGCACCTGCCAGGGTACTGAACGTGGAAAACTAAAGGGAAAAAGATGAGGGTTTGGGGTTTTTTTTGTTATTCTTCAGTGAATTAGGGGGAGTACCAGGGTTGGTGCGTGGGAAAGAAGGTGGTCATGTGTGGTCAGAGGTGAGGCGGGAGTGTTGGGGACAAAATATCCCTGATTTTTGGTTGGCTTAGCTTGGAATCAACTGCAGGCTGGTTTAATTATGGGTTGAGGTCCTCTAACAGGTCCTGAAAGGGGAGATTCTGCTCCTCCTGCTGCTTTTCTGTAAATGCCCCTGAACTTCTATTAATTGCTCCATCTCTGGCTGAGAACCTAGAAGCTTCCTGTAGGAGAAGCAGTTCTGTCAGCTGAGGGAAAGATCCGACGGGAACTGGAGCTGGAATGGGGCAGCAGGACCAGCCCTGGGGATCAGCAGAGCCCCAGGAGGCTCAGGGGGGCCCTTGTGGCTCTGCACAAGTCCCTGACAGGAGGGGCAGCCGGGGGGGTCGGGCTCTGCTCCCAGGGAACAGGGACAGGAGGAGAGGGAACGGCCTCAGGCTGGGCCAGGGGAGGCTCAGGTTGGATATTTGGGAAAATTCCCTTCTGGAAAGGGCTGTCCAGCCCTGGCACAGCTGCCCAGGGCAGGGGTGAGTCCCATCCTTGGAGGGATTTCAAAGCCCTGTGCAAGTGGCACTTGGGGACATGGGGCAGTGGTGGCCTTGGCAGTGCTGGGAATGGTGGGACCCAGTGGTCCTGGAGATGTTTTCCGACCTAAAGGATTCCTTGATTCCCTTCCCCGTGACTGTTGTGAAACAGACGCTCCTGTTGCTCCCAAACCTCCAGCAGGCAGCTGAGCAGCTCCTCGTGTTTCTCACCCATCACTGAGCTTCTTCAGTTTTCTGACTTTCTGAAATAAGAACTTAAACTTCTGCTTCTGCAGAGCGAATTTCTGGGGGGTTAAAAATCTGGATTGGCATTTTGGGGTGTTGGGAAAGTATAGGAAGAAGCAGGAGCTGTCTTGGAGCAGGACCAGTTCTCTTGGAATGTCAGTGGACAATTAAATGCTTCAACCTAATTTGAGTCCACTTTAATGTTTTTGAGTTTCTGAAAGTTTAGTTGTTTTCCATCAAAAAAACAGTTTATTAACATTGTGTGCTTTAAGAAGTCATCTATAAATTCCTATTGTCTGCAAAAAATTTCCTTTTTCTCAGTGTTCTGCTTCTTTCAACTGAAGAATTTTAAACTTTGGGAATGTCACTGAATTCTATTTTCATATGTTGAAAATTACTTTCTGATTTCAATTTTGAAACAGCTTCAGGATCGAATGCTGAAGATTTCATGATCTGATAACTCTTCTTAGTCACCTTTTTACATTCTTAGTATTTTTATTGAACTAAGGTGTAGTAGGAAGCAGTAGTAAAGTTCACACAGTCACTGATGTGTTTGCAGATTGAGGTGTTTGAACAGTCAGAGTTTTTGAGTAGCTCCTGGATACAGAACAAGGTCAAAATAGATTAAATCCGGGTTTCCTGCTGATCTAAATCATGATTAAAATCAGGCAGTGACATCAGTCAATCGTATTTTTCCTGGTTTGATCATAGCTGTAACTAATTGGGGTTTTTGTGTCATTTTGAGCAGTGTTTGTAGAATACTCCACCGAGGTATCAGTGAACCTAATGGAGAGCTGGGAATTCTGTTTTTTCCCTTCCTTGGTGAGGGAATAAACCCCGAGGTGGTTGGTTATAGGCACTGATTGTATTCCCTCAAGGGAGAGCTCTGGGGAATTGCAGGGAGTACAATGGCACTCTGCATTTCTGATCTCAAAAAGAGGGTGGCTCTTGGTTTATTTCGTTGTAATAGAAGAGGTTTGTGGACATTTTTTGCATGTGATAAAGTATTGATGTTTGTGGGCTTTCAGCTCAGGACTTCAAGTCCTTCCTAAAGCAGCAGAGGGATTTAGGCGGACTCTGGAATTGTTGTAAAGTTGTTTCTTTTTGAGCCTTTTCCTGGCCAGGAGCCCCAGGCTGCATTAATATTTCTCTCCTAATCCATTCACGTCACAAATTGTCCATAAGAATGTTTCCTTGTGGTGCCTGGCATATGACTGTGGCTGCTTTCTTCTGGAATTCTATAGTAGGATCCGATCACTCCGTAGAATCCCAGTTTTCTTAGGACGGTATTTTAGATTATTACAAGAAGTTAAGGAAGATGCTGGAGTGAAAATGAATGTTAAATAGGAAATGGGGAACTGTGGGGCAGATGGAGTTCCGATTGCCTGTGTTGTCGTGCTCCATAATTCTCTTGGAATGGGAAGTTCTCCTGGTGAAGTTGCAGGGAGCATCATGTCCTGTCGGCCAAAGCCTCCCCTTGGCTGCAGCTGCCTCCCTCCAGTGGCTTCCTTAGCCCGGAGCACCAGCACTTCTCCGAGGACCCAGTCCCCTGGGAAAATCCCTGCGCAGTGGTTCTGGAGTGGGACCTTGGACAGAACCTGCTTTCAGCATCCTGAAGCTTCCTGTCCCTTCCTGTGACTCGGCACCCCAAGAAATGCAGCTCCCCCTGCTCTGCAGGAATGCAGAGCTCTGTGCTCCCCTTGGGAGGGGATTTCAGCTGGGATGGACCTGAGTCCCTTCAGTCCAGAGATCCAAGGGGGGCTGGCCACTGCCCTGACACTCAGTGATGTCACTGTCACCTGTCTGTCCTGCCCGGTCCCCACTGGACACCTCAGGGCCCTTTCCAGGGCCTAAAGGGGCTCCAGGAGAGCTGGAGAGGGACTGGGGACAAGGGCACAGAGAGACAGGACAAGGGGAATGGCTTCCCACTGCCAGAGGGCAGGGCTGGATGGGATATTGGGAAGGAATTGCTTCCTGGGAGGGTGGGCAGGCCCTGGCACAGGGTGCCCAGAGCAGCTGTGGCTGCCCCTGGATCCCTGGCAATGCCCAAGGACAGGACTTGGAACAGCCTGGGAATAGTGGAAGGTGCCCCTTCCCATGGCAGGCAGTGGGATTTAAGGTCTCTTCTCCAGGCTGAACACCCCCAGCTCTCTCAAAAATCTCAAAACTCAGCATTGTGGGATAATTTGGGGTGGAAGGGAGCTCAGGAGGTCTCTGGCCCTACCTGCTCACAGCAGGCTCTGCTCCGAGGTCTCCTTAGCTCACTCAGGACTCTCTCCAGCCTGGTCTTGAAAGCTTCCAAGGAGAAACACTGGGAAAAAGTCCTCATTTTAGAGGAATCAAGTCTCAGAAGGGAATGGCCAAGCCAGGGGACCTTTGCTGAGATAGAATCTTCATGGCTTTGATGTTCGTGTTTGGGATCTTGGGAGTTCAAAGTTTGCACTTGATCTTTGTCTTCTGGAAGGACAGGAAGTTCCTCATTTAACCACCAAACTAAAAAAGTAAAAATCCATGGATGTAAAGGCTTCCATTTCAGGGATGTCACTGCAGTTTGGGCTGTGCAAGTGTTCACATGTAGAACTGTAAAAGAGGGCCAGAAGTGGTTTTTTGTTTTTCCCTTGCTTCAATATGTTGCTATTTTCTCCTCAAGATAAAAATGTGGCTGTTTTTTTTTGTATTTTAACACAAGTTAGTTTGTAACACAGCACACAGAGAGGGGCAGGATGGGACTGTAGCCTTCCTCTTATGGAAAGGGACACATTCCCTCTGGTATAAAAGATGTTATTCCCCATTTTAACCAGTTCTTTTCTCCAGGCCCAAATTAGAGGAGAGTTTATTAACTTTGGGATATTTTCCTGTTGCAGAGTTCAAGACCAGAACAAACTGGTGGGTTTGTCAGGCATATTGCTATCAATATAAAGAGAATTTAATTCTAGTTTTTAGCTGTTTTATGTAACACTTCAAGAGCTATTAAAGATAACTGAGTCAATTTGAACAGGATGTGTATTTGTCTTGTAGCCACTGCAGATTATTCTGCAAATTTTAAGATGTTTCATTATTAATCAGCTCTATTAAACAGTGTGAAAGGTGTCAGCAAAGACAGCAGTTTTGTGGGTAGAAGTGAAACTCTGCAGTGTCCTGTCCCTTCTGTTCAGGTGTGTTTGTTGTAGGGGAAAGAGAGAAAGCTCAGTGCCTTCCTTCTCCAGCTTTCACACTTTGGAGTATCCCATTCCATTCCAAGCAGCTCTGAAGCGCTGGAATAATTCCTGGCCATCTCCTGCCAGCGTGCAGCTCTGGGAATTGCCTGGAATAAACTGCAAGGCTGCTGTCTCCTGACGGCTGCTTGCATTAAATAAACTGTCACAATGCCAGTTCAGTGGGATTGTTTAATTTCCATCCCAAATGATGGGATAAGACAGATCCAAAAGTCCAGGGAGTTGTTTTAGGGGATCACTGTGGGTGTTTCCATGTCTGGCACATCTCTGCTGCATTCACCTCTTGGCACTTAAAGGTGTCTGAAGGAGACTGGCCAACTTCAGTCCATGTATTCCATATCCATACCCTAGGGAATGTATTGGATGGGATCTGTCCTGTCTATTCCGTATCCATACCCAGGGGAATGTATTGGGTAGGATCTGTCCCGTCTATTCCATATCCATACCCTGGGGAATGTGTTGGATGGGATCTGTCCCATCTATTCCATATCCATACCCTGGGGAATGTATTGGGTAGGATCTCTCCCATCTATTCCATATCCATACCCAGGGGAATGTACTGGGTAGGATCTCTCCCATCTGTTCCATACCCTACTGGATACGTATTGGAAACGTGTTGGATGTCATCTTTTGTCTGAATGTTGCTGCAAGCCTCCCTAACCTTGGGAGAGGCCTGTCTTTCCTGACTCCCAAAAATACCCATGGAATAAAACAGTGGCATTCCAATAGTGCTGATGGTTTGTGACTCTGTCTCTCCTTTTTCTCTTTACATGAGGTTTGTTTTCTTCACCCTTCAGAGCTGGGGTTTCCTTCAAGTTGTTCATCTGGAACGATAACAAACGTGCTCCTCGGCGTATCCATGCTGCAGGAATCCTCCGTCACTGGAGTTTTTCCTCATTGTCCATGAGTTAGTTGTTCATGGATGATTTTTCCTTCTTTTGAGCTCACAGCAGACTGTTCCCTGGTTCCTTTGCTGATGGTGCAATTCACAGAACAGTTGGAGTGTGTATTGCCTGTGTATTGTCAGTATCCTGTATTTTTCTCCCCTGAGCCTTGGATCCCATTATCCTTTGATAGGTAGCAGCTCTTTGTTCCCACGAGCGCCCTTGAGGTAAAATTGTGCTTTGTGCCTCCCTGGGAATGGCAGAGCAGAAAATGAAAAGCCACTGAAGAACAGGGGTGGCTTTTTCCCAGGAATTCCTGTTCCATGGCTGTGCCATCCTTAGGAATTAGGAGCTGCCAATGCCAACACAGCCATATGATCCTTAACCGGTGCCAGGAAATTTTCATAACTAAATGCCCCCAAAGCCATCTGTTCTAGCCTGGCCAGAGCCACCATCACTTGGAGGCATGGAATGGGACGGGCTCACCAGGCCTTGCAGGAATTGTCTTCCACAGCTCTTCAGTCAGAGCATGGATGCTCCTTCACCTTCTGTGCTGCCAGACTGGCACTGAAGGGTTTTCCAGCTCTCCCTTTTCCACGTGTCCAGCCTCAAACTCGTGCTCAGGACTGTTTGCAGCACGTCCGGCCCTCGCAGAGGCCTGGGATAAAGTCCTTTGGCTCGGGGGGAGGCTGGAAAAGTGGGGTCAGTCACCTTGGAGATGCTGCCCCAGCACAGGCTGCAGCGCCCCGAGGGCTGGGCCTGGCACAGGTGGCACAGGAGTGGTGGCAGGAGGTCAGGGAACTGCTTTTGGCAGCAGCTGGCCATTAATAAAAATGAGCTGGAATGTGACACTGGTCCAGGCTGGAAATAGAAGCAGGAAATGATTGGCAGCTCATCCCAGACTGGAAACCCGGGAAATGCAGACAGGAGAATCCACACATAGGGCACAGATGTGGTTGGCAAAGCTTGGGAGAAAGGGAGAGACCCAGAGGCTGCTTTCCTCTAGGCTGAAAGCAAAGCCATGCTTTTGGGGCTGGGGTTTGGAGTCATGGCTCCCTGAACTCCTGTTATCCCTGGTTTACGTGCTGGTTTTCCTTCTGAATTGAGGCCTTTCCCCAGAACTTCCCTTCCCAGGTTGGAGCTGAGGTGAATCAGCTCCCTGGTGCATGGACCAGCCAGAATTCCCAAAGGATTACCAATAGGAAGCCAAGACTAACACTGCTGATTTATAAATCCATAAACTGTTCCTCAGCTGAGACCCCCTCAAAACTCCTCTGTTACATCAAAAATTATCCAGGGAAGCAGGGAACATTTTGGAAAGAGGTTTTTTGGCAAAATGAGTGTTAATTTGTGTCAGAGGCTCCCAATAGCAACACATTTTAATGGCTGGGCAGGAAGAGGAGTTCTAGGATGGTGTTTGCAGAATTTATTGTTCACTAAGTGAAATATTTTATCCCTCAGAATAAATTCTCCTCAGGCCTTTTCCAGGCCTTTAAATCCAGCTCTGTTCCTTGGAAGGCAGAGTAATTTCTGGAATAATTTTTCATCGTGGAATTAAGGTTGGAAAAGACTTTAAAGATTGTTGAGTCCATCCCATCAATCAGCACCACCACTCATCCATGTCCCCACCTCCACCTGGTTCCGAACACTTCCAGGGATGCTGGTTCCAACCCTTCCCTGGGCAATGGATTACAGCCCTTTCCCTGGAGAAAAGGGGAGGCTCTCCATGGCTTTTTTCCTGGCCTAGGAAGATCGAATTTATTTGGTTTCCAACCAATGATTGCTGCAATAAACACATTAGGACTTTGTTAATTTGTATGAATTATTGGGTATTGCATTTTATTAATTACCCAGGTTATCAGACAAACAAAACACCAGAGATCAGTCCTTGCTGGCTGATCCTGATATTCAGCTCCAGCTCAGTAATACTGGACTCTGGAATTTGTTAAGATAATCTTTGCAAATAAAGACTTTCTTGGGTGTAGTGATTAGCAAAGCTTCCCCTGGTGTTGTGCAACAATCTGCAAAAATGTTTGTAGTGCTTACCCACTTAATATGAATTTCTCTGGAGAAACCTTAGAGCCCTGAAGGAGCTCCAGGAGAGCTGGAGAGGGACTGGGGACAAGGGCTGGAGGGACAGGACACAGGGAATGGCTTCCCACTGCCAGAGGGCTGGGCTGGATGGGATATGGCAAGGAATTCAGTGTATATATTCTGTATTTTCCTTATGCTGGACACATTTTGAGTTCATTTATACATTGGAGACTCCCACAAAAGGGAGGCAGACATGTGAGTGAAATTTTTTCCCAAAGAAGGTCTCTCTTTCTTCTCGCTTTGAAGAGCTTTTGATATAAAAGTATTTCAAATTAAAAGTATTTCAAATTCAGAATTTTTTCAAATTTTGTTTTTGCTTTGCTGCATCACTAGGCCAAGTCGAGAAGGAGTCAAGGAAAAGGAAAATCCTTTAGAAAATCTTGGAATAATAGTCCAAGATTTTCCTTGAAGACAGCATTATATATTAATTAATATAACAATATCTGAGTTTGCAGGAGGTGACAGGGGCCACAGGGAAAATTCAGTTTTCCTAACTTGGAAATAAACACTTCATCACTCTGGGCCTGAAAAAAGTACAAACATTTGCTTGAATTATCAAAACAAATGAGCTGTGAATGTCTGACATGCAAATTTCCCCCCAGGAGGTTAAAGATTGGCAAAGGGATAAGCAAGGGAAAGCAGGATTTTATGAAAGAATTTGTTTGTGGAGGTTATAAATATCAGGTTACCAAATTTTGGGCCAAAGAGGGGCTCTGTTATGTGGATTATTGGGGAAGTCTCATTTTCTTTCTCTATCTCAAAAATAATATTTTTTGGTGGTGTTTATTGTTTTTCCCTTGCAGCTGGGTTGGAGATGAAGATTAAATTGATTTTTCCTTTATTCTGTAAAGAATTCTTATTATGATTTGGGATTCCTTTAAAAAGCATGTCCCTGGATTGAAGCAAAACAGGGAATATTGGTGGAATATTCTTCAAGTGGGAAGAATAATTTCTCTTAATCTGGGAGTCACTGGCAGTGGAATCTGGGGTACCCCAGGGTTGTGGAAAGGGGGATTTACACCTGGAGTTAGATCAGAGCTAAAGTTAAAGTATTATTTACCTCGGTGCTTTCTTTATAAATGTCATTATTATTTATAAATATTTTATTTTTTGCAGTGAGTTGCTCTGTATCAGCTGAATAATTGAATTTGTACAGGTTCAACATAGCAAAAATAATTTCCTTTCTTTTCTTTTTTTTAGCCTTCTGTTGAGTCTTCAAGCCCAGGTAAATACTTCTAATAATTTCCAAGGGTTTTGGCATCCTATGAATGGAAAAGCTTTCCAGGAGTTCCTTTAGCTGGATTGTTGTTGCCTCTTGAGGTTTTATTCCTTTCAGAGAAATAATGAATTGCTTCATAATTAAACCCTAGAGTCACCCCTCCCTGTCACACCCTTAGTGTGGGTACAGGGTTTGGAAAATGGAATTTAAATTGTCCAGGGAAAAAAGGGGGAAAATATGAGCAGGGTTGGGATTAAAAATCAGGAGAAAAGGGGGAAATATGGGCAGGGTTGGGATTAAAAATCAGGAGAAAAAGGGAAAAGATGAGTGGGGTTGGGATTAAAAATCAGGAGAAAAGGGGGAAATATGAGCAGGGTTGGGATTAAAAATCAGGAGAAAAGGGGGAAAATATGCGCAGGGTTGGGATTAAAAATCAGGAGAAAAGGGGAAAAGATGAGTGGGGTTGGGATTAAAAATCAGGAGAGAAGGGGGAAAATGTGAGCAGGGTTGGGATTAAAAATCAGGGGAAAAGGGGAAAAGATGAGTGGGGTTGGGATTAAAAATCAGGAGAAAAGGGGGAAAATATGAGCAGGGTTGGGATTAAAAATAAGGAGAAAAGGGAAAATATGAGCAGGGTTGGGATTAAAAATCAGGTATTGCTGAGTGACATCTGCCAAACCATTCATCCATTCATTGCTGTGTCATTGCCACCAAATGGAACCAAAGAACTGGGGGAAAAAAGGGGATGGGGGAAAATAACTCAGAAATAAAATCTGCATAGCTGGGAGGCTTAGTTAATGTAAATTTTGGAAAAGGCATTGGTTTGTCTTTGTAGCTGTAAATGAGGAAGGTGCCCAGGAATAAAGGAGTTTTTATTTTATGAGTATTTTACTCCCTGTAGAACTCGAGTGAGGCAGGTTTGTGATTATTTAAATGATCACAGATTGAATTTTCCAGACATTAACAAGGGCCTGATGTGCAGAGAGAAGGACCTGGTCCTTCCTGCCAGGATCCCTTCCCCACCCAGGAAATTTCCCTCAATAATGAGGCGGAGCCAAAGGAGCGAGGGGCGATATTTGAATTTCTGATCACAGTTCTGCTCCAAATGTCACCTCAAGAAACAACTGAAACAATTCAGCTCTGTGAGGCCGTGGTGTAGCTAAAACCATTGATGGAAATGTTTCCCCTCAGGAGGTTCAGCAACATCTGATGACCATGAATTTGACCCATCAGCTGATATGCTGGTGCATGACTTTGATGATGAACGGACATTAGAAGAGGAGGAAATGATGGAAGGAGAAACAAACTTCAGATCTGAAATAGAGGATCTTAACAGGGTAGGTGGCCTGAAGGAGTCCTAAAGCAGACCCGCACAAAACATGCAGGGTTTTATCCCTTGTATTTGGAGTTTATTTAAAAAATCACCCTAAACCCGTTAATAGGTAAATAATAAAGAGGGGGGAAAGGGGCTGAATAAATTTAGCAAAAATTGGGGAAAAGAAATGGCACATAAATATAAATAATGGATAAAGCTGTGCTTGGTTAGTTGCTTTTTGCATCTCTGGGATTTGCGTTTTAGAACTAATATAAATTAAAATATCCTCTGACTAAACTTGTGTATTCCAACTGCACCTGATTAATGCTTGTAGATTTTTATTTAAAAACAAAAACCTTCATGATTCACATTTCTTGTGCATTTTGATACCAATATCTGTCTAATCTAGTGGAGCACACAGAGTATCTTCATTTAAAGGAAGATGCAGAGGAAATTATGTCCAAACCCTATTTAGCATGAATGATTATGCCAATAGCACTTTAAATTAATTTAGGGCATTTAATCAATATTTCCAGTGTAAATGATTATTTCTCTCTGCTAATTCCAGGTTCTGCTGTCACTTCTGTATTGTCTTGAATTATTTCTCAGGCAGGAATAATATTCTTAAATTACCAAGTAGGTTCATTATAAATGCAAAGTAATTTAGATACTGTCTGTGGCCTTGTTGGCCTCTAGAACAGATCATTAATGATTCACAGATGAATATTTGATGTACAAATCCTATTTAGCTTAAGTGATCCTGCCAATAGGACTTTAAATTAATTTACTCCATTTAATCTATGTTTCCAGTGTAAATGATCATTTTTCAATTTCCAGGTTGATGCTAGATGGAAAACATAAAGATAAATAAATAGTTGGTGAATCTAAATATGCTTCATGTAGATTAAATGAGGAATGGAGCTCCACATGTCTGTCACCTGGGGTTTAAATGGAAAATGTGCTTTTTTTCCCTTCATATTTTGTGGAATTCTTTCACCACCTTACAACCCTTCAGTTCATCCCCTCATATCCAGTGGTTACCTCTAGTTGTGGGTAAATAATAAGCAAATATATTATTTATATTATTAACATATGTATAATTTTTATCCTTTTTTAAGTCATGGGTGATAGGCCACTTAATTCTCCAAACTACTGGCAGGATAATTGCTATCCTGTGTTTCTCCCCCAATATTTACCTGGATTATTTCAGACTTCCCCAGGTTGGGAGTGGCCCTGATGGAGCATTTCAGCCCTGGCAGCTGGGTTTTGCAAAAGCATTTCTGAAGCTTGGTGGTTGTCATAAAAATTCCCCCTTCCTGCGAGCGTTGGGATCTTTCCTGCTCATGGATTAAACTCTGGGACATCTGGAATGTGCTGCTCCTTGAAGGCCTGGGAACGTTCACCTGGAGAGGAGAAGGCTCCAGGGAGAGCTCAGAGCCCCTTCCAGGGCCTCCAGGAGAGCTGGAGAGGGACTGGAGACAAGGCATGGAGGGACAGGACACAGGGAATGGCTTCCCACTGCCAAAGGGCAGGGATGGATGGGATATTGGGCAGGAATTGTTCCCTGGGAGGGTGGGGAGGGGCTGGGATGGAATTCCCAGAGCAGCTGTGGCTGCCCCTGGATCCCTGGCAGTGCCCAAGGTCAGGCTGGACAGGGCTCTGGGACTCTCCCTCCACAGAAGGAATTTCAGTGTCTTGGATAATCCTTGTGATTTTTTTAACCTTTTCCATTTTTGCAATACCCTGAAGCAATACAGAAATCCCAATTTGTGTTTTCTCTTGGAGAGTTGCTGGTCCGTGGAACTCTTGGAATTGGAATGGACTATTTGAAGTTAAGAGGCTTTACCTGAGAAAAATGTTACAAATACAAACCCTCTTTCTGGGTAACAGAGGCTCAGTAATATTCCTGTTCCATAATTTACAAATTCCAGTAAAAGTTCTTTTTAATTCTCAGCTCTGTAGGATAGGAGTGCTTAAAGACAGGATATTCCTTTCCAAAATGTACTGGAGAACATTTGGATAATTAAAATACGATTTTTCTGCTAGCTCTACTGCCAGGTTTAATTAAGACCACAGGCCTTTCATGTTGTCTGTGTCAGTAAAATATTAATTCCCCACTTCTAAGGGTTCTTCCCATGCAGTGACAGGATGGGGACCAAGGAGTCAAGAGGGAAGGGGAGAACATTTTAATTCCACTTTATTTGCATTACTGGGGGTAAAGCTTAACCAAAGAGTAGAGGAGTAAGTGGTAGAATGGCTTAGTTCTTTTAAGTGAAATAAAATAAAAATAAAATAAAATAAAATACACGAACAATGAGTGCAGGGTGATAACCCCTGCATCACTCTTTCTACAGAGCACAACTAAGTCCACTTTTGTCACTGGGATTGTTGGGATGTTTCCAGGAATTAGATCAGTGCAGGCCCTTAGGATAGGAAGTCTAAGGTCAGCCAATAACTAAAAATATCTGATTATCAGCCCACTTGTGCATTAAATACTAAGAAAAATCTGTTTAGAGCAAGCAGACACCTCCAAATAATAAACAAAGGATTTGATGTTTTGAGAGAGAATTTTTAAATGATCCCTGAAAGTTTCTGCTCTGAAAAATCTCCTTAGGGATGCCTGTCCTGAAGGCTGGACACTGGGGATTAAAAGTCGTAAAGGAAGTAATTAGCAGAGCCAGCAATTAGTGATTTCTATTAATAAAGCTAAGAGTTTGGAAGCCTCTTAATTTGATTATATTTGACAGTATAATTTGAAATGTCTCTTCAGAGTGGACCAGCTTTCTAAAGATTTTTAAATAAATTTTCTAAGATTTTAGCAGATTTGCTTCCAGCTGGGGATGGGTTTGTAGCCAACCAGCTTAAAATAAATGTGAAATAAACATTCCCACTGTCCTTCCCTGGATATCCCTCACCCCATCCAAACCCTCCTTGCCAGAAAAAGGAGAGGTACAGGGACACTGAGAGGTGCAGTTTGGGTGGAATTCTAGGTTCCAAAATTGTGGGACTCTGTGGAATTGTCCCTGGAGCACAATTTCCCCTAAGAAGATCTCATTCCGTGTTCCAGCCAGGTATTGCAAGTTGTGATTGAGCTGAATTCTTGGGAGTCACTGCAGGAATTCCTGCCTTGCACTGGGACAGGTTCCTGCCTCGCAGGGTCTCAGCTGTGTGAAGCACTATCCATTTATCTCACAAATTTGTACTAAACAACACCATTTTCCTGGCTGTTCCTTAGCAGTGAAGGGAATACCAATAAATATCCCAAAAAGGAGTGTGCTTGCTGTGGGTACTGAAGGTGTTTGGTAAAACCAAGCCCTTTTAACGGGTTTTATGACCCCTCGGAGATCCTGTTGGTGTGGGAGGTCTGCTGTAAATAAATCAAGGATTGGGAAAGAAATCATCCCGCACAAAAGCCCCACACCTTTTTCTTTGGTGGAGGAGTGCTCACCTTGGTGCTGCAGAGCAATTCCTGTGGTGTTATCCCTGTTAAATCCCAGTTTTTGCTTGGCTGTTGCCCAGGAGAGCGACATGCCCATCCAGGAGCTGCTGAGCCGCTACGGCTACGACGGCACCGTGCCCCTGCAGGAGGAGGAGGAGGAGGAAGAGGAGGAGGAGGAGGAGGAGGAGGGAGAAGATGATGATGATGTTGATAACGATGACAACAGTGGCTGCAGTGGGGAAAACAAAGTAAGTGTGCGCTCATTTGCATATGTAAATCCATGATTTGCACACATGTGCTGCTCAATATCCCAGGCTAATTTGTAATGGAGTTGATTTCATAAACGTTGCTTTGCTAATAAGGTTTGTTCTGAATTACCCATCTGTATGTCTCTTAATTGCTCTTAATTCCATCTCTCTCATCCCAAACTGAGGCAATTTAAAATACAAGGATGCAGCAAAATCATAGAAAGGGTTGGAATTGTCCCTCAGAGCTTCAGCACTGACATTTTAAATGCCTGCAGACACCTTTAGAGATACAACTGAACACTTCTTTTGAGGTGAAAAGCTGATTATTGAAACTGCACAGGGGTGGAGTTGGATTAAATGTGGCTCTGGGTGTTGGAAATCCTGCAGGTTTTCCAGCTTGAGCGTTTAAATTGTATTTTTCCAGCCTGGTTGTACTTGAATTAACTGAACCTAATGCTTCAAGTATCTTTGCAAAACATTTAGTTTCAAGCTTAGCATCTTCAAACTCCTGTTCTGTGTTCTCTTCAAATAATTTTCTGATTTTTAGAAGAGGTTTTTCTACTTGGAATTTAGAATCCTGTCATGGGCACAGCTGCTGCATCCTGAATTCCATTAAAGTACAAACCCCTTGGAACTGTCAGTGACACAAAAGCTGAGGCATTAGTGGAGGTTTCGTTACCTAATCTGGCTTTAAAAAAGACCCATTCTGGGCATTTGGTACTTTACCTATTTTAGAATCCCTGGAATGCCACACAGCGATGAGGAATGGTACATGAGATTCAGGAACTGAAGTTCCTGGGATTTACAGGCTCCCTTGACAGACGCTGGAGAAGATTGTTATTTGTGGGGGTTGAATAGTTCAAAAGGAAGATCCATAGTTAGATTGTATCAGGAAAGGTTCAGGAAGCTGGAGAGGGGGAGAAACTTATGTAACACAAAGGATGCAGGAGGAATTCTTTCAGGGAGAATTCCTTCAGGAAAATTTCCTCATGGAAAGGGTGGTCAGGCTTTGGAAGGGGCTGGAGTCCCCATCCCTGGATTTGTCCAAGGAACACCTGGACGTGTCACTCAGTGCTCTGGGCTGGTGACAGGGTGGGGATGGGATCCAGCTTGGGCTGGATGATCCTGGAGGGCTTCTCCAACCTCAACAATCCTGTGCAGAATCGAACTAAGGCCCAGATGTTTGTTTGGTTGTGCTTGGTGCAGCTCCTGAAGTGTCACTTCCTTCTGTGTCCTCGCTTAATCCCCTCCTGGCACAACTCCCATCTTGTGTGTCCTCAGGGCTCTCCAGTCGCTGATTCAGGGCCCTGCCTGTCCTGTCCCTGTGTGCCAGCAGAGGAGCCACCCCTGTCCCCCTGCAGGGCCTCACCCTCCACAGGGACAGCGCAGAGCCGGTGTCTTCCTGCCCCTCAGCATCCCAGCCCAGTTCATCCCATCCCAGCCCTGCACTGGGAGCAGGCACTCCCCAATCCCAGCCCAGTTCCTCCCAGCCCAGCCCTGCACTGGGAGCAGGCACTACTCAGTCCCAGCCCCGTTCATCCCAGCCCAGCACTGGGAGCAGGTACTCCCCAGTCCCAGCCCAGTTCACACCAGTTCAGCCCAGCCCAGCCCTGCACTGGGAGCCGGCCCCCCCCAATCCCAGCCCAGTTCAGCCCAGCCCAGCACTGGGAGCAGGTACTCCCCAGTCCCAGCCCAGTTCACACCAGTTCAGCCCAGCCCAGCCCTGCACTGGGAGCCGGCCCCCCCCAATCCCAGCCCAGTTCAGCCCAGCCCAGCACTGGGAGCAGGTACTCCCCAGTCCCAGCCCAGTTCACACCAGTTCAGCCCAGCCCAGCCCTGCACTGGGAGCCGGCCCCCCCCAATCCCAGCCCAGTTCAGCCCAGCCCAGCACTGGGAGCAGGTACTCCCCAGTCCCAGCCCAGTTCACACCAGTTCAGCCCAGCCCAGCCCTGCACTGGGAGCCGGCCCCCCCCAATCCCAGCCCAGTTCAGCCCAGCCCAGCACTGGGAGCAGGTACTCCCCAGTCCCAGCCCAGTTCACACCAGTTCAGCCCATCCCAGCCCAGCACTGGGGGCAGGCACTCCCCAGTCCATCCCAGTTGGATTTTAGGTGCCTGGGCCCTGAGCTGGCTCAGCTGGGCTGGGGGTTCAGAGCTCCGAGGTGCTGCAGGCACAGGATGCAGCTGTGGGGGTGGAATAATTGTATAAATCATTGAAGCTTTCCCTGCAAGTACTCATCTCTGCACAGCCTATTTAGCTCCCCTGCACTTAGCTGGGTTCTATTTTTAATCTGCTTTAAGCTGCACATGTGACAGTGCTCTGGTGGCTGCTGAAGGTGCACATCGATGTGTGCCGGGCCTGCTGCTCCGGGGGCACAGCCAGCCCCTGGGTGTCCGACAGAAAGCACAGCAGAGATGCAAACAGCAGGCTTTGAAGGAGAAAAAAATCGATTTTTTAAAAAAAAATATTGATAATTTTCGTTCTCTCTGCTTGTAATACTTCGCATAGTTGTGGTGGTTTATCTTCAAATAAAGGAATTCATTCTGATTTTTGATCTTGACTCAATGTACTGAGCCAACCCTGCTGTTCCTGTGGAGTTGAACCACTCTGTTCACATGAATTTTTATGGAAGATACCATTTCCATCTAAACTCCTCCTCTTTTCATTGAAAATTCATAAGAAAAGGTTTTAAAGACCAAAGTAAAATTTGAAGTGAAATGAAATTCAATGAAAACCACAAGGATTAAAAAAAGCAAAGATTAGGATTTCATCTGGGTTCATATTTCTGATTCGTTTCAGTCTGGCTGTTCTATTGATCTGCTTCAAATCCTGCTCAAAAAAATAACCTCAGAATGTGTTCACACATTAAAATGTCACATTTGTGGTGGCTCAGCCTGGACAGGCCACAAATAAAAGAGATTTGGGGTTGATCTATTGATAACCCTGGCAAAAATATTGCCAAAATAAGATTTCTCACTGGCAGGGATAACTGAGCTGCTGCTTATATTTTTCCACGTGTCAGGAGGAGACCATAAAAGATTCCTCAGGGCAGGAAGACGAGACCCAGTCCTCAAATGATGACCCAGCCCCATCTGTTGCTTCTCAAGACCCCCAGGAGATCATTCGCCCTCGGCGCTGTAAATATTTTGACACGAGTAAGTCCAGTTTAAAGCTCAGCCCAGACCTCTGCTAAGCCCAGCTCCAGTTAAGCCAGCGTTCCACGCCACAAATGCATTGTTGATGCCTAAAAATGTTGAGTTCTCCTCTTGGTGCCGCTGCTGTTGATGAGAATTATGCTCAAAACAAAAGGCAGAAAAGTCCTGGTTTTAGCTGAGGGTTAAACCTGCTCTGCTGGCTCTGTGCAAAGACAGGAGATACTCTCTGATCTTAGAAGAAAGGATGAAATCTGGGGGGAAATTGGAAAATTGGAATTGAAAATGGAAATTGTGCAGATTAAAATTAGTTGGTGTGCTCTGGTTATTTTATAGTTATAGCATTATATATTATTTATATGTTATATAAACATATGTTAAAATATGTTTTACAATGTATTTTATAAATTTCATATTTTATATAAAATTTCATATTTTATATAAAATTTTATAATTTAATAAAAAATTATTATTTTAACATATGTTAAAATATATTTATATTATATGTTATTTATATTATGGCCAAAGCCTGGGCTCTGTCCTTGTCCAAAAGGAGCTCAGAGTCCACACGAAGGGAAAAATAAACTGAAATTTTCTGCAAATAGAACCCAGATTTCCTCAGAAACAGAAAAGCAGTAAAATCTGGAAAAGGCCAAGAACTGTTAACCCTGAAATAATGAAGAGGGAGATCCCAAAGGAGAAAATTTGCTTCAAGAATTCCACATTTGAGTCTGTTGCTAGCATTGAAATGATCATTTTCTCTTTTATTTTGCTTGCAAATTGATTTTACATCCACTTGAAACTGTCGTAGCTGTCCCTTCAGGCAGCTCTGATTTCCCTGGAATCCTCCCTGGTGGGATCTGAACCTTTTTGAGCTGCTTGGGACAACAGATATTTTACCTTTCTTTAATGAAAGTGGCTGTTGCTATTTGAATTCCTTCTGCTCTGGGTTTGAACAAATAAAAGGTTCCTCACCATACCTTACACTTGATGTTTATTAGTTATGACTTTGTAGAAATGCAGTTTTTAATCAGTAGTTTGTTTAAATCCAAAATTGCCAAGGAACCTTTAAATTTAAATGAACAAATGTGTAGCTGTGCAGAGGGTTGCAAATATCTTCAATAAATTCCTATTTTTAAGCAGAGAATTCATTTAATTCAAGTGTATTGCATTAGGTTTGGGGGTTTTTACAGCTTCCAGCTGTGTATAAAATGTAACTTAATGTCTAAATTATTTTAATGCTGCTACGTAAAGCAGCACCTTGTGAGAGAAAACTGGCCTATATCATAAAGAGCTTAACATTCCTGGCAATCCTCATCCCAAATAATCTGTTGGAAGGGCTGTTGTGCCTAAATCCTAAATCCCAGGAAGACTCACTTCCAGATATCTCACACCTTCTGCTGAGATCTACCTTAAATTCCCTGACAGCTGGAAAAGAACAGCAGGAACTAAGCCAGGAGCTCATGGAAAAGGGGTCGAAACCCACAAAAGTGTTCCCACAAATTTAGAGTAAACCTGGATGTGGATCATTCAAAGCTGAGGGAAAGGAAATGGGAATTTAGTAACGAAATTTAGGGACGTGTTTATTTGTGCCTGAACTTCTCAGAGCCTGTTGTGCACCTTAATCCAAATGTGGGTGGGTCATTTTTTAATCTCGTCGCTGCTGAACCGTGAGTGTTGTCCCCAAAAGTGTCCCTTGCACTGGTGGGGCCGAGATAAGGAGGGAGGGAGGGAGGGAGCAGAGCAGCCTGCTGGGCTCAGTGGCCTCTGCCACCCCTGCTCTGCTTGGCTTCAATGTCTGCAACGTTTCTTGTAGATAGTGAAATAGAGGAGGAATCTGAAGAAGATGAAGATTATATTCCCTCAGAAGACTGGAAAAAGGTAAATGCTCAGCCCTTATTTCATGAATTCTAAATTAAGCTGTTACTGGTTAACTCTGAGCTCTGTAGGGCACCCAAATCCTCTGTGGTTTTACCCCATAAATAGGAGAATTTTGATAATGAGAAGTCTTTAAATCCTCCCCAAACAGTCAAAAATCCATTTCCATAGAGCTGTGTTAGATTTTTGAGATATTAAATGTATTTTTAAATTTTAAAAATGAAAGTTTTAAGAGGAGAGGAAAAAATATGTGATCGTGCTCCTGCTTGCTGACGAAAAATCTCAGGGTTGCTTCACTTCCTTTTATTTCCAAACAGGAAATCATGGTGGGCTCTATGTTTCAAGCTGAAATTCCAGCTGGCACCTGCAAATACAGAGAGAACGAAAAAGGTGAGACTTGACCATTATTACTGTTTGGGATTAATGTCTAATTAGGAGAGAGAAAAGATTTGATGGATGTCACGAGCCTTGCAAAATAAATGAGTGACAATTAGAGCCACCATCTCAAATTATAGCTCATCCTGTACTTCAGCAGAGCTGGAGGAAGAGGAAAAGAAGGATTTTATTCCTGGCCTGGTGCCTCTTGAACCCTTGGATTCTGATCTAGTGATGCACACAAGCTGTAACCTCTTCAATTTAGGGAAAAAAACCAGCTAATGCAGAAGCTGTTATGCTGGAACTGGATTAGCACATTAAAAGAGGCAAAATGGTACCAGCAGCTTTGGTTTTCACATTCTGTACCTCTTCAGTCAGGAATAAAAAGTTCTACTTTTGTAGATTTTTTTTTTCCCCAGGAATTTTTCCCCTTGTCCCAAGCAGAGGCTTTGGCTGGATCCTGTCAGGAAAGGTAGATCCGGTTTAAACCCAGCTGTGAGCATAAAAGAAGGAAATTTTCCACTCCTTCAGCCCATTCCTTAGAATTTGCTCCCACTGCAGGTCAGTTGAGGATACATTTTCTGTAGTTTTGTATAATTTAGTTTTTAACCAGCACAAAACCAGGAGCCTTCCTAGAAACCAACTTTATACTCAGTTATCTCACTGCCCACAGCGGCTGTGGATTCCCCATCCCTGGAGGTGTCCAAGGCCGGGTTGGACAGGGCTTGGAGCACCCTGGGATAGGGGAAGGTGTCCCTGCCCATGGAACTGGATGGGCTTTGGGGTCCAATCCAACCCAAACCTTTCCAGGATTCTCTGAGGGTTCCTAGAACTCTTTTTGTTCGTGGATGAGCAGCCAAACATCAGCTGAGTTGTAACCTTAGAAACAAAAACCTCCCAGAAAACTCTGGGGGAGCTGTTCCCAAAGTGTGTCCTGCCTGAAATGAAGCTGCTTTCTTTTCAGGACACTTCATCATTTTCTTTACCACTTTTGGGTTTTTATTGGTATTTATTTCCATGATAAAATACTTTCTCCAAGTAGAGATTCATCTCTCAACCCCCCTGTACCTCCCTTCCTGTCCTGATCGTGCTTTCCCAAGCCTTCCTCTTGGAATCAATGTTCACATTCCCTTCTTCCTGCTATTCCTGAGGTTGTTGAAAACCACAAACAAGGTCTGGATATTTTCTTGCTTTAATAACCAGAACTTCACTTTATTTTGCTGCAATCCAAAGCTTGGCTCTTCCAAAATAAAGCTGGGAGATAATCAGGGGCTATCTCACTTGGCCCACGTTTCCCCATTGATTTCAGTTTACTGTGGCTTCCCTGCTCTCAGACTGCTGTGAGAGCTCTGGAAAAGGTGGGGATTAAAATTCTGGAGTTGCAGACTGAGTCCTGTAATCCAGAATCCAGATTATGCCAGGGATTTGAAGGCAAAGTACAGGATCCAAGTCATTTGGATCTCTGCATCCATGAGATTTTACCTGTGTGTTCCCAAATAATGGTGCTCCAGCCATCTCCAGGTTTATCAGAGACAATAAATGTCTTAATAATTATTTGATTTTCTTGTGTTCTCCCTGGGGTTTATCCAGTGTATGAAAATGATGATCAGCTGCTCTGGAATCCTGACTTTTTACCAGAGGATAAAGTAATAGAATTCCTAAATGAAGCCTCGAGGCGCACGGGAGAGGAGAAAGGCCTGGATGCAATTCCTGAGGGATCCCATATTAAGGACAACGAGCAGGTACAGGAAAATAACCACAATATGTAGTTCATTTTATAGGATTAATCATCCCTTTATTTAATTTTACTCCCAAGAGTTAAAACTGTGTTTGAGACACTTTTATTGTTCCTTGTGGAAATAGAAACTTGATGAGGTTTTTACCTCTCAGTGAATATTAAACTGTTAACTTGGGCTTAGTGTTGCTTTGTATAAAATAAATACAGAATAGAAAATAAATAAAGCCAAGGCTTTATTTTCTATATAAATCTGTATGAATTAATTCTCTCAGGTACAGAATTTTTCAATTATGACATTTTCAATTCTCTGTGAATGCACACTTATTTTTTTCTTCATTTATCCTTTTTTTTTCTTCAGACCCAAACAAAAACCCTACATCAATTTTACAAATGCGTGTAGTGGATGAAAAGGTTGCAGTGCTTTGCCTGGATATTTTCTTGGTTATGTAAATAGAGATTTGGGAATTTAAACACAGTAAATACATCTTAAATTACACTGCATTCATTCCAAGAGTTTGTTTTTAATCTAAGCAGGTATCAGTGATTTTCTGAGCGTGCTGCTGTGGCACAGCATAATTTGGGTGGTCTCTGGAGTGTTAAATGTGTGGATTTTCCTCTCTCCAGGCGTTGTATGAACTGGTGAAGTGCAATTTTGATACTGAGGAATCATTACGAAGGCTGAGATTTAATGTCAAAGCAGCCAGAGGTGAGCATGCACTGAACAGGAGTTGATATTCCTAAATTTTCATTTTATTTCTCACCCAGGCATTGGGCTTTGCTGTCAACAACAGGCTGAGAAGGTTGATTTAAGCTCCATTTAAATGCAGCCTCAGTGAATCTCTCATTGTTCTCTGAGAGAATGGAATTGGCAGATGTGTAAATTCACTTCCTGTCCATAGAGCTTGACAGAAATATCTGTGACTTCAGCAGCAACTTAAAACTGAAAATTGCTTCTTAACAGCTCAGCTGTGCATTCTTTAGGTGTTTTATTGTGCTCTTCTGGACCTTGCAGTCATCAAAGTGGATGCAGCAAACACGAGACATGAAATGAAATCATTCTAAAGAAAGGAGCAAGTAAAGCTTTTATTTTACAAAGGGTAGCATTAAAAACCCTGATACATAAAATAAAATCATTCTAAAGAGAGGAGCAAATAAAGCTTTTATTTTACAAAGGGTAGCATTAAAAACTTAAAGGTGCTGTTGGAACCTTGAGCATTTCCTGTGCTGTTTTTGATCCCTGCACTCAGAGGAACAGCAAACTGAGGGAAGACAGGAGCTGGTTTTCCACCCACTGATTTGTTGGTGCCGCTTCCAAACCTCTCCCGAGTTCCCTGGGCACATCACAAGGCAGGAATGATCAAATAAATGAGATTACTTTGTTCTCCCACTATTTTAAACCTTATTTATTCGTGGCCTTAAGAATCAATGAGGCCAGATCATAATCAGTTTATAGCAGTCCCTGCAAACCAGCTCCTCCCAGCAGCCACATTTCCCTATCTTGTCCTTAAAAGGGAGAATTCCCATTTTTATATTAAAAAGTGAAATTCCTGGAGGTGCTTCCTATGGAGTCAGCAGCTGGAAAAAGGAGCCATGCTCATCCCAGATGTTTTCTTTCACTTCAGTTGCCTTTTAGTGGCTTTTTAAATTAAATATTGTCTTTACTGCTTTTTTATTCTTGATTTTTCCTATAGAAGAACTATCTGTTTGGACAGAAGAGGAATGCAGGAACTTTGAGCAAGGGCTGAAAGTCTATGGCAAGGATTTCCATGTGATTCAGGCAAATAAGGTAAACTCAAAGTGCAATTCTCACTTTCTATATTTTAAAGCCATGTAATCATGAATAAATTTTGTCCTTAATTTCCTTTGTAAAGAAGTGGACAAAATTCTTCCATTTTTTGCTGTAGAATCCCAGAATCCTGGAATGGTTTGAGTTGGGAGGGACCTTAAAGATCCCATTCCACCCCCTGCCATGGGCAGGGACACTTCCACTATCCCAGCTTGCTCCAGCCTGGCCTTGGACACTTCCAGGGATGGATCCAGGAGCAGCCACAGCTTCTCTGGGCACCCTGTGCCAGGGAGGAATTTCTTCCCAATATTTACATCCAAATTGGTTCTCAAAGCCCAGAATTTGTAACCATGGAAGTGCAGAAATCCAGTGGGAAGAGCTGCCTCCCTGGAGCCTGACTCTGGGCACCCTTGGAATATTCCTCCTGGAGCTGTTCCTTGCACGCTACCTCCAATATTTTTAGAAAACCCCCTTAACTTCCATCTCCATTTCTGGGCCTTCGAAATTCTGAGCCGAGAGTTTCCACTAATCCAAGCAGCTTTGACTTGGAATTCCACACTTTTTGCTATTAAATGCTGGCTTTTTTTGGTTTTTTTGGCCAAAAGTGCCTTTAAATTGACGAGGACTTGCTTGGCCCCTGTTCCCAGGTGCGGACCCGCTCCGTGGGGGAGTGTGTGGCGTTTTATTACATGTGGAAGAAGTCGGAGCGTTACGATTTCTTCGCTCAGCAGACCCGTTTTGGGAAGAAAAAATACAACCTGCACCCTGGGGTCACGTAAGATGTGCCTGATTTCATCATTTTATTGTCGTGCTGGGGTGAAATCTTTATTTTATCCTGCTTTCAGCTGAAAATTGAGGGATTCGGAGCCGAATTTGCAGCAGGAAAACAGCCAAAGTGTAAAAAAAATGTCAGTAGTGTGTATAAATAATCTGTAAAATACATTTATTTGGAGTAAGGCCAACACTTTGCACTGAGCAGCAATTTCAGTTTGAGTTTTGTTAGAATTCAGTTGGTTTTCTTTTTAAATGTAAATAGGTTTTTCTTTCAAATGCTTGTTTTGATTAAATATATTTTCTACGAAAGCATTAAGCACAAGTTTCAGGTGGAATTTGTGGTGCACTGTTTGTCAGCCATTCTGGCCAGCACAACACCCAAGTCCCAGGGGATTTGGGGTATCCATAGCTCCTTTTCCCATTCCCATCCTTGCTAAGGGAATGTGTGAGCAGAGCTGCATTCCCAGCTCGGAGCCAGCTTGTTCTCCTGCCCTTCATTCCAAAGCTCTGATCTGGCTCTCCCGCTCTTTCCACTGCCTCTTGCCAAGCTTTTTTACTATTATTTTCATTCCTCATTTGTTCCTGGCTCCTCTGTTGATCCTTCCTTGGAATATTATTGTTTCTCCAAACATCTGAGGGCTGTGTGACACCCAGAGCTGCCATCTGGGACTCTGTGGATGTTACAGAGAGTTTCTTACCTGCCTGGCAGGGGTTGTCTGGCTCCCCCTCTCCTTCCATCTCTTGGTGGGGTTTTTTTCCCCCTATTTTCCATTTCCCCCGTTTTCCATTTCCCCAAACGAGACATCTTTGGTGGTTAATCACTCAAACCTCTCTTCCTGCACTCGGCTGTGCAGGGGGAGCAGCAGCAGTGCCGTTAAGGGTTGGACTTGTCTGTTCTTGAATGATTTTGCAGATAAATTTAGGGAATTCAGGGTGTAATTCCAGCATAATTATGTGTGAGGAGATGCTGTTCCTGGAGTCAATCCAGCCTTCCCACCACACATCCAAGGGCTTTACCCACCAGCTCCCTTTGTTTCAGGCTTCCATTCCTGACCTAAACTGGAGCACTGGGAATAAATGGCAGAGGTGGGAATGTCTTTAACTCTGGAGTTTTTCAGTTGGTTTTAACTTCACCCCTTTTGGGGTTCTTGTGCACAAATGTGATTTATATTTACTGGAATGTTTGTTGTTGGTGACTCAGCAAATTCCAAGGGTTTGATGCCTGAAGGGATCACCTTGGAAGCACAGGCCACAACATAAAGCATTTGGGATCATGGAATGGTTTGGGTTGGAAGGGAGTGTAAATCCCATCCAGGGCCTCCCCTGCCATGGGGACACCTTCCACTATCCCAGGGTGCCCCACACCCCATCCAACCTGGCCTTGGACACTTCCAGGGATCCAGGAGCAGCCACAGCTTCTCTGGGAAATCCATTCCAGGGTCTCCCCACCCTCGCAGGGAACAATTCCTTCCCAATATCCCACCCATCCCTGCCCTGTGGCAGCGGGAAGCCTTTCCCACGGAAAAGGCCCCACCTGCGGTGTGTGCAGGGGTATTTCCAGCGTGTCCCAGGCGGGGCTGAGCGTGTGTGTGTCGTGCAGGGATTACATGGATCGGCTCCTGGACGAGAGTGAGAGTGCTGCTTCCAGCAGGGCTCCGTCCCCGCCGCCCACCGCCTCCAACAGCAGCGCCAGCCAGTCCGAGAGGGACGACAGCACCACCAGCAGCAGCAACCAGAACGGTGAGAGGGGCCCTGTCCTGCCACAGTCACACACTTCCAGCCTGCTTGGGGGCAGGAGGGACCTTAGAGCCCACCCAGTGCCACCCCTGCCATGGCAGGGACACCTTCCGCTCTCCCAGGCTGCTCCCAGCCCCGTCCAGCCTGGCCTTGGGCACTGCCAGGGATCCAGGGGCAGCCACAGCTGCTCTGGGAATTCCATTCCAGGGCCTCCCCACCCTCCCAGCCGGGAGTTCCTTCCCAATATCCCATCTATCCCAGCCCTCCTACCAGTTTAATACCGTTCCCTGTGTCCTGTCCCTCCATGCCTTGTCCCCAGTCCCTCTCCAGCTCTCCTGGAGCTCCTTTAGGCCCTGGAGGGGGCTCTGAGCTCTCCCAAAACCTTCCCTTCTCCAGGTGAGCACCCCCAGAGACAAGCAGCCTGTTGTAGTTGAAGTATTTCCCCAGCTTCAACTGTAAAACTGCTTTTTGAAAACCCCTCCATGTTTGCATTTAGGCAGGGAGCTTGTCTTGAAGATAAATCCCCCCTGGAATTTCCCCTTAACTGTGATTTGTGAGTTCTTGTCCCCCCTGTGCCAGTGGAGAGGGGTGAAGCTAATGCTGGGAGGAGTCCTGAGCAGGACACAGAACCCCTGAGGCGGGAGCTGGGCTGGGGGGAGCTCCCTGGGGCTCCTCAGGAGCTGTTCCCCCATCCCTGGGGCTTGGAAGGGAGCTGGGAATGGGAGAGCAGCCAGGAAGAAAAGCGAGGAGAGCTGAGCCGAGGGAGGAGCTCAGGGACTCCCTCAGAGCCTGGAAATCACCTGGAAGCTGCACCAAGTGCCCAGGTGAGGAGAGCCCACCTGCAGCTCGTGGAGTTCTGGCATTCCAGGACATTCTCTGTTCCTTTATGGGACTTCCACAAGCTCCCTGTGTCGTTTGTATGCACATCAATCACACAGTGAGGATAAGGAGAAAAATACTGCATTTTTAAGCATTCGAGTTCAAATTCTGCATCCCTGACCCAGCCCAGGCTGTTGTGTTGCTGCTGGTGCTGCTGTGCTGTGCTGATGGGGTTTGTGTCCCACCCAGGTGTCTCTGCCAACGGCCCAGGGGAGGTGCCAGGGAGAGAGGAGGCCAAGCTCGAGGGGCTGCACCTCAATGGACCTTCCAGCGGGAAGAAAACGCCTCACACCGAGCTGGATTCCAACGGCTACGAACCCGAAAACCTCTCCATTGACCCCAAACTTGCTCATTCAGCTTCGAGGAACGACCCTGAGCTGGAAGAAAAGAGTGAAAGACCTCTGAAAAGGAGGAGAATTAACAGCAATGGGAAGGAGAGCCCGGGTGCTTCAGAGTTCTTCCAGGAAGCCAACTCCCACGGGAAGCTGGAGGAGCTGGAAACTTTGGATGACTGAGTGCTGGGAGCTGATTTTATTCCTTGGAGTAAATTTTGGGTGTCTAAAATTTTCAGGGTTGATGGGTTACCTTACAAAATCCAGTTCCATAAACAATCTGAGATATTTTTTTTGTTCCCTGAGACCTTCTAGTTGGCTCTAAAGATCTGATGATTTGGTGTTTTTTTTAGTGCTGAAAAGCAGCAGGAGAATATTGAATGTCTCAGAGCTGGCAGCTGCAGTTCTGGGATAAAAGGCTCTTAAACATTTGAGGAACAAAGCAGTGATTTGCTGCAAAAATACTCCCAGCCTAATACATTAAAGAATGTGTTAATACAGCATTTAATGTATAATACAGCATTTAATCAGTGTACAAGTGAACAAAGCATTTGGGGCTTTGCAGGAAGTGAAAACAAAACAGGAAAAGCCAAGACAGAGCAGGCACAGAGACTTCCACTCCTGCTGGAGAGAGGAAAGTGTCATCCCATCATTAAGGAACCCTCATGAATCCTGAAAGTTATGAGCACAACTATTTTTATATATAGAAGTTTTAAAAGGTAAATAAATAAACCAGGTCAGGTTTGTCTATGTAAAATTGTTGACATCAATGATGTCTTTCCATATTCTTTATCTGGGCTAAAGAAATACATTCTGTATTTTTCCAGATTTCTTTGTAGCCTTTGAAAGATTTTTACAGTACTTATGTCTTGATTGAACTGTCCTTTCTTAAAACAAAAGCTTGTATAATTTTCTTACCTTGTACAGTTGGTAAACTTTTATGAGAGAGTTGATACCCTGAGTCTAATGTCAGCTTCCTTTTATTTTGCTGAAGTCTTTTCTAAAAAAAACCCAACCAAAAAACAAAAAAACAAACAAAAAAAAACAAACCCCAAACCAAACGAATGGAGTTAAATATTAATCACCAACGTGTTAATTTTCTTCCCAGAAACTGGTAAATAATTAACATAAGAATGGTTAGGAGGCATTTGATTTTGGAAACGTGTTGGTTTTTTTTTTCCTTGTTTTATGGCAAATGCTGATGTTTAAATTTTTGTTAAGCATGCTGCTTGCACTGCACACATTTCCTTGCTTTCTTTCTCCCTTCCCTCCCTTTGTTTGGAACTCGGAGAAATTTCACAGCAGCCAAATTCTCGAGTTTGCTGAACCTTCTTCAGGTTCAGCTGTTCCATCACCCACTGGTTCAGTTTCAGTCTGTCACCTGCCCCGTTCCAGGGAGCACAGCGAGGGCTGGAGTGGGGCTGGGCTGGTTGGAAATGCAGCTGGAAACTGGTGCTGGACTGGAATTCCTGAGGACCACGGGGATGGTTCCAGTGGGAGCAGCACACACAGGTCAGAGGTTGGACCTGATGATCTCAAAGGTCTTTTCCAACCTAGTAAATCCTGGGATTCTGTATTGGTGCACAGGGACACGCTCACCTGGAGAAGGGAGAGGGGGAATTAAGATTGAGCTATGGAGAGCTAATTTCAGTGTGAAACCCCAAATTTCCTTATAAACAAACGTGGAGGGCGTGATGCTCACCCTGCCAGCAGCACCACTGAGGGGCTGTGGCTGCAGGACTTGCATCCATCAACCAGCAACGTTTGAAATCCAGATTCATTTGGGTTTTGTTTGGTTGTTTTTTTCAGCCCAGCTCCATTTCTACTCTGTTAAAATTTGGGACAGTTGTTCCTCTGTATCGCTGATAACCCCGTGTCCTCCTCCTCACAGCTCTGCTGTTGGTCCTTAACTGGTTATTTTCTCTTCAAGTTTATGGTTCCAGTTGGAATGAATGGTTTGAAATGGATGTTTCAGCCCAAACCCCACTGCTGAGGGGTTGGGCTGATTTGGTTTCTTCTCCACTGAACTTTCCTTGGACTTTGTGATCAGGAGCGAGCCAAATCCTCGGGATGTGGATGGGTTATGGATGCAGGAACCTGCTGTTCCCAGCTCTACCTGCCAGCCCTGCTCCTGGACAGGCTCTGGGTGAGGTTCATTAATTAAGGCCTGTGTTAATTAAGGAATGCAGTGATGAATGCCTGAGGCAGAGGTTGCTGTTAACTCTCCCCTCTGGTTATGAGCAGAACCCCAAAGTTTCCCCGTAGCTCAAAGACACTTCCACACAAGCAGAATCCTATTTGCAGCTTTATTTTGATGCTCTTTGGTTTTGGTTGCAAGTTGGAAATACTTCCCAGAAATCCATAGGAAAAGGTTCCAAGGGAATTGTCTCAGGCTCGTGTGGGAAATCCAGCACTGTGTGTATTTTCAGGAACGTTGCTTTGTGTTTTACTCTTTATTTTTTTTTTTTTTGGTGATACGTAGAAGAGACCTGACATTCCATAACCCACATGTAATGCTCAGCTAGACCTCGAGAACGTTTAATTCGAATTTACCTTTTGGTTATGCTGGTGTTTTATACAATACTTTGTTCATGTTTCGAACTGCAGCCACTAGAACTCGATTAAGTCGTTGCACTACTAAAGCTATTTAAAATCCTGGAAATCTGCTAACTTTGCTTTCATTTTCCAAGCCTTCAGTACAGTTGGGAATCCAATCCGGCAGGAAATCCTTGGGCTTCCCAAAGGGTTCAATGTGCTACGGAATATCCACACACACCCCGACCCTACGGATGAGTTTGATACATTTTTTTCCACACAGTATTTTGCACTGTTAGTAATTCCTTCCTCTTATCCCCCTTCCCTGTCTGCAATTCTGGAAAAGCTTATTAAAATATTTTTAAACTTAACTGTCTGCATCCAAAATTCCTGATTTTTTTTTTTTGCTGCAGAGGGTGGAATATTTCTGCTCAGAGGATGGGAAGCCCGGCCTGCTGCAGCAGGGACTCTGTTACTCTGCAGTGAAGCCCCTGGCAACAAAACCCCATTTTCTGGATCAGCTTCCAACCTCTTCCTTCATTCCCCAGAAACAGGGTTGTTTTCCACATCCCTCTTCCCTTCTCAAGGAATAATATTCCAAGCTGGAAACCCAGGAGAACCTCCCCCCTCACCCTGCTGGAACTGGGGGTTCCCAGAGTCCCCTAAATCCCTGATTTATCCACCCCCAGCATTCCCATCCTCTCCAGCCTTTTCCTGCTGCTCAGGGAAGGGAGGGATGAGGCAGGAGCACCTTTGGTTCATTGGTTTATTGGAAGCAAATACAAAAATACAGAGGCACATAAATCCTTTCTGCTCTCGTTACTCACACCCACAGCCTGCCACACATTCAGCACTAAAATGCTCATTTTGTAAATAGATTCTCTATAGAAAACATTTTTTTTTAGTCAATTAATAGCATAGAAAATACTGTTAGAGGAACTCTTGGCTTTCCCAGTGTTTAGGATCCAGCAGGATCCCGGCATGGACAAAATAAGCTTTAAAAACACTTCCCTGTTAGGACTCCAAATCTAACCAGTAGATTCAAAAATAAACATAAAATCATTTTTAAAAAAAAACAAAACCCCTTTGACAGAATCAACCTCCCGGCTGTGAACTCAGCACGGCGGAGTCGGAGCACCCGTGGGAAAAGGGGATTTGGGAACGCTGCAGCGAGAGGCAGGAGGAGGTGGGAGGGGCCCCAGCCCCACCTGGATCCTGGGAAGCAGCACAGGGGCCCAGGACCCCCAGCTGGGCTGGGACTGGGGGGCTCCTGCACAGCAGGGAGGGTTTGTCACCCTCCCTGCCCTGGGCCAAAGCCGAGGTTTTACTGGAATGTTGGGAGACAAAAGAATCAGGGATTTCTTTTTTACTGTGCTCTGAGGGGGGACCCGCTGAGAACACCCCAACTCCCCCTTGTCCCTACAGTGACCACAAAATCCCACAAAATACAAAAAAAAAGGGAAAATTGTGGCTCTGGAATTGCTCCAGGAGCAGGATGGGATGCTGGAGCATCCCACGCCTTCCCCAGCACACCAGGCTGGAGCAGCACCCTCACAGAAAATCTCTTTCCCATCCGAAAACTTCCAATCAACTCCAACAAATGCAGCTTTGTCCGACAGCAGTTCCAGTTTGGGCAAATATCTCCCAAAAAACCCCAGGGTCGGTGTCTAGAGAAGCTGGTTGGGTACAAAAATCTCTAAATACATTATTCTACCGAAAGTTTTTTAACCAAACTTAAAAAAGCAATTCCTTTTAAAGCAAAAGACGACCCAAGGGGACCTGAAAGAAGTGCTGGGTAAAACAAGCTTTAAAAACCAGCGAGCACTGCCCAGTGTATGAAAATTCCCATTCTTTTCGTGGGTCACAAACCCAGGGCGACTCATTCCATGGAAAACAAGAATTGTGGGACCCCCTGTACTTGCCCAAAAAGGAGATTTCAGTCCTTGTGCCTCCTCCAGGGGTGGGAGCTGCAGCCTCTGCAGATTCCCTGGATGTGCTGTGCCACGTGGGACAACCCCGGCTCTCCTGTGATCCCAGCAGCTTCTCCCTGGTGGATGTTCCCAGTAAGGCCAGCAGCTTTCCCAAATCCAAGGCTTTCTGACCCCAGGTGAGGGCGGCTGCCAGCCCTGCAGAGCTCAGCAGTGGCAGGGAAAACCCTGCTGGGAATGTCCCCGAACCTTGGAAAGACAGGGGAGAATGCACGGCTCTGCTAAACCCAGGAGGGCAAACCCAGCTGGGAAAGTGGGCTAATGGAACAAAAAAACCCAGAAAATAACCAGAAAACAGCTAAAATTTAAGTCCAGAGAGCACTGAACATTCATCCAAGAGGTTCTGGCCCAGCCCAGGAGCATCCTGCAGCTTCCAGGGAACGCCGGCGCTCGCGTCCTCGGAGCCGGACGCCGCCGGGTCCCACAGCATTCCCTCCCTTCCAGGGCCAGCAGGCTGGGCACGGAGCCAGCCCCAGCACCCCACCACTGAGGAGCAGATCCTCGGATCCCACGGAGCAGATCCAGCCAGGGACAGCCCCGGCACATCCCTCGGAGCAGAACACCTTCCAGCCCTCGCCCCGCCCGCCGCTCGCGCCCGTCTCCGCTGCCGACTCCCAGCTTGATTAGAAACCCGTCAATTATCCTCCCGATCACGCTTAATTAGGCTCATCCTTCCCCGTGCAGGCCGCTCTCTTCCCAAGGATTTGTGAAGGCAGCAATCTCGGCTGTGCAAATTAAGAGCATCCCCGTGGCTCCCGGCGGGCGCCCCGGGTCCCTTCCCACGTCCTGCCCGCGATCAAGCGAACAGGAAGACGTCGGCTCCCCAAAAAAAGCCTCTCCCGGCTCACACGGAGCTTTTCCCTTTAATATCCATCTTGCTGCCAGCATCCGACTCCTTGTTCATCTGCTCCTCGGTGAAGGTGATGTAGGAATACACCAGGCTTCCAGCAATACTGCAAGAGATTGAGGGAACAGGGGGGAATGAGCTCGGCTCCTGCACCAGCCCCGCCCCAGGAAAAGCCGGAGCCACGGCACCAGGATCTGCTGGGAGCATCGATTTCCATGGGAACTGCCGGTTTTCCTCCTAAACCCAGGTATTTTGTTTTAATTCCCGCCCAAAACGCTTCCCAGCCTAGTGCTGGATCCGTTCCACCCCCAAAGGGATCCTGCTGAAGGACAAGGAAGGAACAGGGAGACTCCCACAACACAGCCCAGGAAGGAGACTTTTCCAAATGCTGAATAATAAGAAATACCAGGTGAAAGAATCCCAGAAATTCTTCCTTTGCTGCCTTAATTCCATTGGCAACTCTGGGAAAACTCAATTCTCCTGCTAAAATACTCCTGTGGATTCTCCTGACCTTAAATCAAGCCAGGTCTGGGAGCATCCCACAGCCTGAGCAGGGACCAAGCACAAAAACCCAATTCCATGGGGGGTTTTTTGGGGGGGAAAAAAAAACCCACCAAATCAGTCAAATAATTTCAGTTTCACCCCAATTTTCACTTACAAACCATAAATAATCTTACCTGATATTTAGACCAATGAAGTTCATCCATGTAAAAATATAATCTCCTCCAAAAAACATCCCAATATAGGTTATTAAAATATTCTGCAAGGGAACAAGATGGGAGGAACAAACAGCCTGAGACACGGGAGCGCACGGAAAAGGGAATGCGGGGCGTGGAACAGGGAGGACACGGTGGGGGGGCTGTAATCAGGGGTTAATGGAATTCCCAAGGGATAACGAGGTGTTTTCTTGGGAGCAGGGAATGCCACTCACCTTAATGCAGCCAACTATTGTAGTTGTAAGAGCGGAGTTGTACTGAGTGCAAAGAACCGTGGAGTACATCAGAATAAACCTGTGGGAAAGGGCCAACATCAGGGATACGCCTCGGGAATCACCTCATCCCATCGCCCTGGCCATGGAAGGGGTCCCTGCCCTTCAGGAAATGAGGTGAGCTTGAGGTCCCTCCCAAGCCAAAGCATTCCATGATCCGTTCCCATCCTCTCTCCAGCAGTATTTATCCCACTTTTTTAGCTAAACCTGCATTGGAGGAAGGTGGGAGGTAATTCCCAGCTGCCACAACTCTCAGGAACAGTGTCCCTCTAAGGACTGAGGATTTATCAGGAAATTTTAAATAATGTAAGGGTACCAAAATTCCCAGCTTCTGGAATGGGGATGCCTTCCCCGCTCCCAGCCCAGCATCCCAGTCCTTACCCCATCACACACGACAGCATGAACTGCACGACGAAGAACGTGTCTGCCCAGCCCTGGTAGTCCATTGCCTGCAGGGAACACCAGCCTCAGACCCTTGGGAAGCACAGAATTCCCACCAAGACAAGGAACAACCCCCCAGCGTCGGCTTTCACCTCACAGCAGGAAAAACCAACCCAGTTCCCAGCCTGGAGTGACATCCCAGGGCTGTGGGAAGGCCGGGGGACCCCACTGGCATCACTGGCAGCCTCAGCCCCCAGCTCATCCCTCCTGGAAAAAGCAGGGAATGAGTCTCACACGCCAGAGGAATCAGGAGAGGCATCTCCCAGCTGGCTGCTCTCCAGAGCTGGAGGAGAATTCTACTGGAATTGCTTTGGAATTCATCCACTGCAAACCATGGTGCTCAGACAGCGCATCCCAAGGGAACGGACACCTCCGGAGATGCTGCTCACAGGGCGGCTCAAGGCAGCCTGGATTTCAGGGAAGGGCTTTTTCCCTGGGGTTTTGGGGTTTTTGGAGCATCTGGGGTGCCACAGACAGGGAGAGTTCAGAGGGGTCACCAAGATCCTGCAGGGACTGGAGCATCTCCCTGAGGAGAGCTCGGAGCAGGCTCCGGGATCTCCCCCAGGGAGCCAAGGAGGAGCCAGGCTCTTCCAGAGGTGCCCGGGGACAGGACCACGGAGCCAGGGGCACCCACGGACACACAGGAGGATCCCTCTGGATGCCTGCAGACACTTGGAGAGGGGGCAAAGGCTGCCCAGGGAAGTGGTGGAGTCTCCAGAATCCGAGTGGAATCCTCGTCCGCTCCAGAGGGACCGGAGGAGCTCCAGAGGGCCCCGCCAGCCTCAGCCACGAGGCAAGAGCAGAGCAGGGCAAGAGCTGCTTCCCTTGCTCCCTTCCCGGCTGGACAGGGAATGCCAAAGCTCCCAGAATCCTGCCAGGCAGCTGGGAATGCGCTTCCCACAGGTCCAGCCCTGGAGGGACCTTCCCGTGGATCACCCATCCCCTTCTCCCCCAGGAATTCCTGGCGGGGCTTTGCTCAGCAGCACCAGCACCTCCCACGAAGCAGGACGTGTTTCCTGGGATGCCTCTTAAGGAACCACGAGAATTCCCAGATCCACAGGCACGGGAAAGGCTCCCAGCCCCCTCCCCCCCAGCCACAGGCCCTTCCCAGGGGGGTTTTCCTGGCGCTGCCAAGGCCGAGTTTCCTGGCAGCAGCGCCGGCACACAGCGCATCTTTGTCCAGCAGCCCTGGGCCCAGCAGAAAGGAGTTTATTCAGGGGAAAAGCAAATAAAAAAAGGCCATTTCTCCCTCCAGGCTGAACAGAGGCTGCTCACAGCAGCGTTCCCCTGCCCAGGCCCAGCTCCTGCTCCTAAATGAGCACTTTATCCCAAATCCAGCGCTCGGAGCCGCTCCGGAGGGCGGGGCCCAGCCGCCTTCACCCCCTGCCAGCCCGGCTAATCCCAGCTCCTTATCCCAGCTCCTTATCCCGGGGCTTTAAGCTCCTGAGGAGGACAAAGCCACCAGGCACGGACAGAGGGGGCTGGCAGGGCCCCCCCCGGGGTCACCCACGGGGTGGGCGACACCTCCAGCCTCTGGAGGAGGGAATTTATCCCAATTTATCCAGAGAGAGATGCCAAAAAAACAGGCAGGAGAAAGGGATTTGTTGCTTGGGAGAGACAGCTGCACATCAGAGAGTGCAGTAAAAACAGAAATAAAATTTTTAAAATAATAATAATAGCAGTAACTACAACAATTATTATTAATAATAATAATAATAATAGTAGTAGTAATAATAAAAATAATAATTAAAAAGAGAAGAA
>VZRQ01010470.1:399615-456687 GCA_013397975.1 Machaerirhynchus nigripectus
CGAGGGTCCGGGATGGGGGGCACAGCAAGGGGGGCAGCTCACGGAGGTTGGGATGGGGGGCACTGATGAGGGGAACGCCCCGGGGTCTGGCATGGGGCGCTTGTAGAGAGGAAAGGGGGCCTAGGTGAGGTCTCACGGGGCCTGAGATGGCGGGGGCACCGGGCACCACATGGGGGGCACCGCAGGGACAAGGGGACAGCAAACGCGTGTCCCCTGTCTGGGCAGGGGGACGGGGGTCCTTCCGCCCCTCCCCACCGCAGGACTGGGGGGGTCAGACCCGAGCTGGCAGCGCTGTCGCTGGCACGGCGGCCCCGGGGGCCCAGCACCCTGCCGGGTGTTGCCCTCGGGTGACCCCGCACGCAGGATTTTGGCACCAGCCCTTCCCTTTCAGAGATTAAATCTTCCCCTCCGGGCTATGCTCTGCCAAGTGGAAAAATCCCAAAACAAGGCAGCTTGGAGCACAAAAACACCCCCGCCCTACGGGGCGCAGTGGAGAGAACAGATTTAGCTGGGGGACAAGGAGGGACACGCGCACCTCAGTCCGTCACTGCTGCGGAATCTGCTTCCCATCTCCCCCATCCCAGCCGGGGGGCAGAGCCCGGCTGCTCGCAGCTCTCAGTGCCCATGGGGTGAAGTGTCCTGGAGCCCCCGAAGGGACCGGACACGGATGGAGGGACAAAGCTGCACCGGGCGGTGTGGGGGCGGTGGAGGGTGGGCATGGCAGGGGGTGTGGGATGAGCCTCAGCTTGGAAACAGCAGCGATTCCATAGAGCCTTGGATCATGCAGGTTGGAAAAGCCCTCAAAGACCGTCGAGTCCAACCATTCCAGCCACCCCCATCCCACGTCCATCCACGCGGCTTTTAAATCCCTGCAGATTTGCTTCGGGGATCACTCCCAACGTGAGGAGGGAAGGCAGCAGCGGGATATTCCTTGCCCGCGGCCATGGCGGCGTTCGCAGAGGAAACAGCTCCTTTTGGAGAGCGTTATTCCCAATTATCTCGCTGCCATGGCCTGCCTGGGCACAGCGAGGGCCTGCAGCCTCCGCAGGGAAATGGGGCATCGCGGCCCCGTGGGCAGGAGCTGCCGCTCGCCCCGGCACGCTCGGCTCACCCCAGCACCCTCCCCTCGCAGGGAAAAGCAAACTCTGCCCAAACTTTGCTTTTCCCGGCTGGTTCGTGTTCCTGCTGCTGCCCCACTCGCAGGGCAGGAGCAGGGGCTGTTCCCTGGCACGGCTCACAGGAAGGACAAACCGACTTTAAAGTCCGGGATCAACTTTCCCATATCTCGGGTGTCCTTTTACCCCGGCCAAAAATCACAGTCAAACCCGCTTTGACACTGGCATCACCTTCCTTGTTCCTGCACCGAGCCCCGGCTGTCCCGAACCCGCAGCGGAGCTTGGATTTGGGAATATTTACTGCTCCAGCAGCAGAGAGGAACCTAATCCTGCCTGGACCGCCGTGCCAGCGGCACTGACGCAAGCGGCGCTGATTCCCAGCCCTGCCCTCCCTCCGGAATGTCCCTGTCCCCCGGGAAGCCTCGCTGGGGGGACAGGGAAGCCCCCGCGGGGACAGTGTCCCCCCGGCCCCGGAGCCACAGGTGCCACCGCGGCGATTGGAAGATCAGATATGTGGGTGTCACCTCGCAGCGGTGCCAGCAGGGCGAGACGGGGACGAGCTGTGCCCGTGCCGTGTCCGTGTCCCCCGTGCCGGGGTGACACAAGAGCCCCGCTCCTGGCAGCACAGCCGGGTCTGTCCCGACCTTTCCTTCCTGCTGCCGCAGCCTCCGAGGCAGGGCAGGGATCCCAGCGCGCCCACCACAGATAACAAACGTTAAATTAATCCGCTTAATCCTAATCCCATTTGACAGGCAGCTCCGTGCCAACCTGCTGAGGGCTCCGGGGCTGCGGGCACGTCCCAGGGATGGAAAAGGGGCTCCGGAGCCCGGCACCGGCAGGGAACGGGGCACAGAGAAGGGGGCACGGAGGTGGTGGCAGCAGCCGGTGACAGTGGCAGTGGGGGGCTGGCGCGGGGGCAGGGCTGGCACAGCGAGGAAGTGCCCGGGAGATCCTATCGGCTGTGCGGGGGCGGCGGGGAAAGGCCGGCACAGCCCGGGGAGGGCTCACGGAGCCCCCAAACCTGGGTGCTTCTTGGGGGGAAGGGACTGATCCCAACCCCCAAAACCTGGGTGCTTCTGGGGGGGAAAGGGACTGACCCCAACCCCCAAAACTTAGGTGCTTCTGGGGGGGGAAGGGACTGACCCCAGCCCCCAAACCTGGGTGTTTCTGGGGGAAAAAGGGACTGACCTCAACCCCCAAAACCTGGGTGCTTCTGGGGGGGGAAGGGACTGACCCCAGCCCCCAAAACCTGGGTGCTTCTGGGGGGGAAGGGACTGACCTCAACCCCCAAAACCTGGGTGCTTCTGGGGGGGAAGGGGACTGACCCCAGCCCCCAAAACCTGGTTGCTTCTGGGGGGGAAAGGACTGACCCCAGCCCCCAAAACCTGGGTGCTTCTGGGGGAAAAAGGGACTGACCCCAGCCCCGGGCCAGCCTGGGGAGCACTGGATGCACCAAGGCACCATCCCGGCGGTGCTGGGAGAACCTGCTGGGCTGTGCCGGCCTGGGGAGGGACTCCCTGCAGGGCTGGAGGATTCCTGGATTGCTTCGGGTTGGACGGAAGCAGAAACCTCATTTTGTTCCACCTTGCACTGTCNGAAGGGACTGACCCCAGCCCCCAAAACCTGGGTGCTTCTGGGGGGGAAAGGGACTGACCTCAACCCCCAAAACCTGGGTGCTTCTGGGGGGGAAAGGGACTGACCCCAGCTCCCAAAACCTGGGTGCTTCTGGGGGAAAAAGGGACTGACCCCAGCCCCGTGCCAGCCTGGGGAGCACTGGATGCACCAAGGCACCATCCTGGCGGTGCTGGGAGAACCTGCTGGGCTGTGCCGGCCTGGGGAGGGACTCCCTGCAGGGCTGGAGGATTCCTGGATTGCTTCGGGTTGGACGGAAGCAGAAACCTCATTTTGTTCCACCTTGCACTGTCCCAGGCTGCTCCAAGCCTCGTCCAGCCTGGCCTTGGGGACTTCCAGGGATCCAGGGGCAGCCACAGCTTCTCTGGGAATTCTATTCCAGGGCCTCCCCACCCTCACAAGGAGGAATTTCTCCCTAAACCCATCTATAACCCTGTTCTCAGTTTCCATCAGGCTCTGAGGAATTTCCGAGCAAACCACAGAGAACCCCACACACGGAGGGGTTGGAAAGCCGGGGCGGTGTGGCTGCCTCAGAGGAAGGCGACAGCAACTGAGATTCCTGAGCATGGGAAAGAGAAATCTGCGGGAAAGAGCCCGATGTGAGTGAGCCCTGGCTCTGCTCCCCTGCTGCCCGCGGGGCTCTGAGCTGCAGCTCGCGGCGCTCAGGAAGAGATAAGGACACATCAGTTAAGCAGCAGTGCAAGATCGGGAGCCTGGGAAGTGCAGGAACCAGCAGCTCCGAGGGGCTCTGACACCTGCCCTGGGGCAGCTCCGCATCCCACCGCACCGTGCCAGCGCCAGATGTGCTGCCCTGGCTCCAGATGTGCCACCTGGGCCCAGATGTGCTCGTCCTTGGGCCCAGGTGGGATGAGCTGGCTCCAGATCCGCACGCTGGCCGTGCTGCCCCAGCCTCAGCTGTGTGCCCCGTGCACTAAACACTCCCAGGACATCCCAAAACTAAAATTCCCGCTGAAACCCTTGCAGTCCTGCCCCGGGTGTGTGTAACAGCACGAACCCACCCGTCCCTATAACCACACAGCTTATGTACATCGTGTACATTACATAACCACACCACAGCGAGGTTTCACCCCGTGGTGCCGGCAGGCTCTCGCTCTCACTTCCACAAAAAATCCCCGTGGATCAGTCAAAACCCGGAGCAGCCAGGGCTCGCTGGCAGAGGGAGGCTCTGCCTTGCCCCGGGGGGCTGAATTCTGTTCCCCGACATTTCCTCCTGCGAGGCAGAGGCGGGAGCAGTGCGGGGTTTCCTGTGGTTGCAGCGTCTAATGAGGTTAACACTGTTTTTGAGGTTTAGCTCTTCAACCGACACGAAAAAGGAAGCGCCGGGCTCTGCAGAGCCGGGGTTTGGGAGCAGCAGAAGGGATGGAGAGCGCTGGAGCATCCCTGGAGCCTGGGACCCCCCACCCCTGCCTGGGATGAGCTGGGGACCAGCACAAGCAGAGGGGGTGACACACCGCCAGTGAAAACAACCCCATTCCTTGAGGACTTTTCACTCCATGCCTCTGGGATCGGTAGGAAAAAGTTCTTTTCCTGACAGCAGCCAGGACTCTCCGCTGTGCTCCCGTCTCCCACCCAGCGACGAGACCGTGACAACGCGCTCGGGATGCGTTCAGCTTCGCCGGGGAGTCTCCAAATCCTGCCAGAACTTTGAGAGTCCCCTTCCCCCGAGGCTGCTCCTCTAAGGGATGCCGGGTTTCCCCATGGACTGACTCAGACTGGAAAGGAAACTCCGGCGCTCTATGTAGGTCAGCCCCACACTGCCCTCGCTGGCACTGCACGAGGAGGCTCCCGGTGCCACATGTCCTGAGAACTGCCCAGGTAAGGATCCCCTGCTTTCCCCAGCTTCCAGCCCCCCGCATTTAACCCCAAAACGTCCCAGCTCCTGCTCCTCACCCGCTGCTCTGCTGTTCATTCGCTCCTGGCACAGCCACCAGCGGGGATTCCGCGTGGTTTGGGTTGGAGCAGCTTTTTCCCTTCTTTATTGGACTCCCGTTTCTTTAGCCCTGATGCACGAGGAGGCTTTACCAGAGACGAGATCAAAGCCCAGCATCTCCAAACGGTCTCATTCCTTTGGCTCTGGAGTTTACAAACACCTCTAAACTGGACTGAAAACACAAATGTGATTCCCAGAGGAGGCAGAGCCTGTGATCCCTCCGAGAGCTGGGCAGATTTAGCGTTTTCAGCTCTTCTCGTAGGACCCAAATTGCATTTTTTCATTTGCTCTGACTTGCAGAAGGTTCGTGGGCACTTGGGAACCGACGGCTTCTCTTTGTAGGTCAGGTAATAGGGAGGCACTTGAAATTTGACTCACTCGTGATGAATACTTGAACAGCCCTAAAACCAAACCAGGTCACCTCACCCCGCACGAGAAACACCGAAGCACTCACTCTGGCTGGTGGCCTGGTTTGGGTTGAAAAACAGCATTTTGAAGCTTTTGCTGTGGACTCTGGCCTCCCTCCAGGGAAAACTCGCCATTCCTGACAGCAGGTATTGCATGGGGGGAAGGAAATGATGGCGTGTAGGTCTTTGCTGGGTGTTCAGCCCTGGGCAGGGGTGTCAGGGCTGGTTCAAGGCTGCTCTGAGCCCACCCCCAACCCCCAGATGGGTCTGTGGGGAGGCTGGAGTCACCCCAGCTTCAGGGGGGTGGGGGTGCCACGCTGGCTGCTTCCAGGAGGGTGCTTGTCTTGGAAAAGAGGAATTTCACCCTGGGAGCTGCATTTCCCTGCGCCTCACCCGTGTGTGCCTTGGTTGCTGCAAAGCTCTCCCGGCCCCACTGTCCAAGTCCCACGAGGCTGGAGAGGCTGGGCTTTCTTTCCTGGATTGTGGGAATGCTTCAAAAGAGGCTGCAGAGAGAGGCAAAGGGAGCAGGGAAAAAATTAAGCAACTGTGGGATGCAGACACAAGGGTGGCTCCTTGGGGAGAGGGTGGGAAGCCCTGGCCTGGGGTTTTGGGGCTGTCTCGGGGGGCTCACTGCTCAGAAGAGCCGTTGCTCAGCCTGGGCAGGACCTGCGGGGAAGATCTTGTGGAAGCAGGAAGTTTCTATCCCATAAAACCATGTGGGAGCACCCCCCAGGATGGAGGTTGCGGGGTGAGCCCTTAGGGCAGCAGCCCAGCTCTGGCTGCCTTTCAAGAGCTTTCTCCTAAGTTTATCTGGAATTCCCTGATTTCCAGTGGGAGCCCTTTGCCACCTCTCCTGTGCCTGGGCCATGCTGGGAGGAGTTTGGCTCCCTCATCTTTACTTCCCCTTCACACACCCATTCCCAAGGATTCTCCCCCCTTGAGCCCCCTCCTCTCCAGGCCGAGCAGCTCTCCCAGCCCTTCCACACTTCTCAGGCGCTCCTGACCCTCAGGCACCTCTGGTGGACTCATTCCAGAGTCTCCTGATCCATGTCTCCCCGATCCTGTGGGATCCCAGCCCCGGAGCCAGCACCCGGGATGGGTCTGAGCAGAGGGGCAGCACCCCCTGCCCCACACAACCCATCTCCTCAAGGAAAGGCCGCTCAGATTCCCCTGTCACAAATCCACGTTGCCTTCTCCCGCTGCCTCCCGGTCCTCCTGCCTGTGCTGGAGCTGCTTTCCAGGAGGATTTGCTCCATCCTTTTTGATCCCCCAGACTATGCCACGTGTGGGCAGCGGCCGCAGCCCAGGCCATGGCGGCGTCTGGCGAGGCTTTGGTGCTCCACGTCCTGCTCTGCTGCCTGTGCCGAGGTGAGTGACCACGACAGGGCTCGGCACGGCCACCTCGGTGTCACCAGAGCAGCGCCCTGGTCCTGCAGGGGGCTTAGAGCGGGAATTGGACAACCACAGAGCTGAGGGTTTTGGGGGGGAGCATTGCAGGGGGGCGTCCCTGCCCTGCAGCTCCTTCTCCTTCCCTCTCACATCCTTGGAGCGGGACCACATCCAGGCTCCCTGCAGCCCCTGTGCTGAGCCCCGGGCTCTGCCCGTGCAGCCTCGGCGCCGGGGCACAGCCGTGCCCTTTCCAGGAAGGCCAGATGGAGCCTGATAGCGCCTGTGAGCCGGGGCTGCTGCAGAGCTTCATCTGATAGGGAAGGGCAGCGCCTCCGCCGCGCTAATCTTGGGGATCAGAGCTCTCGAGAGCGCAGGTTATTTCCCTGCAGTCATTTGAACATTAGAGCAAAACCTAAAATTGGTGAAACTGGCGAACCTGGCTGTTTCTGACGTGCCGGGATGAGTCAGCGGGGGGCGGGGGGGTTCAGCACAGAGCCACAGCCTGGTTTGGGCTGGGAGGGACCTCGGGGTTCATCCAGCCCTGGGCAGGGATCCCTCCCACTGTCCCAGGATGCTCCAAATCCTATCTAACCTGGCTCTGGACACTGCCAAGGATCCAGGGGCAGCCACAGGTGCTCTGGGCACCCTGTGCCAGGGCCTGCCCACCCTCGCAGGGAACAATTTCTCCTCGGTATCACTCGTGACCCCTGGTTTATCCGCGTCCCGTGGGGTCCCGGGTGGCCGGGGCGGGATGCAATTCCCTCCAGCCGCAAATCAGCTCCCTGCCGAGCAGCGCAGCTCACGGGCACCCCCTCCGAGCCTGGGACACCCCCCGAGCCTCCCCGCTTCGGCGCAGGTGCCGCAAGCATCAAGTGCAGGGGGCACGTCTGGATCGAGCCCGCGCCGGTGGTGCCGATGGGCTCCGACATCTCCATCGGCTGCCGCTCCGCCCTGGGCTGCCCCTCGGCCCAGCTCCTCATCCTCCTCAACTACAGCCTCACTGAGGAGACCCCGCTGGCCCTGAACGGCAGCGCCGTGCGGCTCCGGCTGCGCGATTTCCGGATGCCCTTCGCCACCGCCACCTGCTTCTCCCGCTGCGCCAGCACCAGCAGGGACCGCCTGGTGTGCGGCGCGGAGGTCCGGGCCGGCTGTGAGTACCCCCGCGCCCCCGACCTGCGCCCAGCTCCGAGGAGTCGGGCTTGGGCTCCTCCCGGCGTGTCCGTGCCCTCACCCGGCCTCGTCCCCGCAGACCCTCCGGACCCCCCCGGCAACCTGAGCTGCGCCATCGCCGAGGGCTCGGAGCGCCTGGAGTGCGCCTGGGATGCAGGACGGGGCACCCTCCTGCCCACCCGGCACAGCCTCCACCTGCGCAGGTGAGAACCCGGGGCGGCGCGGCTGGGAGGGGGCGCGGGGGTGGCAGCCCCGGGTGGCAGCCCCGGGTGACAGCCCCAGGTGACAGCCCCGGGTGACAGCCCCGGGTGACAGCGGGGCTGCCGTGCCCCAGTTCCACGCCGTGCCCCAGTTCCACGCCGTGCCCCAGTTCCACTTCCTACAGCTCACGTTTTGTCACCTCCTGCCCGGGAACCACGCGCTCCCCCGCGGGGTGGGTTCCGCAGGACGGAGCTCTGTCAGTGACCCGGCACACGCTCCATCGTGCCTGGCACATGGAAGCAGCATTTTCCAGCTGCTGGGACTCTCTCCAAGCTAAAGAGAGGGTGAACCTAACGCTGCCCAAACCCCAAAACCGAAAGGCCAGCTTGAAGCTGAAGCAGAGGTGCTGGCTGCTGCTGGTGTGCCACGGTCCCACCCTGGGATGCTCCCTGCCACCAGAGTCCCCATGGCACCAGCCTGGCATGTCACACCCCATCCTGCTCATCCCAGGATGCTCCCTGCCACCGCAATCCCCACGGCACCAGCCTGGCAGGCCTTCAGTTATCCTGACTCAATTTTAAAGATACTAAATCCCATCCTATGGAGGCTTTGTGAAGAGAAGGGATGAAGCTCCTGCCTAAATTTGCTTGGGGTCAAACTGAACCACACCACCAGAAAGGAAGGAGAAAGTTCCCTTCTCACCAGGAAAATACAAATCCCCAGCAGCAGCGTCAGAACAGAAGGGGGGTGACTTTCCAATTTGCTCCAGGGGTGACAAACTCCGGGTTTGGGGATGGCCATGCCCTGGTCATGAGCTGTGGCACCTCAGTGTCCGGGGTGGCCGTGCCAGGGGCTGTGTGGTGCTGGGATGGGCACTGACGGGGCTGCCTTCTGCTTCCCAGGGTGGTGGATGATGATGAGGAGGAGGAGGAGGAAAAGATCTTCCCTGCAGACTCCCCAGTGCTGCTGAGAGAGCTGGGTAACGGGAGCCACTACTCGGTGTGGGTGCAGGCCAGCAACGCGCTGGGCACTGCCCGCTCGGCCCCTCGGCACCTCAGCCTGCAGGAGCTGGGTATGTCCGTCCGTCCGTCCGTCCGTGAGCAGCGCGGCGTGCTGGGGCGGTGCTCGGCCACCCACACCGCCCTGCAGTGCCACTCTGGGGACACCCCCGAGCACAAGGACAGCCCCCACCCCACCCCACCCGTTCCTGTCTCTCCGCACAGTGGTCCCCGCCCTGCCCGTGGTCATCGGCGCCGAGACGACGGAGACGTCCCCGCCCAGCACCACCACCCGCTGGAGGAGCCGGACACAGCTGCAGAACGTGCACTGTGAGGAGAGGCACAGAGCCACGGGCACCCCAACGTGGCATGTGAGACCCCCGGGACCCCCCAAATCTCCCCCCACGTGCACAACGCGCCCCTCTTAAAGAGGTGCAAGTCCTGTTCCCGCTGGAGACCCTTGCGGGCAATGGGAATATTTGGGGTCATTCAAAACTCACCCCTTTTCTCCAGTGCTGGTGGGGAGTGAGCACCCCTGGCCACGGGCAGACCCCGCTTCGGGCGGGCAGGGGAGCTGATGCCACCTGGGAAAGGAGATAGCCTCGCGGGCAGGGTTGTCTCAGCTTTTCAAGCAAAATAATCCGAAATATGTCCAAAAGTTATCTGCTCTGCAAGGACAAGGCACAAAATCCTCTGGGATGCTCAGCGCACACCCCAGACAAAACTCCACCGGGGCAGCTCCCCCCGAGCCCCTTTGGAAACATCCCTGGTGCTGGCAGGGGCTGAGCCGGGATCCCCGCTCCCGCAGGAGCCCCCAAAACCTCGGCGGTGGCAGAATCCCAGCGCGGCAGCAGGCTGGGGGCTGTGGCTGTGCCCCTCCAGGGTGGCACTGAGGGGACAGCGCGGGTCCTGCCCACGCAGGCGAGGAAGGCGGTGACCTCCCCTGTGCCCGGGGGTGGCGGTGGCGGTGGGGACCCGCTGGGTCCCGCTCCCCCGGCACCCCCTGCTTGTCTTGCAGGTGGAGCTGTGCGACAGCGTGGCGCGGGAGGGCCCCCGCTGGCGGCACGAGCTGCGGAGCGACACCCAGTTCGTGTTCCAGGTCCGGTGCCGGCTCAGCACCGCACACAGCCCCTGGAGCGCCTGGAGCCCCCCCTTCCTCTACAGCACCCCCGAGGCAGGTGGGCTCAGCCTCGGTGCCCCCCGCGCGTGGCATTTGTCGCAGCTGCCCGGGGTCCCCACCCTGGAGGGATTTCAAAGCCGTGTGGATGTGGCACTTCGGGAACATGGGGCAGTGGTGGCCTTGGCGCTGCTGGGGGGTGGTTGGGCTCGGTGGGCTCAGAGGGCTTCCCCAGCCTAACAAATTCCATGGTCTTTAGCGGCTTGCTTGCTCCCCTGGGTGGAAAAATCGCATCAGTCGCGGTGTCGCGACAAATCCCTGTCACCCCGAGCCAGCTCCCCGCATCCATGCCAGCTCCCGAGCCCGGATGAGCCATCCCGGGCTGCCCGAGGAGCGCTGCCCTCCCACCCCGGTGGCAGCGGGGAACCGGGGATGTTCTCACCCCAAAAAGCAGCACCCGCCCGTGCTTTCCATCTGCGCTGTTTCCTCTCGCAGCCGCAGAGCCCGCGGCCAGGAGGGGCTTCCTGGAGGGCCCCGGGGTCCCCTCCGGTGTCTCACCGTGTCCCCCTCCTCCCGCAGCCCCCGCCGCCGCTCCCGGGGTGTGGCGGCGCCTGGGCCCGGCCCTGCCCGACGGCAGCCGCGAGGTGACGGTCTTGATCAAGGTAAGGTGCTTTGGGGCAGCCTCCGAATTTTCGGCTCTGCTGCTCCTCCCCGAGCAGCCGGAGGTGCCGCCCTCGCCGAGGAGAAGGGATGGGAGGCAAACGCCAGCCCAGCTTGGAGCCAAATCTCTCCATCCTTTGAAAACGCGGCACCCAGCCGAGGGAACAGCTGTCCTGGCCGGGTGTCTCGGGGTCAGACCCCACAAATCTCTGTCCGTCTCGCCCCTCCCAGCCGCTGCCAGCCCGGGATGCCCGCGGGAGGATCCTGGGCTATGCCGTGTCCGCCGAGGGTCCCGAGGGAGGGGGGACGCTCTGCCGCACCTCCGGCACCGAGTGCACCGTGCTGGTGCCGCCGGGAGCCCGCGCCCTCCTCGTCACCGCTCACAACTCCAAAGGGGCTTCCAGCCCCGCCAGCATCCCCCTGAGCCGGGGGGCGGCTCGGGAAGGTAGGATCTCCCACGTGCCAGGTACAGGGACTGGATTTTATCCGGGTTGTGGGAGAAATGCTGGAATGGGCAAGGGGACACCCCTGGCAGAGCTCTTCCCGCGCCACCGAGGGAGCACAATGAGTCCTGCGTCCCCTGGAGATGCTCCACAGCTGCACATGGAATCATGGAATTCTGGAATGGTCTGGGTTGAGGGAGATCTTAAAGCCCATCTCATTCCACTGTTCCATGGGCAGGGACATCTCCCACTGTCCCAGGCTGCTCCAAACCCTGTCCAGCCTGGCCTGGGGCACTGCCAGGGATCCAGGGGCAGCCACAGCTGCTCTGGGCACCCTGTGCCAGGGCCTGCCCACCCTCCCAGGGAACAATTCCTTCCCAATATCCCATCCAGCCCTGCCCTCTGGCAGTGGGAAGCCATTCCCTGTGTCCTGTCCCTCCATCCCTTGTCCCCAGTCCCTCTCCAGCTCTCCTGGAGCCCCTTTAGGCCCTGGAATCTCAGCCCTTCACCTCCCAAGGCTGCAGCCACAAACTTAACAATAAGTTTGTCCTGGCCATGTCGGCGGGCAAAGCAAAGGGTGCAAGGCTGCTCCTCTGCTCCCTGCCCCCCGAAACAGCTCCTGCAGCTCTGCCAGCCCTCACTGTGAGCCGGCTCCTTGCAAACTGAAGAGGAAGGAAAGAAAAAAAAACCCTTTTAAAATCCTTTTAGGACCACCTCATGCTCCCTGTGCCCTGGGCTGTGGTTTTCCCCACAACCACACTTGCCTAGTTCTGAAAAATGTCTCTTTGAATGAGCAATGGGAGGGGAAAGTCCCATTCAAGCTGCAGACAAACACATGAGTAAAAAGAAACTGAAGAGAGAGAAGGTGGGTGGAAAAAATTCTCTAAGCCCTCATGTTTATCAGAACCGTGCACGTTTCTGGTAAGAAAGGACAGGTGAAGATTTCAGGGATGTGACAGAGCTGCTGATGTGTTTTCTGGGATTCACAGAGATCTGCATCTGGCTGGACATGAGCACAGCTGCCCAGGAGGGCCCCAGGGCAGTGCCTGTCCCCTGTGCTGGCACTGCTGGGGCTCCTCCAGATCTGGGATCACCACTCCAAGAAGGACCCTGAGGGACTGGAGCGTGTCCAGGGCAGGGAGCGGATCTGGGAAGGGGCTGGAGAAATCCTGAGGGAGCTGGGGAAGGGGCTCAGCCTGGAGCAAAGGAGGCTCAGGGGGGCCCTTGTGGCTCTGCACAAGTCCCTGACAGGAGGGGGCAGCCGGGGGGGTCGGGCTCTGCTCCCAGGGAACAGGGACAGGAGGAGAGGGAACGGCCTCAGGCTGGGCCAGGGAGGCTCAGGTTGGACATCAGGAAAATTTCCTGATGGGAAACTTCTCCAGCCCTGGCACAGCTGCCCAGGGCAGGGGTGAGTCCCCATCCCTGGAAGGATTTAAATCTGTGTGGATGTGGCACTTGGGGACACGGGGCAGTGGCAGCCTTGATTTTTAAGGTCTTTTCCAGCTTAAGTAATTCTGTGAAACACAGATCGATATATAAAGGTAGATTTTTATGCACATATCATGGTTTTATATATAAACCCACCACGTTTTATCACTTCCTGCTCGCTCTTCAGCTCCCAAACACTCCCAGGAAAGCCCCATTTTTCCTGGGCTTAGCTGACCCTTCCCAGTCCCCAAGGACGAGGTTGGGGTGCCAGCCCCCCTTTCCCTCCTTCCCCACAGAATTCCCAGCACCAGAGGCCGTGGAGGTGAAGCCTGAGAACCGGAGCAGGGTCCTGGTTCAGTGGCGGCCCCCCCAGCACAGCCAGAGACCCCTGCTCTGGTTCATACTGGAGTGGGTCTCCAGCTCCCAGCAGCGCCAGGAGGAGCAGTTCTTCTGGGAAAAAGTCCCACGCCAGGAAACACACACCCACATCCGAGGTGAGACATCCCAGGAATCCCTCTGCTGCTGGGGACAGCTCGTCAGGACACCACAAATCCAAATTCACAAACCCAAATTAGATCATGAAGGCAGCTTCATCTGAATTTGAGCCCCCACCCACTCGTTTCTGGGGAGTGGGGCTGTGAAGAGCCCTGAGGGAACAAGCAGGAGGGAAGGAATTGGAGATTTGAGGGCAGTCAGTGGGATTTGTGATCCTGGGTGAAGATCACGGGGAAAGGAGGGGATGGGGAGGGAGAGAAAATGAAGCAGAAGTGAGCAGGAACAACACCAGACCTGGAGGCCTTTCCAAGCTCAGGAGAGGCTCCACCTGCTCTCACCGCTCAGTAACAAGCCCCTGACCAAGCCTAGAGCCTTCCCAGCAGACAAAACCACATTCCTGAAGGCAAATCTCGCTTTTCCCAGCAGAGGCAGCGGCGGGAGCTCCCCTGGGCGTGTCCCTGTACGCGGTGTACCCCGACGGGGTCAGCAAACCCAGCTCCAGCCGAGGTGAGCCTGCCCGGGGGAGAAGCTGCTGCTGCTGCTCCCCACAGCCTGCCACGTTCGGGGGGGGTTCCTTCGGTTTAGTGATGCCTTTTCCTGCTCTTAAAACCAAGAGGCGAGCACGGTTAGAAGGGGAAAAGGGCATTACCTTGGTATTTATTGTAAGGATCCTTAGGTGCACCACGACCAGGTCGAATACACCTCCATGCACCCCCGCAATGGCCACCCCAATCCCCCTCCTCTATATCTGGTCTTACATTCCAGGTCTTACTAATTAGCATATCTATCCAAAATTCCCCAATGAGAGGCTCCAATGAGCCCCCCTCCCCAAGGAACCTTCCCCTGGATGGTTCTATCTTAGTTTACAAACTGTGTTCTGGAGAGGACCTTGGGGCCTGGGCACACTGGCACCCTAACTGCAAAGCCTCTAAAATGTTTCGTCTCTGAGCTTAACAAACAAGTCCAAGAATGTAGGCAAAAAGCACCAAGAATACAGAAGTTGCAAAAAGGTGTAACAGGGGTATAAAAGAAAAGACAAAAAATCATCATGGCATCATTTGGAACAGGATGAACGCTCCCCAGTGAGCGGAGGAGAGCAGGATGGGGAAACAGAGGGTTTAATGAATGTATTTGGGTAAAAAACCCCCTGCTCTGGCTGCTCTTGGCTGGCCTGCACAGACCTAACACAGCCAAGAACCACATTTTCCCTCACCAGGTGCGCCGGTGCAACCACTGTCCCTTGCTGTGGCAGGAAGGTGAGGTGCCTGCTTGCACCTTTCACAGCAGAACGTTCTGGATAACCCAAAATCCAGCAGGCAGCTTTCCCAGGGAGCAGCTGGGCAGACACAGCCTGCCCTTCCTTCCTCACCTGGGATGGGAGTCACGGAGCAGTTTGGAATTTGGGTCAGGCAGCTTCAGTGCCAGGAGAGGCTTTAGAGAAGGGCACGAGGCAGCTTGCAGGGGAACAGCATCACCTCCATCTCCAGGGGTGGCTTTGGGTGTCCCCAAGGGCCGAGCCGTGACACCAGAGCGGGGTCCGACCTCCAGAGCTGCTCCAGCACAGCCCAAACGGGGGCTGAGGGCCAGGGCTGGGCTTAAATCGAGCCCGCCCAGGCAGGGCTGGGTGGAGGGGCCAGGTGAGGCTGGGCAGGGCCATCAGGGGCTGTCAGAGCCAGAGGCACCTGCGGGTGACACCTGAGGGGACACCCGAGGGTGTCCTCAGCTCCCCGCTGTGGTGCCACCTGGGATGGGCCACCCACAGCTGCTCGGAGACTTCTCCCGTGACCCAGCAGCTCCGTGGCTCTGCTCGGCCCCTCCCTGACCCGGGGAAGGGCAGTTATTCCCAGGAAAGGGAAGCAAACATTCCCGGCTGGTTCTCCCCCGCTGTCAGCCCTGGCTGCCGGGTGCCACCCCCCGGGCAGGACCCTTCTCTGTGGCAGCGGTGGCACCGAATGTTTGCCAGGGAAAAGAGATCCCGAGGGAATTGCCGAACCCGGCCGGGATCAGAGCTGGGTGCCTGTTTTAGCAGGAAGAGGTTCCTTGCCATGGGGGGTCTTCAGCTGCAGGTCTTCCCTCGCTGCACAGAAATCATCAGGAAATTCATTCCCAGGGCGTTCGGGCACTTTGGGATGGGAAAATCCCGCAGTGGTTTGGGTTGGGAAAGACCCAAAGCCCATCCAGTGCCACGGCAGGGACACCTCCCACTGTCCCAGGCTGCTCCAAACCCCGTCCAGCCTGGCCTTGGGCACTGCCAGGGATCCAGGGGCAGCCACAGCTGCTCTGGGCACCCTGTGAAACAGCCTGGGGGTGCTCATGGGAAAGGATGGAGCTCCCCAGCAGGACCAAATTCCTGTTCCGGGTGCTGAGGGGAGGCACGTGCAGGGAGGGTGTTTTGTAGCTGGGGACAGGTGAGGACCAACACCTCATTTAACTGGATCTCTGGGAAACGGGACGTTGTGGAGAGCCCAGCCGGAGCTGGAGCTGCTCATTGCTTCAGGGAGCTTAATTTTTCTCATCACACCGTTAGTGACTTGTCTAAAAAGATCAGACCAGAGCTTCTGTGTCACCCCCTGCCCTCTAAATGAATTACAGACGTTTTCCCCCTCTCTAAATTAATTACAGACATTTCCCCCCCTCTCTAAATTAATTACAGACGTCTTCCCCCCTCTCCAAATGAATCACAGACATTTTCCCCCTCTCTGTTCCAGTCCCTCCGGAGGAGCCTCTCCTGGGCAGCACCTACAGCGAGATGGCCCAGGGTAAGGAGGGCAGCTCTGCCTTGCTAAGCCGGGCTTTGTCCTGGCCAGAAGTGGGAGGTTTAACCCAAGCAGCACCTGGCAGTGGGAATTGAGAGCTCCCGGCCACTTTGGGCAGGTCAGAGCCAAGAAAAGGGAGATTTTCACTCTCTCATGACCCACGTGGAGGGAAGGCTGCGGTGCTCTCGTGGGTGAGCAGCACCCACAGAGGGCAAGCCTTGCGTTTTGCTTCCCAGAGGGGTTAAAACACAAGGTCCGGGACAACTGGGGGGGTGCCAAAACCCAGGAAAATACAAAATCAATCAGTATAAGAGTCTGGTTCCACCCTGCAGCTCGAACCAGGCACTCGCCTCAGCATTTCCCACCCCTGCTCTGGCTCCGGGGCTGCTCTGCCTCCACATGCTCTGCTAAAGGTCACCTTAGGATCTGTCACAGCGCTTAAACCGAAAGCAAAACCGACCCGAGCCGAGGAATTCACGTCAGCATTTCTGGGGTGGGAAGTGGTGACCGAGGGAATCGCGGAGCCCCAGGCATGACCTCCTCCCTCTCCATGCTTTTGCAGACGATGACACCAGAGTTCTCACGGGACTGAGCCTCAGCCTGCTCGGATTGTCCATTCTTTTTGCGATTGTGATGTCCAAAAAATCAGTCAGGAAAAGGTATCCCCTTCTCCTCCGAGGTTTTCCCCCCCTTATTTCCAATTCGTGCTTTCTGTACTCTGTATTTTTGGTGTGTGGAAGAAGCAAAGGATTTCTTCTGGGATGTTTTAAAATCAGCTGCAGGGTCCTTCTCACCTCAGCCTGGGGGCAGTGTCACCCATTTATCAGGCTGTGGTATGAAAGGGCATTTGTGTGCTCCACAGTAAGGCAGAGACCAACAAAAAAAGTCAAATAAACACGGAATCGGTGAAATTAAAGAATGGGGACCCCAGAGTTTCCAAGCCCCCCTCAAAGGCTGGGCGTTCTTCACGTGTCCTTCCTGCCAGGACGGTTTCATCCTGCACGAGGGATGTTTGGATGATAAATTGGATTAACTCTTGGGGTCTGCTTTTTCCCTCCTGCTGAAGGATTAAGGCCACCCTCGTGTCCCTCCTGCCAAAGTGGCTGTTTGAAGAGTTCCCCCACGTGGAGAACAGCAGCGTGGTGAAGTCGCTGCAGGTAAGGGCACAGAGATCTCCCGGCTTTGCCTGGCCTCGGATTAAAGCTTGGCTTCACAGAATCAGGGAATTACTCAGGTTGGGAAATCCCGCTGAGGTCAGAGTCCAACCACCCCCCAGCGGTGCCACCACTGCCCCACGTCCCCAAGTGCCACGTGGCTTCTAAATCCCTGCAGGTTTGGGGACTCCACCCCTGCTCCAGGCCTGGACAGCCCTTTCCACAGAGAAATGTTCCCTAAATTCCACCCTAAACCTCCCCTGGCACAACCTGAGGCCACTTCCTCTGGTAATACTCCTCGCACCTGGGAGAAGGCAGCTCGCTCCAGAGCTGTGAGAAGCAGGGAGCCGAGCAGGATTGAGCTCTCAGGGACTGGGAACTGCTCAGGAATCGTTTCCCAGGCACTGGCAAGGTGTGTGGGCGCCTGGATTAGCTGAGGTCTTTTAACCTTAATTCCATATGCTCCGTATTCCGTGGCCACAGCGGAGTCAGGCTGGAAGGCACCTCAAAGCTCATCCCACTCCATCCCCTAGGCTGGGTTGCTCCCAGCTCTAACCACAGCTCTCCTCCCAACCCAATCTGCCGCTCGGCTGCCACTGATGCCTTTTCCTGCTCTTAAAATCAAGAGGCGAACACGGTTAGAAGGGGAAAAGGGCATTACCTTGGTATTTATTGTGAGGATCCTTAGGTGCACCACGAGCAGGTCGAATACACCTCCATGCACCCCCGCAATGGCCACCCCAATCCCCCTCCTCTATCTCTGGTCTTACATTCCAGGTCTTACTAATTAGCATATCTATCCAAAATTCCCCAATGAGAGGCTCGAATGAGCCCCCCTCCCCAAGGAACCTTCCCCTGGATGGTTCTATCTTAGTTTACAAAATGTGTTCTGGAGAGGACCTTGGGGCCTGGGCACACTGGCACCCTAACTACAAAGCCTCTAAAATGTTTGGTCTCTTAGCTTAACAAACAAGCCCAAGAATGGAGGCAAAAAGCACCAAGAATACAGAAGCTGCAAAAAGGTATAACAGGGGTATAAAAGAAAAGACAAAAATCATCATGGCATCACCACACCCATCATTTCTCCCCAGGACAAGGGCAATTTCCCCAGCAGCGGCCTCCACCAGCCATTCCTGGCCTCGGGCGATCCCGCACTCACGGAGATCCAGGAGGTGCCGGCACAGGAGGAGCCCGGGAGCCCGGCCACCAGGAGCGAGCCCAGGGCAGAGGTGCCCGAGGCCAGGGAGCTGCCGAGGAGCCTGGTGGCCCCCAGCACCCCGAGCCCGGCGCAGCTCGGTGCCTACAAGCCCCAGCTCTCCGGCGGGGATGCTCTGGGATACGTCGCCGCTGGGATCTGCCAGGCGCAGCCGCCCGCGGCGAGCTCGGAACCGGAGACGGGAATCTTCTCCGGGGACTACACCAGCCCTGTCCCCCAGCTGTGGGACCAGCAGGGAGGGCCACCCCAGCTGTGTCTGCTGGAGAAGATCAACCTCATCCTCAACAGCAGCCAGGCGTTCCCGGTGCGGCCGGGACACGGCTCCTTCCCGGAGAACCCGTGGGAGCAGAGGCCGCCCAGCGATGTCCCCGAGCAGATGCTGGTCCCCGAGGAGCTGCTGTCGTGCCTGAGAGCCGTGAACAGCGAGTCCGTGGAGGCAAAGCCCTGCTTCCCACAAGGCACGGGAAGGTTGTGGTGAGAGGAGCTGGAATTGTGGATAAAAGCCTGGAGCGGCGACCGAGGCAGTGTCAGCGCCGGGATTGCCAGTGGAAGGAGCAGAGAAGAAATCCAGGCTGGAATTTTGCCCTCTTGCTCCACTGCAGGTTCTCGTGGCTGCCTGGAAAGCTTGGGCCAGTAAATCCCGATTTCAGCCTTACCTCACGCTGGCAGGAGCAAAAAACCCCGTGAAACTTGGATTCCTGGAATGCCAAGCAGGAGATTCCTGCAGGGTGCAGTAGCTTCAGTTACTGCTCAACATCATCCTCTTGCTAAAGGGTTGGAGCGTTTCATTCCCAAATGTTTGGAGCATTATTTCATTCCCAAATGTTCGGAGCATTTCATTCCTGGAGCTGATTGCAGTTAAAATGGATATAAAAAAAATCCCTCAGATATCCTGGCAGGGCTGTGGAAAATATTTTGGGATTGCTCCTGATGAGCAGACGCCGTGCCAAGGAGGGTTTGTGTATCACACACGGGCACCAAGAACGTGGAATCCCTTCTGTATTTCATTTTTCCTCCCATTCCCAGTAAAAACCCACTCAGGCAGGAACAAACCTCCACTCCCTGCCAGGCTGATTTAAAATCCCTTGGAATTTCTCACTGGTCAAACCCCTTTAGGAGAGGGATTTATGGACTCACAGCACTTTGTCCCTCAGCCTCGCTGTGGGAAGGGCACAGAAAATTGGGATTTATCAGGCACGTGACCAGGAATTTGGATATTCTGACATCCAGAAGGTGAAACACAGGAGTCTCCTTCTCTCACCAGCCATGAAACCATCCACAGATGTTGCTGGGGCTTACAAAATATTCCCAAATCCTATTTTTTTCCCATTTTTCCTAGGCACTCTGAGCATTTCTCCACCAGCTGTTGCACAAGGGGATGAATTTTGTCGTTTTACCCTCAACACTTCCGAACCAACCTCGTGTGCGCTGGGCTCGCTCCCTTCCATACCCCCGGGAATCTGCCACTGGTGATTCCAGAGGAGCAGTGCCCTGGCAGGGAGGGGCAGGATTCTTCTTCAGAAGCAGCAAACCCTCACAGAGCTGTGAGCGCAGCCCAGCAGGGAGCCCAAAATTAGCTCGTGCTGCCTGTGCAGGAAGGAAATCGTACAAGAACAGCCACACGCTTTCAGCAGCCCCAGCCTGAGGTGGGGACGGCTTTTCTTTTTTTCAGTGTCCACATCCTGAGGCTCGTGCTGCCTCTGCCACCCGAGCTGCCAAAGCTTGAGGGTGGAAATGCTCATCTGGGCAGGAAACGGGGCACGTCTGGCGTTGCAGGGAGCCGCCGGGCGAACCCCCAGCCCCAGGAGGGATCCCTGCGCGCGGCTCGGTGGCCACAGGAGCACACATCCTGTTTTCCCAGCCGTGGGGCAGGGATGGGGCATTGCCAGCCCCCAGTGGCAGCCCTCCCACTGACCCCTGGGCACCAAGGGGAACATTCCTGCTTTCCACGGGTGCCTCTGGTAACTCTGGGCTGAGAAAGAGAAGGGCACAAATACGCACAGAGTGCCTCACCAAACAGAGGTAAATATGGGCAGGCCCTGGCACAGGGTGCCCAGAGAAGCTGTGGCTGCCCCTGGCAGTGTCCAAGACCAGGCTGGATGGGGCTTGGAGCAGCCTGGGATAGTGGGAGGTGTCCCTGCCCATGGTAGGGGTTGAAATAAAAAGAGCTTTAAGGTCCCTCCAATCCCAAACCATTGTAGGATTCTGGGATCCCAAACACTGTCCCAGGTTGCTCCAAGCCCCATCCAACCTGGCCTTGAGCACTTCCAGGGATGGGGCACCCCACAAACCCAACCACAAAGTCACTCTCAACTGATTTGTTTTAACATCTCAGGGTTCCCTCCTTCCCTCAAGGATTACACACTCCCAAATTTTTGGTATTGGGATTTTCTATCCCTTTTCCTAAGCTTGGTTTTACCGTGGCAGATTCCCACAGGTGGTTTATCATCTCGGGAATGAATTCCATGATTTTCAGGACCCACAGGGGCGCACCACGGTGCTGTCTTGTCGTCACCAAAGTTCTAACAAAACCTCACTAAAAAAGGCCTTTTCATATAAAGGGAAGGAGGGAACAGATTAAAGAGAAATAAGAAACTGGGTGCAGACAGTGCAAAGCTCCAGGGGGTGGGAGAACACGGAGCCACCTGCTCCTGCTCGGAGCTCCACCCCACCAGAGCAGGATGTGTCTGCTGGCTGTACCAGGGCTGAGCTCAAGGTGCAAGGAGATCCCACCAGGGACACTCTCCTTGTGGGATTCGCTTCAAGAAGTGGGCTCGGAAACAAATTAAACCCAATGAAGAATAAAGAAACAATAAATAAACGTAACACATAAAAAATGATGTGTGAAATGTGCATCTTAGTGGCAGCTTTAAACCCTTTGTGCCATTACCACGGGGCAGGACGTGGAATTCGTTCTGCTTTGAGGCTGGCAGCGCAGAGAGCTGGGTTTAGGCTCAGCTTAGTCACCAACTGACGGCGTGACCTTCACTTGCTTCTTACCCACAGAGCCTGGGTAGCACCAACTGCTGCAGCTGGCAAAGCCTCGGGACCGAGGGCCAAAAGCACCCTAAACCCTTTTGGGAGCAGCACCAGGGCCAGCAGACCATAGAAACCTCCTCTGAGCAACCCGGTGCTGCCAGGTTTGACTCCGTGTTCACACCCAGCAGCCCACCCCGTGCTGGAAGCTCTGCGAGGGCTTGGCTGTCAGTAAATTGTGGGAGAGATTCAGCAGCAGATAAAGGCGCTGCCGAGGCTAAAATTGGATGAGGGGCTCGGAGGTTTCACAGAGCTCAGTAACACCCGTAGACCTTCGGGGATTTCTGAGTGCACCGACCGGAGATCGGAGCCCAGATTGGGACCAAGGCTCGTGCAAAGCTGCAAAGAAGCGCCCGGGTCAGCAAAACCCTCCTGGAAACGTGGCAGGGCGAACCCAGCAGCAGCTGGGACAGCCTCACAACAAAACTGGGAATAATCGTTCCAAATGGTGGGATTTGGGGGAGCCTCTCCCATCCCCAAGCCTTTGTGGGGTTCTGGGGGGAGGATGAGGAGTCCTGCACAGGGCTGAGCTCGGTGGCAGAGACCGAAACCAGGCTGGCGTTTCAGAGCAGAGGATGTGAGAGGTGAGGCTGTGGTTTGGGTGTCACCAGGCTCCCCGTCAGTGTCAGCTCCCAAATGTCAGCTTCCCAGGGCAAATCCCACGAGAAAGGCACCGGGAAAGCCGTGGGAGCAGGGCTGGGATGGAGGAGCAGAGCTGAGCTCAGTGAGTAGAAAACAAACCCTGAAGGTGATCTCAGAGGGGAGATTCTGTGACTGCTGCTCAAACCAACCCAGCCTTTCCTCAACAGAGGGAAATTAATCTTGCCACAAGAATATTAGAAAGCCCCGCAGTCTGAACCTCTAAAGGACACAGACATCGACATATTTCGTGCATCATCCGACGTCCTAGAGCCCTGCCGCCAGACTCAAACTCTCCCTGTGGGTCCTTCCTTGGCTTGGCTGCAGGTTCAGAAGGAAACAGAACAATTGGATTATCCCAGGCTGAGTGACTCATTTCACCCTGCTGGGGAAGGCAGAGAGAGCCACTGGCACACCCAGGGGACGGAAAACCAACGGAGCCGCTGCAGAGGGGACTTGGGAACAGCCAGGGAGGGATGGCTCACTCTGCTGCTGCAGCTGCCATTCAGCTCTGCTGGGCCACAGCTCCATGGTCCAGGTTCCAAGGAAGCAGAGGTGAACACCAGAAGGAAGTTATGGAGCTGCTCCAGGGCTGGAGCCCCTCTGCTCTGGAGCCAGGCTGGGAGAGCTGGGGGTGCTCACCTGGAGAGGAGAAGGCTCCAGGGAGAGCTCAGAGCTCCTGGCAGGGCCTGAAGGGGCTCCAGGAGAGCTGGAGAGGGACTGGGGACAAGGCATGGAGGGACAGCACACAGGGAATGGCTTCCCAGTGCCAGAGGGCAGGGCTGGATGGGATCTTGGGAAGGAATTGTTCCCTGGGAGGGTGGGCAGGCCCTGGCACAGGGTGCTCAGAGCAGCTGTGGCTGCCCCTGGATCCCTGGCAGTGCCCAAGGCCAGGCTGGACGGGGCTGGGAGCAGCCTGGGACAGTGGGAGGTGTCCCTGCCCATGGCAGGGGTGGCACTGGACGGTCTGTAAGGTCCCTCTCAACCCAAACCGTTCCGGAATCCGGAATTCTGTCACTCTCACCCCTCCTCTCCCTCCCTCCCTCCCAGCCGCGCCCCGGGCTGTGCTCACCGATTCCCCCCTCCCCCGGCAGGGCCGGGGCTGCTGCGGCTCCGCCAGCGCCGCTTCCCCCGCGGCCCCGGAGGTGACACCGCCGCCCCCGGGAGCCTCCGGCCGTGTCCCCACGCTGCAGCCTCGCTGTCCCGCACGGCGCTGCCGCCCCCAGCCCCGACACGTTCGCCCTGCCAGGGGCTTTCCCAGCGCCGCCCGCAGCCCCACGGACACCCCCGGGGCACCAGCGGGGACTCCGGACTTCCCCTGGCACCAGCCCGGACACCGGGAGCCGGCACAGCGTCCTCGGCTCCGCCGGCACCGCGCCCTCCTCTGCCTCTCCTCTGCAGACGAGAGAGCCACGAGGCTCCCGGCCGAAGGGACACCGGGTTTTTCCTCATTGTTTGTCCGTGCCACGGGTTTTCTCCTTTTTTTTTCTGGAGCTCTGTGGTCAGCAGGAGTCAGCGAAGAAGGAACCGTGAGAAAAAGAAGAGTTCGGTGCTAAAAATTCGGGGAAAGGGGAAAGTAGAAAGGGGGAAAGGAGAAAAAAGGAAAGGGAAAAGATAAAAAAAGGGAAAGGAAAAAGGGAAAAAAAAAGGAGAAAAGGGAAAAGAAAGAGTATAAAGAAAAAGGAGAAGAAAAAGGAAGAAGAAAGAAAAAACAACAGAATAAGAAAGAAGAAAAAAGGAAAAGTAAAAAAAAGAGACAAAGGCAAAGAAAAAAACACAAAAGAAAAGAGAAGGAAGAAAAAGCAAAAGTAAAAAAGAAAAAGGCAAAGCAAAAATACAAAAGAAGAAAAGAGAAAGAGGAAAAAAAAGCGAAGTGAAAAAAGAGAATACATAAAGGAAAGAAAAAATCAGAAAAAAACCCCAAAAACATTGTTAAAAGGAGAAGAAGAAGGAAACGAGAAACAAATAGAAGAAAAAAGGAAGCAACGGTGCTTTGTGGAGGGTGATGGACTCATGATTTCCTCCTGCCAGTCACTGCAACACAAAACTCTTCTCACCTGGGCCATCCGAGCAGCATCTTCCCTTAAATATGTCCTGGGTGAGCGAAACGGCCCCATCCCGGTGATGCCAGCGGAGCCCCGGGAGTGAACATTCCCGGGAAATCAGCACGGGCAGGAGCGCTGTGGATGGACGAGGCCGCGGCGGGAGAGACGGGGTTGGATTCCACAGAACTCCTCGCGGTGTCCCGGTTCAAACTCACCCGAGCCCCGGTGCGGCCGCGTGGAGCTGGGAAGGGCTCTGGAAAAGGGGAAGTGTCGCGGGAACTGATGAAGACAGAGGGGAAACAAGAGGTAAAAGGAAGCTGCTGATATTCCGAATTTCGTGGGGTACCGGCTCCCTCCCAGCAAATTAATGATAATTAACGGCAGCGCTGGAAAGGAGCCCAAATGATGCTCTAGGCTTTGGGAGGGAGGAGAAGGCTCAAGGGCAGGGTTGGGGATACCTGGAGGCTGCAAAGTTTGTGCCCCCTCATTTCAAGAGCTGCCCCTAAAACACCTGTGCTGTGTTGTCCAAGGCAGAAAAAGCGGATCATAATGAGTCAGGAAAACCGAGTTTATGTCACTGATGGCCCAAAAAGAGAAGGAACAGCAATAGCAGGACACTTACTCATTAAAAGCTCCGTTAAATGTGCCAGGAGGTTGTGGGAGTGCTGAAAAAATGAGAGAAAGCAAAAACGCTGTTAAAGAGAAGGTAAAATGAGAGTGGATGTGCCTCTGGACGAGCCCCTTGCTCTGAGCAGGGGAAACTGGGCTGCGTTTTATTTTATATCTCCTCTCTCTCTCTCTCCCTCTCCTTCCCTTTTCGCCTTCCCTTTCCCTCCTTTCCCTCCTTTCCCGTCCCGAGCATCCCCCGGGCGGGCGGGGCCGGGCCGGGGCTGCCGCACACGCGGGAGCTGCCGGCGCCCGGAGCGGCCGCGGGGCTCGGGGGGAGTGACCCGTGGGGAGCGGAGCAGGGGGGCCGGGGGGCCCCCCCGAGCCTCCCGGGGCTGGGGATCCCCCCGCACGGCTCTGCGGGGCCGAGGGGCGATTCCCGGCCGCGGGCGGCGGGATAGCGGCGCGCTGGGAAAGGCGGCATCCCGCGGGATGCTGCTGCCTCGGGATGCTCAGTGCTTTGGGATGCTCGCTGCTTTGGGATGCTCCTGCCCTGGGGTATTCCTGCCCCGGGGCGTTCCGGTACTGGGATGCTGCTTCCCTGGGATTTTCGTTGCCCTTGGATGCTCCCGCTCTGGGATTTTCATTGCCCTTGGATGCTCCTGCCCTGGGATTTTCCTGCCCCAGGACGCTGCTGCCCTGGGATTTTCATTGCCCTGGGATTTTCACTGCCCTGGGATGCTCCTGCCCCAGGATGCTCCTGCCCCTGGATCTTCCTGCCTTGGAATGCTGCTGTCCTGGGATTTTCATTGCCCCGGGATTTTCCTGCCCCGGGATGTTCCTGCCCCTGGATTTTCCTGCCCCGGGATGCTCCTGCCCTGAGATGCCCGTTTTCCCAGGGATGCCGCTGCCCTGCAGTGGTTGTATCCCGGGACTCTGCCCGCCCTGGGATGCTGCTGCCCAGGAATTCTCACTATCCCAGATATTCCCTGCACCCCCTGCTGCTGAGGAGCGCAGCACCAGAGGTCCCTCCCGCAGGAGCAGCGCTGTCCTTCCCGTCATTCCCTGAGCTCCGATTAAATCCCCCAGGCTTGGCAGCTTCAGGGAAGAGCTCCCGGCCTCGGCCGGGATGGTTCCAAGGCTGTGGGATGACCTGGGGTGCCACTGCCCCTGGAGGGGCAGCCAGAGTGCGGGAAAGCTTCCCTAAACACACAGGCAGTGTCAGCAATCAGTGATGTGTAAGATTTGGGGCACAAAAAGTGGGGTTTTTTCTGGCTGAGATGACCGAGATGTTCCTCTTTCCACCGGTCACCGGCTGGCTGTTCCTGCCAGTTCTTGGAAAGCACAGCGGAGCTTTTTAGGGAGAAGTGGTGTTGCAAGTCAGCTCTCGAGCCGAGGTGCTTCACAGCTGCTTTCGTTTGGGAGCTCGAGGGCCGCAGTGACAGCCAGAGTCCCCGTGGCACATCCACGGGGTCACAGAGAGCGTGGCCTGTGGCCCTGGTGCTCTCAGCCGAGATTTCGGAGCTAAGAGCACGACCAGGCACAAGCTGTGCCCCACAGACACCTCGGGGCTGCTGCACCTCCTGCCACGGGGCAGCGTCCTCGTGCTTCAGTTCAAGGCCCGTTTCCCTCGCTGACGTGCAGCACGGGGGGGTTTCCATTAAGTTTTCCCCCCTCTCTCGGCTCTGAGCTGGAGGCTGTTCCTCCCCCACCCTTTACTCCCATCGCAGTCTCGGAGGTCACACCCCCAGCGCTTCCCTAACCGCACCTGTGACCCAAGGAGCCGAAGCGAGGCTGGGTTTGGGGTGGCTTGGGCTGGGTTTGGGGTGGTTTGAGCTGGGTTTGGGGTGGTTTGAGCTGGGTTTGGGGTGGTTTGAGCTGGGTTTGGGGTGGTTTGGGGTGGCTTGGGGTGGCTTGGGCTGGGTTTGGGGTGTTCTGGGCAGGCACGCCGTGAGCTGTGTGCTCGCACAGCCCCCGGGCAATCTCGGTTTAGTGGAAGGCACAGCGTTTCCCTGAAGAACGCGGGCGCTGCGATTGCTCATCCTGGCACCTACGAATCACCTACAGAAGGCACCACGTGAAGAGGCTCCGGGCCAGCTGAGGCGCTGCTGCGAGGCTGAAGGCTGCAGCCTCTGGATTCAAACAGAACAAGGGAAAGCTGGGCAGAAAGGTCTCAAAGGAGTGCCTGTACAGAATATCTGCAGGTTTTGGGGGGCTGGTAACGGGAGTTCCTCTCTCTGCAGGCACCAAAATGCCATTTGCATGGATCGTGCCCTCAGCGATTTGGTTGGTGCTGCACTTCACGGCAGGTAAGAGGGGTTCCTTCCTACAGAGCAATTATCTCTCAAATGAAGCACTTGGGCTAATTAGGGTGGGGTTTTTCCAGCTTCTATCCAAGTGCCAGTGAACACCTTCCTTCCTGGAGAGCAAAGGGTGGTTAGTAAGTCATGCAGGGAAGTTGGGTTTTAGTTCAAGGCAGAGCTCTTGGTGATGTGAGAAAAGGCACCGAGACAGGCAGAGCTCGTGAACAGGAAAAAATCCTGTTCACAGAATCCCAGACTGGTTTGGGTTGGGAAGGACCTTAAAGCCCATCCAGTGCCACCCCTGCCATGGGCAGGGACACCTCCCACTGTCCCAGGCTGCTCCAAGCCCCATCCAACCTGGCCTGGGACAGGGATCCAGGGGCAGCCACAACTCTGGAAATTCCACTCCAGGCCCTTCCCACCCTCCCAGGGAACAATTCCTTCCCAATATCCCACCCATCCCTGTCCTCTGGCACTGGGAAGCCATTCCCTGTGTCCTGTCCCTCCATCCCTTGTCCCCAGTCCCTCCCCAGCTCTCCTGGAGCCCCTTCAGGCCCTGCCAGGGGCTCTGAGCTCTCCCTGGAGCCTTCTCCTCTCCAGGTGAGCACCCCCAGCTCTCCCAGCCTGGCTCCAGAGCAGAGGGGCTCCAGCCCTGGAGCAGCTCCGGGGCCTCCTGCAGTAGCTCCTCGTCCTTCCTGTGCCCCCTGCCACAGCTTTACTGACTCAGGCACTTCTAGAGGGATTCTGGTGGTTTTTACCTGGGGTTGTGTTGGTTTGTTGGGGACTGGGAGCGATCCCGTGGCTGCTGATCCCAGGCAGCATCCCCCGGGTTCCAGCGCAGAGCCAGGAACGATTCCCTCAGCCGTGTGGGGAGGCTCTCCCAGGAGCACATCGCGCCGGGAGCGCACGAGGGCCGCGTTCCCGCCTGAGGCTGTCTCGCCGTTCCCTTGCAGAACCCTGCAGGAAAGGGGCGGTGGGCGCCAGCAGAGCCGCCCGTGGCACCGCGGGCGTCTGCGGCAAGGGGAACCTGACGGCCGACACCGCCCGCGCCGTGCGGCGTGGCACCAACGTCACCCTGTCCTGCCAGCTGGGCGCCGCGCCGGGAGCCCGCTGGTGCTGGGCCGCGATCTTCCTCAACAGCTCCGAGCAAGCCAGGAGCCAGGGAGGCTCCGTGAGCAGAACTTTCGCCGTCACCGCCTACGGCAAGCACACCTTCACCTGCAAAAGCCTCTGCGGGGACAAGGCCAAGCTCGTCTGCGGCATCGATATCCGGTGCGGAAGTAAGGGAAATTAGTTGTTAATTACTCCTGGTTGTTAAAGCTGCCCTGTGGAAGAGGGGAGCCTGTTAGACACTGGTGGGGGGTGGCTTCGTGCAGGACAGGTGCTGTCTGTGAGGGGCTCTTCCCAAGGAAAATATTCCTGGCTGGAACGGAGCAGCTCTGGTGTTGCTGAAGGATAAATCTGCCTGCTCAGAGCAAACCACATCCCCCCTAGCAAGCACCCCCTAAAATGTCTCCCACCAACATCTCTGAGGAAGAAACACTGCAGGCCGGGTTGGATGGAGCTCGGAGCAGCCTGGTCTGGTTGGAGATGCTGGGCTGAAGGACCCTTAAGGGTCCGACCCAAACCAGGCTGTGACTCTGAGGCTGACAGGAATATCCATTCCAGATCCTCCAGACGAGCCCAGGAACGTGTCCTGTGTCCAGCACGGGACGCGGGGACACCCCACCTGCACCTGGGACAAAGGCAGGCTCACCTACCTCGACACTGCCTACAGAATCGAGTGAGTGATTAATTAAATATAATTAATACCCAATTATCCCCTGGAGCAGTTTGCTGACCGTGCCCTGCCTCAGAGTTCAGCACACACAGAGGCTGTGCCAAGATGTCCCTTTGGAAAGGGAACCCCATCCCACACACCCAGGCTTCCCCTTTCTTGCCCCACAGAAACACAACCAAACCTTTCCTCCTGCTGCAGGCTCTCCAACGGGACAGATGCCTTTTGCTTCCCAGAAGAAACTCCCAGTCAGGCGCTCGGCTCCCGGGCTCTGAGCGAGTTGGATTTTGACTCCAATTACACCGTGGTGGTTTCTGCCTCCAACAAATTAGGAAATGCCTCGTCCCAGCCGCTCACCTTCACGTTAATAGACATAGGTAAAGCTCCACTCCCCACCCCTCAGCCTGCCCCAGGCCTTTGGGAAGACCTGAAAACATTCAGGGCACTTTAAAACTTTAGGAAAAATCATCCATCCAGCCGAAACCAAGAATCCTATTTTCCACCTAACCCCGGCTCCGGGCTCTGCTGCCTCTCTGAGCCCCCTTTGTTTCTTTCTGTTTTGGTGCCAGTGAAGCCACATCCTCCCGAGTTTTTAGTGGAATTTGACGATTCTTCTGCCACCAACTGCACCTTTTCCTGGCACGACGAGGCACAGGCACAGCACTACAGGCTGAGATATCGTCCCCTCAGCAGGCACACCTGGAGCGTGGTAATCCTTTCGGGATTGAGGGAGTTCCGGACCTGCTGGAGAGGAGAAGGATCCAGGGAGAGCTCAGAGCCCCCTTCTGGTGGCTAAAGGGGCTCCAGGAGAGCTGGAGAGGGACTGGGGACAAGGCATGGAGGGACAGGACACAGGGAATGGCTTCCCAGTGCCAGAGGGCAGGGCTGGATGGGATATTGGGAAGGAATTGTTCCCTGGGAGGGTGGGGAGGGGCTGGAATAGAATTCCCAGAGAAGCTGTGGCTGCCCCTGGATCCCTGGCAGTGCCCAAGGCCAGGTTGGACATTGGGGCTGGGAGCAGCCTGGGACAGTGGGAAGTGTCCCTGCCATGGCAGGGGCGGAATGGGATGGGCTTTAAGTTCCTTTCCAACCCAAACCATTCCACCACTCTGTGATTTTTACTTTAAGTGGCGAAAGGAACGCTCTGCTGGGAGCTGAGCAAATCACCCGAGCAGAGATTTTGCTATTGGCACGTGATAAATGAGGGATTTTTCAGACGAAGCCCTGCAAACCTGCTGGTCCCTCCCACCGTTCCTTGGCTGGTGGAAGCTGCCTCAGATCAGGGTTTCCCTGTCGGTTTTTCAAGCTGCTCCTGCCTGGGCTGCACGTGGGCATTCGCAGTTCAGCCTCTCACTGCCTGCAGCCTTGCTTTCCTTGTGAGTTTAATACCATCATCTTCATCCCCACTGAAGGTTGAAAGCTTGAGCAGGGAGAAATATCATCTGCAGGGGCTGGAGCCTGACACAGCCTACGAGTTCCAGGTGAGCTGCAGGATCCTCCCGGGGCGAGGGCTGTGGAGCGACTGGAGCAGGAGCCAGACCCGCACCCCAGCAGCAGGTAAGGAACTCTCCTGCCCCAAAACCGGCTCCGGGCTCTGCATCCCACAGGAAACTGCGGCTCCTGAGGCCAAACTGCTGCTGGGTGGTTTTGTGGAGACTCCAGATCCAGACACGGGGCCGAGAGGGAGAAGTTTCTGCGAGAAAATTGCTTTTTAATGAACCAGCAGTGAACAGGAATTTCCAGAGCTCGCTGAAGGATTCGGGGCTTGGAATGAGATGATCTTTAAGGTCCCATCCAACCCTTCTAATTCCGTGGTTCTCTGCTCTCCTGCTCGGCTTTGGCTGCTCCTTTTTTTGTGAATTACTCGGAGCCCTCCCGGGCTGGTGCCGTTCTGACTCAGCCCGGTTCCCTTTTCCCCCGTGACAGCAGCAGTTGCTGTAAGAGGCATTGATTGATGCAGGAGGTGTGAACTTTTCCTTCCCTCCCCCACCCTCCTCTCAGCAGTTTTCTCCCCTTCTCTTTGCGCCCTGCGCTTGTGGTCATCACCCCCACCCCGCCCCTGCTGCGGGGGCAGAACGAGGTGGTTTTTAGCTGATCAAGGAGCACTTTCTGCCCTCAGACGAGGTGACAGCAAGGGGAGGTCGCAGACCAGAAGCTCTGGGTGCATCATCACCGCCCTGTGTTGGAGGAGCTGAGGTTGTCCGCGAGGCAGCTCGCTGCAAACCCCAAATCTCACCTCTCCGAGGAGAAATTCCTTTTCCTGCTTCTTTTTGTGGGAGCTGCCCAAAATCTTGCCTTGTTCACGCGCTTCACGGGCTTTCAAAGCCAGGCTGGAGGGCAGCAGATGCAATCCCATATCCTAATTTTTCTGCTTTCGCTCACCCTTCCCTCTCTCAGAGGGCTCTGGTTTTGTTTCTGAGCTGCTGCTCCTGCTTCTTGTTTCTGTTCCTGTCACTCTTTGCAGCCAGCCCAGGACAAACTGCTCCGAACATCGCTGACAGGGAGGGTTTTGTGTCTTTGCTCTAGCCCTGCTCCAGCTGGGTTGTCCATCAATTTGAATTTGATGAGTTTTTGCTGGTCGGGGTCCTTGAGGAGCCAAGCTCTGTCGTTCTCTGTCACCTCAGCTTTCCTTACACGTTTCTCTCTGATTCTGGATTTCTGGAGCACATCCGCCAGCCAGAGCTTCCCTTTAATGTTATTTTGGGAGGGTTATTCAAAACATCGAGAGTTTCCAGTGAGAACTGTGGAAGGAACCGGGGGTTTAAGCTACCTCAGACAAGCTGTTAAAGGTGTTTATTGCCTGGAGCCAGACAGGAAAATCCTACAGATCCCACGAGCCCCCTCATCCCAGGCTGCCTGTCATTCCAGGACCGGTGGAGCAAACCCCAAGGACCTTCATAAGCCTCAAATTTATGCAAAGACAGGAGCTAATGCTGTGCCTTTGATGTGTGGGTTTCCTCGGGAGCCATCCGGATTACCGAGGGCAGGACAAAGTCACCAGCAGACCCAAACCCCCCTCCTTGGATTTACAGCTTGTTCTCCTCGTGATCCCCATCCTTGAAGCAGCCAAACAACAGCAAACGTGGATTGTCACAGCCTGCAGCACTTCGGGGGCATTTTAAAGCTTAAATTTTAATTTCCGCAGGGGTTTTACCTCCTTTGCCTGCTCGTTGTCTCGTTTTTGGCTTCACACCCCAGCCGTTCCCACTGCTCCCCTTTTCCTTCCCCACCAGTGCCCACTGGGACCCTGGATGTCTGGTACCGGCAGCAGGACGTGGACTCGGGGCACCAGAACCTCTCCCTGTTTTGGAAGGTGAGTTCAGTGCTACCCCAGCAGGGGCAGCAAAACCCTGAGCCAGGGAAGAGGGGACACAAAACCCCGAGCCAGGGGAGAGGGGAAACAAAACCCCGAGCCAGGGGAGAGGGGACACAAAACCCAGAGCCAGAGAGGGGACACAAAACCCAGAGCCAGAGGAGAGGGGACACAAAACCCCGAGCCAGGGGAGAGGGGAAACTCTGATTTTTAGGGTTGCAGGGAAGGACTGAACCCTGGGAAAGCACAAGGGTTTCACCAGTTCCCAGGGACAGGGGCACGGATCAAGGGTCCCGTCCCTGGGAGAAGGTTCATCATCATTTCTCCACCTAAAATTTCATGGAATGCCGGAACTATTTGGATTGGGAGGGATCTTGAATGTCATCTTGTTCCATGGGCGGGGACACCTCCCACTGTCCCAGGCTGCTCCAGCCCCATCCAGCCTGGCCTTGGACACTGCCAGGGATCCAGGGGCAGCCACAGCTGCTCTGGGAATTCCATCCCAGCTCCTTACCACCCTCCCAGCCAGGAATTCCTTCCCAATATCCCATCCAGCCCTGCCCTCTGGCAGTGGGAAGCCATTCCCTGTGTCCTGCCCTCCGTCCCTGTATCCAAAGCCCCTCTCCTGCTTCTCCAGCTGACAGCATTTTTTGGCAGAGCTGGGGGCTGGGAGCCCACGGAGCACATCTCACACAGAATTTGGGTTGAAGCCCCCCAGAGCTGGGTAAAACAATTCACTGTTTCCCCCCCCACACACACACACCACGGTACAAGTGAAAGCAGAAATTCTCATGTGATTCTGTGACCCCAGACGTTGTGGCTTTAACTTGAAGACCTTTATCTTGCAGCACTTTCTTTATTAGGAGTGACTTCCTGCAGCATCATTCATAAAATGGGGTAATAAACTGCCTTGAGAGGTTTCACAGCAGCCTCAGAGCCGGGCTCTGTCTCAGTACAACATCCTGCAGGAGATGTGCTCCTACTCTCAGACAAATCCCCCCAAAACCTCCAAAAAACGGTTCAAAAATTTAATTTCAGTGGGTTTTCGTAGTGCTTCCAGCACTGCCTCTGTCCTGGGGCGCTGCCAAAGCACCAGAAACTCCGCAAACATTTTGGTTTGTGCTTTGTGCTTTGTTTTGTTATGACAAAAATCAGCCAAACGAATTCATGTCATAGAAACATCAGGAAACTGAAACTGGGAGTACAACTGCAGGCACCCGGAGGGGAGTTAAAAACCAGGGTGTGGTGTTACTGTCAGAGATGCGTGTTCTGAGAAGTTCCAGTCCAAGAATTCTCTGTGGTGGCTTTATGTAAAATCCACGTTTTCCCTCCCAATCAAAACCTGCTCATTGTGACAAACCCAGCTGAGCAGTTAATAATCATCTTTTTCCTCCCTTGTGATAAGTGTGGCTGGAATTCAGCCTCAGGGCAGGAAGTGTTTCACTGTCCCCAGCTGGAGAAGTCAGCACCTCACAGCAAAAGAGCTTCACTAAACTGGAATTGAACGGGAAAAATAAATCCTGGAATGGTTGGGGTTGGGATGGACCTTAAAGCCCACCCAGTGCCACCCCTGCCATGGCAGGGACACCTCCCACTGTCCCAGGCTGCTCCAAGCCCATCCAGCCTGGCCTGGGGCACTGCCAGGGATCCAGGGGCAGCCGCAGCTGCTCTGGGAATTCCATTCCAGGGCCTCCCCACCCTCCCAGGGAACAATTCCTGCCCAATATCCCATCCAGCCCTGCCCTCTGGCAGTGGGAAGCCATTCCCTGTGTCCTGTCCCTCCATCCCTCATCCAAAGCCCCTCTCCAGCTCCCCCAGCTGACAGCACCTTTTTCACAAGACAATGACAGACGCACCTTCCCCGCAGGCTCTGAGCAAGTCGGAGGCAGGAGGGAGAATCCTGGGGTACACAGTGACCTTGGAAGCCCTGGACCACGGGAAGCTCCCAGCACAATCCCACCAAACCACCCAGACCAGCTTCTCCAGGGTCACCCCCAGGGTGGGCCACAGGATCACGGTCACGGCCCACAACTCCCGGGGCAGCTCCCCCCCTGCGGCCGTCCTGGCCCGCCCGGGCAGCCAGGGTAAGGCTCCTGCCGGCTCGGGATCCCTGGGAATAACAGCAGCGCTCTGCTTCGTGCCACACCCCACCAACCCTTCTGGTCCCTCCCCTTTGTGCTCGTCCCTGTGGAACTCTGGGGATCTGCAGGTCCGGTTTTCCCCTGTGGGTGAACACCCCCAGCTCTCCCAGCCTGGCTGCACACCAGAGGGGCTCCAGCTCTTGGAGCATTCCCATTCCTCCTCTGGAATCACTCCAGCAGCTCCACATCCTTGCTCAGGGCTCCATCAGGGCAGGGTGTTGGGATGTGCCGTGACAGCACCTCCCAGGGTTTGGGATGGCACAGCCAAGCAGTGCTGGGGGTGCTCAACCCACGAGAAAAGACAGGAACGTGCCTGTTCCCGTCAGCAAACCCCTCACCCTCCCCATCATCCCCTTTTCTCTAATTAGAGTTCATTTTCATCCTTCCCACGGTGCCAAAGGGGATGAGACCCAGTGAAACCCACATAAGCACGTTTAAAGGTTTGATTGAGGCCACAACGACTTTGCGCTGACGGCGGTTTTTGCTCTCCCCTGCAAGATCTGCCCCCTCCTCAGCGCGTCTCTGCCGTGGCCCTGGGGAACAGCAGCATCCTGGTGAGCTGGAGCCCCCCCCCGGGATCCGCCGTGCCCGTGGGGGGGTACGTGGTGGAGTGGGCAGAGCCCTGGAGGGACCCGCGCCTGCGGCCCCAGCACAGCTGGGTGAAGCTGCCCCCGTCCCACCTGTCCACGGTGATAGCAGGTAAAGGTCCCCTGGGAAGGGACACCAGCGGAGCACCAGCTTGGTATGGAAGTATTTTAAGCAGCAAGTCGGGCTTGAATTTGGCCTCCAAGGCCAGCCTGGGATGGTGGGAGGTGTCCCTGCCCACGGCAGAGGTGGCACTGGATGGGCTTTAAGGTCCCTCCCAACCCAAACCAGTCTGGGATTCTGTATTTCTGTATTTCTATAATTTTTTACCGAAATCACTCCCAGGGATGGGGCAACCACAGCTTCTCTGGGCACCCTGTGCCAGGGCTTCACCCCTCTCAAAGGGAGGAATTCTTTCCCAATATCCCATCTATCCCTGCCCTCTGGCAGTGGGAAACCATTAATTTTCAATTTAATGCCCAGTGAGGCTCTGCCTGGCTCAGTAGATCAGAGAAAATTTCTTTCCCTTCTTTATGAAAGATCTATCAGTAATCACAAGATTTATCTCAGGTTTAAGCAGCTGATGCAATATTTCTGCCCTGACTGCAAATCCTTGAACAAGCAACTCTGCAGTTGTGATTTCTGTCTCCAGAGCACATCAGAGATAACGTCTGCTACCAGATCCACGTGTCTGCACTTTATCAGGACAGAGCTGGACAGGCAGCATCGGTCAGGGGAAACTCCACAGCACAAGGTAAACCCCAGGAACACCCTTCCAGGTGTTCTTAAGGGATTTTAAGCTCAGCTCTAAAACCAACCCCGTGTCTTGCAGCCCCGTCGGCCGGGCCCCAGATGCTCACGACACCCTGGGCCAGCGGCGTCCTGGTTTCCTGGGAGGAGATCCCAGCGCCCCAGCAGGGGGGCTGCATCACTGGGTACCACATCTACCTGCAGAGGAGGGACAGGCAGGGCCAGCCCGAGGTCCATGGTGGGTGCCCAGGGGCTGGAAATGCTTCTGCTGCTCCCCTTTCATTACTGAAGGTCCACAGTGGGATCATTCTAAGTTGCTTTCAGTCTGGAACTATCAGATTTCTCCCTAATTCTTCCCCCTCCTCCTCTTATTCTTCTTCCTTCTCTTCTTATTCCACTTCTTCATCTTGTTCTTCTTCCTCTTCCTCCTCCTCGTTCTTCTTCCTACTCCTCCTCTTATTCTTCTTCCTTCTCTTCTTATTCCTCTTCTTCATCTTCTTCTTCCTCCTCCTCGTTCTTCTTCCTACTCCTTCTCTTATTCTTCTTCCTATTCCTTCTCATTTTCTTCTTTTTCCTCTTATTCTTCTTCCTCCTTTTTTTCCTTATTCCTCTTTTTCCTCCGCTTCCCCTTCTTCTTTTTCCTCCTTTTCTTCCTCCTTTCCTTCCTCCTCTTCTCTCTTCCTCCTCCTCTCCTTCTTAACTTTATTCAGAGCCCCATTCCAGCTGAAGGCAGTAAAACCCCGTGCCGGGCTCTCCCTTTCCATCCCTGTTTTCCCTGCAGCCGTTCCCGCCGGGAAGGCTCCTCGCTCCCTGCACATCCCCGACCTGGAGCCCGGGGAGCACCACGACCTCTGGATGACGGCGGCGACAGCGGCCGGGGAGGGGCCTCGGGGCAACAGCGACAGCGTGTGCCTGGAAGGTAAGGAACGGGTGCCGGGGTGCTCCTTGCCCTCGGATCCTCTTTCCCACTGACTGGGAATGCTTTTCCTGCTCCTCTGGAACCACTGGAGCTCTGCAGGCGTTCTGAAGATCTCTTGGTGTTCTTCAGTGGCTGGAGATTTGTAGTTCCAGCTGGTTTCAAGATGTGGCATCCCTTTCTTTGCCTTTAAGCTCCCATTTCTGTGCCAAGATGTTTCCCTGAAGGGTGGTTTATTCATGGAACACAGAAAGATTTGGGGTTTTTTTCGGTTTTTTGATGGAGCTGAACGGTGGCTGCTCTGCATTTCAGGTGCTGGGGGCTGGGTCACTCTGGCGCTCATCTGCAGCTTCTTCATCCTCTCAGCCTGCGTTTGTTCTGTGCCTCCAGTGAGGAAAGTGTGAGTGGATCCATCTGTGTCCCAGTAAAAGTGGGATGGTTATTGGAAGGGGTTAAATCCCAGACTGGTTTGGGTTGGGAGGGACTTCAAAGCCCATCCAGTGCCACCCCTGCCATGGCAGGGACACCTCCCACTGTCCCAGGCTGCTCCAAGCCCCAATGTCCAGCCTGGGACACTGCCAGGGATCCAGGGGCAGCCACAGCTGCTCTGGGCACCCTGTGCCAGTGCATTTTAAAATCTTTCCTCCTATCTAATCTAAATCGACCCTCTTGTAGTTTAAAACCATTTTCCCTTGTCCTGTGGGACGGTCATGCCCCTTCATGAGCATGGAACAGCGAGGATTGTTCAAAATGAAGGTTTCAGAGTACAGGAATGATAATAAAAACACACTCTGAGCTTAAAAGACAGTTGTAGTCCACAGATACTGTGAATTTTACCCAGATCTTAAAACCAAACTGAAGGGCAGCAATCCTCGGGAATTATCCCCACCCAGCCAAGAGCTCTGCAGGTCCCTCTGAGGGTGGATCCACGATCCCACCTGGGTTAATTCCACACCCAAGGAGCACAAGGGTGCCGCAGGTCCCACCTGGGTGCTGCAGGTCTCACCATTCACGTTTTTAATTGCATTTATCCCCCCCTGCAGCTTCCAGGCGCTGCTCTCCCTCCTCCTGCCACAGTGGCAGAGCAAAGCCATTCCCGACCCTGCCAACGCCACGTGGGCCAAGAGCTTAACGGCTACCGAGGTAAATTAGAGGGGTTTTTCATTCTAATCCCACAACCTTCATAAAAAAACCAAGCAGCTGGAGCCATGCGAGCCAGTAATCTCCTAGAGCAGCAAATCCAGCAATCTCTGGCAGCGGATAATCTCCGTCGGAGGAGGCTGGAGGATGCGCCGGGCAAATTAAACGCAAGAAGAACGCAGAGATGTTCCATTTTTAGCAGGACGAGAGGCTGTGGGGAGGGAGTCCCGGGAGATCCATGCCGGGATTCATTCCGTGTCCCCCCGCAGGCGGAGCTGAGCGCTCCCTCCAGCCCCTTCCTGCCCAGCGGCTTCGAAGAGCCCGAAACGATCGCGGTGGAGGAAACCTCGGTGCGCCCCGAGCCCCCCATCCCTGCGGACAAGCTGCTGGTGGGCAGCGCTGGCAGCAGGGGGCACGGGGACTGGGCACAGGAGAGCTCGGGGGAGGAGCAGCAGCTCCCTGAGCTGTACCAGAGGCTGGTGGTGGAGGCGATGGAGCCCCCGGAGCCCTTGTCCGAGTACATCTCCAATCCCGGCACCTCCGCCCTGCCCCCGGAGCCCGACACTGCCCCCGACCCCCCCGAGCCCGAGTGCAGCCCCCTCTCCGTCTTCCCAACCGCATTCCTGGCTCCTGCCCTCTGCTGCGAAGGGAATCTGACTCTGGATAGAGTGAAACTGAACTGCAGCTCCTTCCCAAGGTAGGCGGGGGGCGACGTGAGCCCGGCAGGAATTTTGGCACTTTACAGAGCGTTTGTGTCTCGGTGAGCTCAGCCTGGATTTTGGCACTTTACAGAGTATTTCAGTGTGTTTTGATGTGAGCCCGGCCTGGATTTTGGTACTTTACAGAGTATTTCAGTGTGTTTTGATGTGAGCCCGGCCTGGATTTTGGCACTTTACAGAGTATTTCAGTGTGTTTTGATGTGAGCCCGGCCTGGATTTTGGCACTTTACAGAGTATTTCAGTGTTTCAGCACAGCCAGTCCAGTCCCTCACGTGTGCCACCTCCAAGTGACAAAACCCTTCCCAAGTCACACCTCACCGTAGGACACGGCTGCTCCTCTCCCACAGCACCCTTTGGAACCCAAGGCACAGCTGGGAATGCCAGAGCTGGATTTTGGGAGCCCTTCCTGCAGCCTGGGCTGCCCCAAGCCCTGGCCCACAGTGGCTCAGCCTGGCTGGGCCCAGCCCAGGATCCGAGCTGGAAAACATCATTTCCACCAGAAAGAAGCAAGGAACTGCAGAAGAGGAGCATGGAACGGCTCAGCACCCAGGATGGCAGCTGCAGCTCTTGTTCCTCCACTGGCACCAGGTCACAGAGTCCCCAGAGCCCCCAGAGCCACGAGGGACACAGCACCAGAGCCAGGCCCCCCTTCCTGCCTCAGTTCAGGGGAGGAAAATTCCTCACCAGAACTAAAAGCAGCAGGCAGCACCTGTACTCAGTCAAATGGATTGTCAAGAGGAATTTAAGTGATTTATTGGAGTGTTCTAATTACAGGTTGGAAGGGTGTTACACATTTAATGACTTTGTTTACGAGATGTGTGTATATAAATAAAATGCTGGAAATCTGAACTTGGCTTCCTGTTGTTTGCTCTGGTCTAGCTCCAGCTTTACACAGAACAATTAAAAAATAAAAATAAGCCAGGAACAAGAAGATTCTGCCCGAGCACGCAACTCAGCCCCTCAAGTCAGCTCTGCATAACCAAACTGAGCTAGAAAAGCAGATTAGATGCCAAAAAAGGGGGTTTTTTTTCTTAAAAAAAGCACTCTTTTGCCATGCATCTCTTTCTGCATGTTGGTTTTCTACCTCAACACAGGGATAAGAGAACATCGGAATTCATTGTCTCCTCGCTCTACAAATCTCCAAATAAATCAAAATGGGCTTCACATCCAGTCTGACCCCAAGAGACAAACACCCATCAGTAGGACAAGGACCAGGGTTTTCTAACTCCAGCCTGGAATTCTCCCAGTAACGGCCCTGAGCACCCCAGGAAGTGTTTTCCCCTCAGCCAGGACACCCCTCCCAGCAGGAATATCAGGTTTGGCTTTCCTGGGGCCAGCCCCAGCATGGAACCTGGCCGAGGCAGAGCAGCCCAGGGGTGCCAGAGGCGGGCAGCGTGGTCCTTGGAATGCCTCAGGGGAAGCAGCAGGTTGGCACAGCTGGAATTGCCACCTCTGGGGGGTCAGTCCTGGGTTTATTAAACCAGAGCTGTGGGTGTGCAAAGCCATCCCTGTGGGCAGAGCTGCGACAGGTGAGGGTGGGCTCAGCTCCTCCAGCTGCTGCCACCACACGTTCCCACTGATTCCTGACATTCCAGGAGAATCCATGTCCTTTCCCACACAGGTAACACTTGCATTGATCAATGCCCCTGCTCCCTCTCCCACCACCTCCCAGCATTCCAGCTCCCAGATGAATTTCCACGCTCAAACCTTGCCATTGTTCATTCCAAAGCCAACTTGCTCCATGCTTCCAACTTTTCCTGCTGACCATCTTTTCCAGTGGATCAGAATTTAAAAGCTGTAGGCCCCTAGATTTGGTGTGACAGAAGCAGATTTGGTGTGACAGGAGGAGCAAGCAAGAGGACAGAAAATGTTACTAAAAGCAAGTTCATGAATCATAAATAACCTACTTGGGAGATGCTTTTCCAAGGCAAAGCCCATCCTGGGAATGGGGATGCAAGCTGGACTTCCAGGGACAGACCCTAGCTGAGCCACTATGAACCTAGGTGGTTTCATTTCCATGTGTTTCCAGGACATTTTTTTTAAAAGAGCATGAAAATAAACCTTTATTTCAGTTAACACCCACCAATATTAAAGATAAATGTTCACAGTTTTTAGTTCTTGACACAAATGGACTGAAAGAGGCAAATTTACATCTGGCAGAACAGCAGAAGGACTGATTGAAGTACAAGCTGTGTTGAAAATCACTCTAGGTGCTATTTGGGAACGCTCTACAGCAGGAAAAGGGAAAGCTGCTGGGCAAACCCAGCCAGCAGGGGCCCAAAATCACCTGGATGGCCCCAAAAATCACCTGGGTGGCAACTGGAACAGCAAATACAGCTTGGATCAAGGAAGGTTTGCGTTCCAGGGAAAGCTTTGCTCCGAGTGTTTGTGTTTGTTGTGTTACCCAGGGTGTCCCTAGGGCTGGAAGTGCAGCACATCCCACCAAACCACAACAGGAGAGGGAAGAGAACAGCTCAGTGCTCCTGCAACAGCCCCACACGGAGAGCAGAGTCGGGAGAGAGATGAACCAAGAGGTTTTCCAACCCTCTGATGGAAACTTTGCCTCCTCCTCCTCCTGCCTGGGGCTGGAAATCCAGGTGAGGGACCTGATCCGTGATACTCACAGCGGGTCACAACACAAGCTCTCATGGAAAACAGCTCAGGAAAAGCAAAGCCAGCTACCAACAGCACAGCTGAGCAGGCTGTTACTCCACATTCCAAGGGCTCCAACACTTTTTGCCTGTCCTGTACAGTTTTTAAAAAAATAGGGCATTACCTTTAGTTTTCTACCTACCTAAGAAACTACAAATATGTTCTAAGCTGGCCAAAGAGGAAAACGTGAAATAAAATGAGAGATTTGTTCCTATTCTCTCAACAGCTGCTGAGAAAACCCCTAAGAAATCCTCTTTGTTAGTCACTCACTCAGCTCCTTTTGTGCATTAAAGGGATACACAGGGGTGAAATTAAACCTATAGTGAATTTTGATGGGGGAGCAGGAATTTCTTACAATCACTCTCTGGAAAAACATTCACTGGTGAGGTCACAAGAAGATCTTGAGCACTGCAGAGCCAGAGCTGCATTTGGAGAGGTGAAGTGTTGAGGTTTTGAGGGCTGAATTTCTGGTGTCTCATGCACAGACTGCCATTGTCCCAGTCAGAAGCCATGAGCCACAACTCCCTCCTGGGCCAGCCTAGTTCCTTCCTTGGAACACCTGGAGCAGGGTTGGGAATGCTTCAGCTACTGCTGTGCCTGTGTGTCAATCCCACATCCCAGCTGGAATCCATGTGGGCTGCCAGAGCCACAGCTGCCACCTTCCCCCACCCCCCAGCTCCACCAATTACCCCAAACTCATGGAATCCCAGCTCCAGCAACAGGAATTACCCCAATCTTGGGGTAACCCAGCTCCAACAACAGGAATTACCCCAAACTCACGGAATCTCCCAGCTCCAAGGACAGGAATGCCCCTGATCTCATGGAATCCCAGCTCCAAGGACAGGAATTCCCCCAATCTCAGGGTATCCTCTCAAACAAAAAGCAAAGGTAATTTTAAAACTCTTGGTTTTTGGGGTTTTTTTTGCCAACAAAGCATCTTGTTCTGTTGAAGGGAAGGAGGAGGGAATAAACGTCCAAAGGGGGAGTGAAAGGTGGGATACAGGAATTTTAAAAACCTGGTTTTCAAACCAGTTACCCATTGCTGGATCCATACACAGGTATTGAACTAGAAACCAATGTGCTTTGAATCTTGATTTCAAGTATCTGCTTCCAATTTTCTAGAAAGATTTTTGTGTAAACAAACTACCCAACAGGGATGAAAACATGACTGGTTTTCCATGTTGGAAATGAAGAATTAAAACTTAAGTACTCCAGGAGTTCATTCCATGCAGCACTAACAGTCTGCCAAATTAATATTCCACAGATTCCATGGGCTGAGAAAAATCTGCCAAAGAGGAATTAAGGAAACTGAAGTAGTGTGCAATAATTAAAACCTAGTTTGGAGTTTGGGGAGGAGGGGGGAAAAGTCTAAAATCCTGAATTAAAAAAAAAAAAATGAACACAAATGAAGGGAAAGCTTTTAACTGGTACACACTGTTCACACCTATATTTCAAGTTTGGAAACGCATATTTTCAAGCAGCAATACAAAAAAGTATCCATGAAGAATGCATAATCTCTGAAAAAATTATGAAAACATCCCTGCTACCATTACATTTCTAAATACAAAACTTGACTACCATATTGTTGCTTCTGTGTAGCGAGAGAAGTTCATTTTCAAAACAGATAAAATTCAGTCTTTAGGTGTGAATGGTATGAATGACAGTCTCTTTTTTTTTTTTTTTTGGGGTTTTTTTTTGTTTTTTTTTTTTTTTTTTTTTTTTTTTTTTTTTTTTTTTTTTTTTGNTTTTTTTTCAATTTCTTAGTTGTTTTAGGATCCTTAAGCATGCAAGCCTCGGAGAGGAAGGCCCGACCAGGGCGGGGTTGGCTTTATGACATCCAGTTTAGGACAGAGCTGGGAAAGCCTCTGGGTCATCTACGTCAGGAGCAGAAGCACTTGACTGAAAGAGAAACATCACAGAGTTACTGCCTTGAGGCAGAAGTGACAGCACTTTGGGGCTGGAGGAATTACTACAAAACCAAATTTTTTTAGTTATTCCATGGATTACAAAGCCTCCCAATACTGTTTTTTGAATCTGAGCTATCTGGAGAGGAATTGTAAGCAAACTGATGTTTGTTTGCACATCAATTCTCTTTTTAAAGAGATCTCGGAATGGTTTGGGTTGGAAGGGACCTTAGAGACCATGGAATTCCAACCTCCTGCCACGGGCAGAGCCTTCCCTGTGGAACATCAATCCTTACTGAGGGACACAACTGAAATGTTACAGAAAAGGCCCTGTCTGGAGCACAAATTACATTTTCAACTTTAATTTTTCCCACTCAGAAACCAGATGTTGATAAAAGCAATTTCTGTGCTCACTTAGCCCTAAAAATTCATGCATGAGAGCCAAGGATCTCCTCAGTACTTTTTAAGAGAGCTTTCTGAAAGGCTCTGCACCATATCTAAAAACCAGTGGAGAAATTAAGACTTTCAGGATACTCCTCACTGGGGCCACGAGGGATAAGGACGAGAAGAATGGCAAGGGCCAATGTAGTGGAACTTCCTGTCATGGTATTAATTTACCAAGAAACATATTTCAAATAAAAGTCGCACCAACACCTGTAGCTGCAGAGTCTCTGCTTTGCCTAAGACTCCACAGGCCACAAACCAGAATTAAAAAGTAACAGCAGGGTTTAAGCTGCAGGCTCAGCATCTCCAGTTGCTGAGCACACAAGAGCCGAAACAGCCAAAAACCAGGAGGGAAGTTTTGGTGCCTGAGCCCAAGGAATGCACATGCAGAGATCACCCACCTGGTTGGGCGTGTGGATCACATCAAACTCCTTGACCAACTGCAAGGAAACAAAGGCAACACAAAATCAGGTGTAGGGAAGCTTGGAATTACTTTATGGCAGCATTCTTGAACAGTATTTAGTGAATCAACTCAGAGCAAACCACCACTGTTTAATTTCAATTCCTTAAAATATTCTGATATTGCTGCCAGGGGAGAGTTCCCCAGCTACTAAACCTAAAATTCGTGAAGTCTATGTCTGCTAGAAGGGACAAAAACGAGCAAATCTGTGTGAAGAAAAGCACAGCACACAGACTGAGCTCATTTTCCAATCTCTAACAATTTGATTGATGCCTTTAAGCCAAATAAGTGATTCATATTAAATCAAATCTTCACTGTAGCTACACTACAGTGCTTGAACTTTACCTATTTTCTCCCAAACCCCATTCAGTATTTTTCCAGGGTATTTCCCTGGTGCCTTAGCACCAAAGAAGAGAAAAACATTACTGGAGGTTAGAAAAAAAACAGTAAGAGCCTTATTCCCAACTGGAAAATCAGAATTCCTCAGGTTCAGGATATGACATGCAGCTGTACAACCAGTCCTTCACCCCCAGCAGGTCACAACGCACACAGCCTGTCCTGGCTGTGGCTGAAAATAACCAGCCCAGCACTTGTGGTTCTGCTCTGGCACCAGCTGAGGCAGCTCACGGTACATTCAGACCTGCCCACACTGGAAAGTCATTTTTCAGGTTTAGACACAAAAGACAGGCACTTTTTAAAAACCCACCCTCCCTTTTCTTGTGTTTGATGACGACACTGCTGAAACATTGACCCTTTTGTCCTAACAAGCTGGTTTAACAGAAACTCGCACAAAAGGGTTTTCGCTCGGGTTTAAAACGCGCCGCTTGTCATCAGAGCACCTCCCCCAGAAATAAGGAAGATCCCAGCAAGAGCTGAGGTAAATTCCCCTGCGGATGAGAGCTGGAGTGGTGCTCACCTTGTCAGTTCTGCCTCCACGGCTGGCCCTGCCCCCGCGCCCTCGGCCCCCCCGGCCCCCTCTGCCGCCGCGGCCGGGGCGGCCCAGGTCTCCAAAGTTGATCTCCAGCTGGGATGTGATGTCGTTGGCGGGCTTGCGGAAGTGGTGATCCATTACCGAGTCCTCAGCATGAGCCTGGAACGAGGAGTTCTTCATCAGCAAGAAAAAGCACCCAAAAAACCCCTCTTGTGCAGCTGTAGCTGTGCTCTGGCCACCACAGCCCCCGCTCGCCTCCGATCACACAATCCCATCATCCATTCCCTGGAGAGACTCAAGAAATCTGGCATTTCTTAGAAACCAAAGTGTTCTGCCTTTCCAAGATAATTCACGAGTTCACACAACCACTGAGGTTGGAAAAGCTCTCCAGCAGGGCTGAGTCCAACCCATGCCCAATCCCCACCTTGTCACCAGCCCAAGTCCAGGCCTTCCCTGGACACCTCCAGGGATGGGCACTCCAAACCTCCTGGACAGCCCCTTCCAGTGCCTGAGCACCCTTTCCATGGAGAAATTCCTCCTGAAATTCCATCAGAGCAACATCTTATCCCAGACCAGAGTGACTATTACCAAGCCAGCAGAGAATCTCATGTTGTAGCAATTCTCATTTTGTGTCCTGGTTCCATCAATTCATCCCATTCCTTTTCCACACTTGGTCACCCATCCTGATTTTGCTCCCTGAGGATTTACACTTTATCTGCTTTAGCCCTTGATGAATACTTAAGACCAGGGAGCTGCTGAGAATCCCTCACTGCTCTGCATTCACCACAACAGCAAATGAGGCACAAAAAGCTCAAACACAAGGAACTGAAGGAGCTAAAACAGAACCAGTCCCACCAGTGACACTGGAAAATGTGGGTCTCAGCACCTTTGCCAGGATATTCTCTTACTAGTTTGTTCCCAGTGCATTTGGTGGAAACCTGACCCTGGAGGAGCAAGGGATGCTCTCAGGAGTTACAAACACCATCACCATTAATATTCAGCACCTTGGAGAATTTCAGTTTCACACTGAAGCCAACCAGGCATTTTTACAGCAATTATTTCTCCTACTTCACACAAGTATTTTTTCCATGTGCAAGCCAGTTTTTGGCACTTAGGATAATACCAAAAGTGTAAAAACCTGCCTATTATAAGGCTCAACAATCATGTTTTGGAAACATGACAACATCCAACATTTTCCTTCCCTCCAAGCCCCCAACTCCTGGCACAGCAATCATCACCTCCCTGGTTTTCCAACACAAATGCCATGTGCAGGCTCAAGCTTCCCAACTCCAATTTACTCTTCTGCTGTACACAACATTCAGACTTTCAAAGGCAACACATTGTGCAATTAAGCCCTACACCCTTTAATTACAATTTGTGGAGCCTTCACAAGGCTGCCAAGGGATGGAGAGTCAAAGCTGCTGTCAGGGATTCCATGGGTCCTTCCCAATATCCCACCTATCCCCACCCTCTGGCAGTGGGAAGCCATTCCCCCCGTCCTGTCCCTCCATCCCCAATTTAATTAGAAATTCCCCTTCCATGCTGCTTTATTTCCAGCACATTCCACTGGGATGTATCCCACGTAACAGCTGCTCCCTACTCCACTCCTGATTTTATTCATTTAATTGTACACCCTTCCCTTGGAAATCTCTTTCCCAAACTTAGGAAGTCAGCCTGAATCTTCTTTTCCAGAGAAAAGTCATGCAACACCTCAGCCTTACATGGCACTACTCAAACCTAACACCAACACTCTGTGAAACACTACAGAACACCTTAGAGATGTTTTAAATTCCTTTCTTACTATTTAATTCTTTATCTGCAGTTTTTATCACTGCAGGGTATTGAGATTCTATTTCCAACTACTGGCAGCCATGGGTAATTCCCTTTTCTGAGTGGTGGGATCAGTGGATTTGTACAATAATTCTGTGCATCTCCATCCCTATGCTGTTTTTATTTAAAAATAAATTACTACAGTTTACCAAAAATCATTATATTTTCACAACTTGACTTTGGTTTAACCACCAACAAATTGCAAATTCCCTATGTAACCTGATGATTTCTCTATCCAAAGTAATTAAAGCTCATTTAAAACTCCAACAAAAGACTTGGCACATTCTCCTCAGCCTCTTCCATCACTTGGGTGATAAGTCAGACACACTGAACAAGTTGCTTATCCCGAATAATCTTTGGAAACACTGAAGTTCTATGGATTGGTGACTCAGTAGCCCTCTGACTTAGTAACTGACCACTTCCTGAAGGCAGTGCTGCACTTGAGGGTCTTGGTGAAGGCTGTCAAAAATTAAGAACAAACTACCAAGAGAGCCAAAGCAGACAGTGAGAGATGGAAAAACAGCAGCAACAAAAAAATAGACACTCATGATAGAAGCTTTTATGCTAAGGTTTGAAATCAGCAGGATGAGGAGCAAGTGGACTAAAACCATGATGGGTGCTGGATGGTGCACAGTGAGACAACAGGCACGGACAGAAGAGCTCCATATCCAATAAAATTCTCTATTTTGGTGAGTTTTTAATATCCAAACCTTCCATGCTGAAGGGGCTCACGTTAACACACAGGTATCACCAGTTAGAGAGAAAGGATCAGTACCTCATTTGAATCCAGCAGACTCCCCTGCATTTCTGTCATCGCCTTTGTCTGGTGACAGTTGTGTGTCCACGCCAAAGTGACAAAAGGAACAAAGGGAGAAAACAAAAGGAAGAAATGAGACTCAACTACATACAGGAACAACAGGTAATCAGGTCACATGAACTGCTGGGTACAGATGGCACTGAGCACATGGAGCAGCAGAGGGATGAAGGAGCAGCTGTGCAAGCGTCCAGAGACAGCACAGGATGGATGTGCCAAGTGAGGAGACAAGAGAAAGCTCAGATGGGCACCAGAAAGCTCAGATGGGCACCAGAAAGCTCAGACGGGCACCAGAAAGTTGCCCAGGAGCTGCTGGAAGCCTGGGCACAGAGCACACATGCAGGCTGGTCTCCAGCACGGCCACACGTCAGGCACAGAGATGGGAAGAGCTGGGATTTTTGGAATCACTGTTAATGGAAATCTTCCTGCAAAGCCTCCATTCAAGAGTCATTGCTCCCAGCTTTGAGAAGATGAATTATTCTTTTCCAAAAGGTATTTCCTAATCTCCCACTGCCACCTCCTCTAAGGAGGTGATTGGAGTAGTGAGGAAGTCTGAAGAGGCACGGCAGGTGCACAGATCTACAGGGTACCAGTTTTTCCAGGAGTCCTGAATTCCACTTTTGGAATAAATTTTAAGATCTGTCCACAGTACAACTTCTTCCTGGTTTTTTGTAGAAATTAAGACTCAAGCCACTAAACCAGCTGCAGAGAAAAAGAGAATCTCTGTTTTATGGCATAACCCCATGTCCGGGGAAGAGGCTCACTGGACCAGGGCTGCCAATGCCCCTGGATTTCAGATTAAAGCAGCAAGAATCTGAAGCAAGAATTGAATTCATTTTATCAGTACCTACAGAGTGAGGAGACCTCAGACAGGGCCAAGCATTTCACCCCTCCGTGAGGAGGACAAGCAGGAGGAAAAGGAGGACAGCTCTTTGCCAAGACTGAGGCTGATGAGCAGCACTAGATCCTCATTCTCCCTTTTCCCAGACTCCCAGGGCATTCTCCAAGGAGTTCTCAAGCTACAGGAATGCAGGTGCTCATCACAACACTTCACATTTCTGAGAGATCTACTGGGGCACGTGGTGTTTTTCGGCCATAAGAGTACAGAAGATTTGGGGCTGAAAACCAGAATTTACCTATAAACCAAATCACTTCCACACATCAGCTCCCTTCTTACCAATAAGAATCAGAGAAACCTTCATTTCTTGACTCATAAGTACATCCAAGAGGACAAAGAGAGGAAACAGCAGGTGATTGGTGGTTTTTTAAATATTTTGCCTTCTAAAGCTGCTCACAAAGGAGCTGCAGTGGAAGCTTTCCTAACGCCTGTATTATGGAGCTATTCTCCTATAATCCTGAGAGAAAATCCCCACACTGCTTCCCATGGGATCAGGGAACAATGAAGAAGGGAGATGGGGAGACACATCTGCTGGATGTACAATAAAGCAGGCTAAAAGCAGCTCAATTTAAAGGCAGATTTGTTAATACCTCACTTTCATGCTTACGCAGCAAGAGGCTGTTACCTTCTTATGTGATGGTGCTAAAAATATCCAACTTGTTTACTTGAAGTTAACCTCTTAAATAGAACAATTTACTAATTATGTCAGGTCTTCCATGGGAGTAATTTGATTATTCACAGGTTTGTTCAGGTTCTCTTATTTGTTCTTGTTTTTCGCCTGTTTTTTTTAACTGATTCAGTTTTCAAATGGAAAATACAGTCTGGATCTTTCCAGCCTCTAAATTACTCACAAGTAGCATCACCTTTACTATCACACCTGCTCATATGTTAAAAAAGAGTGCCCTCAGATGAGTAAATGTCAAATAAATCTGATCCAGAGAGACTGAGGGAATTTGAAGGACTACAGATTTAGTAAATCTTGGTAAAGTACCTAAATACTTCTGTTTAATACATTCTTTCAGCACACAGCAACATTAACTCAAATTCCCTTTTCTACCCAAGCCACAGAAAGCAGCATTTAATGAACACCTCAGTGAACAGCTCAAAGGAAACACAGCCATGCAATCATTTCAAGAACTGAACTACCCCACACAGCAAGAAAACAGCCTGCTTTGTGACCAAGTCAAACTCATTGTGAGTTCAACCAGAACAGAAATGGAATTTTCACTGGAAAAATGAGCAGTGCCCCCCACCCTGTATTATATCCCAGCTCCCAGGATAAAAACTGGCAAGGTGTGAAAAAGCAGGAGTATATTTTAGGAGAGCAAACACAGTATTACACACTATCGAGTTACTTCAAAGGACTCAGCACCATCAATATACAAAGCTGCAGCCACCAATCTCTTAAGTGAGCTACTTAACATATTAGAGAGCGTTAAAAACAAAGATTAGAACTAAAGATTAACACAACCCTGCATTACAAAACAGAGCCCTCAGCACTTCCCTCCCTTGTACATCTCCCCTTGCCACTCTTGGAACACAATAATTAACATTATGCAATGCCTGAAATGAGAAACTACAAATTTACAACAATTCTACAGCAACTGTGCGGAGTGTCACTGGAGCACACAAATGGATTTCAACTGCTTTCCCAGGAGCTTGGCTATGTAACAGCACTCAGTGAGGGGACACCCACGTCACAAATTTAAGATGCACAGTTTAGGTTTAAGGTCTCTGAGGCATGACCAGTCTTCCTTCAAGCTGACATCACTCAGCAAGCACCATAGATCTGTGTACTGCAGAACAGATGCTAAATAACGTTAAGTTTCCTTTTTTAAAAAGCAAACTTGACAACATTCCCCTAAAATTCTCATCAAGAGGCAATTCTTAGACACCTCAGGGCACAGCTCAGCTCCTAAACCCAACCACAGTCAGAATGGCCACTTGTGCCATTGCACAAGTTCAATTTTGCTACAAGAATGTTGCTCAAATGAACAAGAATGAAGTTCAAATTAAAAAACCTTGTTCCCACTTTCTAAACTTCCAGCTCCGGGTCAGCATCTCTCAGAACGGAGCTTCCACTCCAAGAAATGCAGATCAACAACAAAACCTTTACAAAGAGGACACTGCAGGTATGGGAAGGCACTTTACCTCCTCACTCTTTGACTTGTGGAGCACAAATCCTTTTTTCCATTGCCCATCAGCTCCCTCGTTTGGTTTGCGGATGTTGAACTCGACTTTTGCACGATCCTTACTTTGAATGGCTTTCCACTCATCCAGGGTCATTTCCTTAGGGCCTTCTTCCTTAACTTCTTCAACCTCGTTCTCTCTGGAGTGAATTCGTGGAGATTATGATCACAACGTAGAATTTACACTCTGGATACAATCTCAAAATCATTTGCTGGCTGGCACCAGGTTATAAATTAAAATTTATCAAGGATTTACCAGTTAAGAGGCGAAAATATAAACACTCAAATCCACCACAGGAAAATTCATCTCCTTTAGAGGGAGTGCCAAAAAAATTACACCCAGCCACCTCTGAGCACAGCAAAATGATAAAATTAAAACTGACCCATGCCATCAATTCTCCACATTACTGTCAGCTTTATTTCCAAATCTGAAAGCCTAACTTCTGTCATTATTTGTTTGGAGATTCTTCCCTCTTTTTGAAATACATCTCTCATAAAAATTCAAGTCAAGGCAGTGAGAACTTGTTCTTCCCACAGTTTTCAAGCTTTTTAGTATTTTAAAAACCAGATTTTAAGCAGCTTTGGGCAATTTGCTTCCTTTATTGAATCAAAGACAATTATTCAAACGAGTTTTACTTCCAACTAATGGGAAAAAGTAACAGCACACACCTTACTTGTGAGATACAGCGGCTCTACCTTGTGCCAAAGGCTATTTTTAAGTAAAACACACAACCTCTGTGCTCAATAACAGATCATATTCCAGACACTGGAAGCCTCTGGTCATTGTTCAGTGTGTTTATGCAACTGAATTTCTGATTTATAGGAAACCAGTGCTGTGTATGTGTAGCAAAAAGATCACTCAAGCCTAAATTTCAAAGCTCTTCACTTGGCAGCTGTTAATTTTGAACAATAACACAAAGGTTTTATGTCAAATTGACTGTATTTCAACTTTTTCCTCACTGTGTAGGAGAGCATGATTTTTGACATGGGATGTAATCAGAATTTGTTTTGTTCAAGGCAACGATTTTACTGCAGTAAAACATCCCACAGTTCTGCTGAAACATTTAGGGTAAAGATCCACGCCAAACCAGCCAATTTAAAAATGACCCGGGTGGAGATGCTTTTCTAGAAAGTTTTTAGTGAGGGAATCAAGCTATAGCAAGCACCACATTAAGAATCATTAGGAACAAGTATTTCAAAATTCTGTTTGCCATTTTTTTGAATCCTCTATAAAGCCCACTCCTCATTAAAATACAACATTTTGTCATACTAGGCTACCATAAAAATTTGTATCCTATTTTTACATCAACTCAGTATCAGTAGGGCTCCTTCTGCTTCTCTGGTTACTCTTTCATTCCTCCAGTCCCTGGCTCCTTCTGTAACAGTGTCCAACTGAGATGGGAAGAGATCCAGGTAACTTTGAAAACTGCCTGGAGAATGAAAGATACAAAATTTCTCCCACAGCTCAGTCTCCAAGGCTGTTTTGGAAAATTAACTTTAAGAAGTTGCCTTCCACTGGCATTTTTGTCCCATTTTCTTGTTGTTTCTACCTAGTCTGACCACAGATGCTTTTGGGTTTGGAATCTGGAGTTGCAGTCTCAAGACCCAAAGCGTATTAGAAATTATTATTAATAAATAAATCCGAAAGAACCTGCAGGACACCAAGGAATGGTTTAAAGACAACAATTTCCAGACATGAGGTTTTTAAGGAGACTCATTCAGCAGCACTTGTGGATGATCTACTGATAATCTGAGTTTGGCTAAAACAGATGTGGGAATAAATGGCAGAGGCTAATGCAACAGCACCTCTGAAGCAACCCAGGAGCACGGAGAGGGGTGGTACTCACTTATTTTCAGAATCAGCAGGCGGATGCTCCTCTCCCTCCGGCGTTTCCTCAGTTACAGCTGACTGATCCAATTCACTGCAATTACATAACATTGGGAGTTGGTGCTTTTTTACAACTGCATCCCTCTTCAAAGCTACATAAGATTAACAATCAAGATCTACAGTGGATTTACTGTTTCAGTAAGGATTGGTGCTCTCTGTGCCTTTTAAATTCTATGCTTTTCACTTAACTAATGGTTTTCCCCAACGCTTCCTATTACCCCTCCTGAAAGGCTCCCACTGTCCCTTCCAACACAAAATGCATTTGGGTGTTAAAAAGATTTCAGTGGAATAGCTGAATTTTTGTAATGCAAAAATGCATGCTTAACCTGATCGAAATTTACTAAAAATAGAACAGTTTCATTTTAACAAAGAATTGTTACAAAACCAGCACAAGGCCTCCCAAACTTCCCCAAAATTCTGGCTGAACAGCAAAGCTATTCTGACGTTACAAGAAATCGCTCGGGTTTCAAACTCCGCAGAAGCGTGGCAAAAATCACAGAGATCAAAGGCAAGAAGGCAGCTAAATCTGTGTGTTCTGCAAGCCATAATTAGGGCTGATTAACATAGTGCTAATAGTTTTCTGAGCAATGACAGATTACTAACGTTAGCTCGTCTTTGACGGTTCCCCAGTTGTGTGATCCGCTGCCACCGCGCTTGTCCTCGTGCTTTAGGCCGCTGAAATGTGAATGTGAAACAGAACTAACAAAACTGAGTTAACATTATAGTGTCCAGACACAGAAATTCAAAAGGTCAATTTTAAACGGGGTCAGAGTGGTAAAGAAGAGCCAAAAGGAATAGGAAAAGGTAAAGACTTACGATCTATCGCTGCCACTATGTCTGTCAAATTCCCGTTTGCCACGAGAGTCAAACCCATCTCCTCGGCCCATCCCGCGCCCGCGGCCGCGGCCCCGGCCCAGTCCTCCACGTCCACGCATGGGTCGGTCCAGGATGGGTCTGGCATGGAACAGCCACAGGTCAGGGATTCGCTCCAAAAGTGGACAGCATTTCACGGTTCCTGTCCTCTTTGAGGATTTTATTTACTTGGTTTTCCTTTGATAATTACTGTTGGTAGTTGGGTCAAGTGATTCACCTCCAAAAATGTACAGCATGTTTCATGGTTCTTTTCCTCTTTGAGAAGTTTATTTACTTGTTTTTCCTTTGTAGCTGGGTTCAGGCTCTAATTTCAAAAAAGTCACTCCCCCACTCCTGGAAGTGTCCAAGGCCAGGCTGAAAGGGCTTGGAGCAACCTGGTCTGGTGGAAGGTGTCCCCTGCCCATGGTATGGGTTGGAACCAGATCACCTTTAAGGTCCCTCCCAACCCAAACCATCCCGTGGTTCTGTGATTTTAGAATCTGGAAACAAATGCTCAGGATTGTTGTTTGTTTTCATCTTCTATCATTAATTCTGAAATTTAGTGTTTGTATTGTGTTATGTAATTAACTGATGCTGAAACTCACTTCAACTACACTCACTTTCATCCAACATACTCCTAAAAGGATCTCAACTTTGACTACTAAAACTTTAATATTTGAACATGAATTCTGGCTGCCTCATGACACTTAAGACACTTTAAATCTCACGTAGATCTAAGATGGCTTCATCACTTTCAGGTCTGAAGCCACTGCAGCCAAGGTGGAACACCTACGTGGACAAACTTTTGAAGGCTTTAAGTCAGCTATGCAGATTAAAGCCACAGCTGTAACAGCAAACAAATCTCATCCTGCAGCTATTCTTGGGTTCCTTTCCTGAGCTATCTGCTACAAACACAGAGAATTATGGATGACCAGAAGTTAATCTTGATTCAATCTTTTTTTTTTACCTGAGCAGCAGAAAGCAGGATAGCCCTGTCCTGCCAAAGCTAGGAAAGCTGTTTATCATCAAGACAAAACTCTTACTTATCCACAGAGAACTCTCCTCCCTCGCCCTTCTCCTCGGCGGGTTTCTCGAAGCGGCGCTCGCGGGGAGGTCGTCGCTCAGGTCTCCTGTCGATGGGTTTGCCTTCCCCCTGCTGCTGTTGCTGCTGCTGCTGATCAGGCCTCCTGCCAATCCTCCTTATCCCTGAAACATCAGGCCAGACACATCAACGGAATGTGGAGTGCTCCAGGACAGATACCGACCCCCCGGGGAAACAAGCCAGAAGAGAAGTTTAACTTCTGCATCACCTGAGAAACTCCACCTTCACCTGACCCTTCTCAGTCACATTTCTACCCAGGATTTCAAGTTGTGTTTGACTGAAAACTTTAGTATTCCCTGCTGAAATGACAGGGTCAACTTTCAAACAAGGATCAAGGTAAGCAAGATTTCGTTACTATTTCTTTTCTCTGAAAGGTGCTTTTCAGGTAAAACAAGTGGGTTTTATTTGAAGAACACAAATGAAGAGAGCATCACCTCACTGGCCCTAAGACAGTCGCTCCTGTGCTCCCTGAAACAGTCATCCTGTGCTGGTTTAACAGCTGGACTCCATGATCTTGGAGGTGTTTTCCGACCTAGATGATCCTGTGATTCTGTTCTTGGAAACTCCTGTGGGCAGCAGTATCCCCACCTGCACCAGACAGGTGTCACCTGCAGGTATGGGTCAGTGACTAACTGGGGTCCTCACCCTCACACATCCTCCCAGTCCAACACACGCTCCCTGACAAAGATTCTCCTTCTTGTGCACTTCTCAAAATAGCTCAAGACTCCACAGTGCCACCGAGCTGCCCAGCGTTCTTCCTCCCTGCCTAGGCCTCCTAAAAGGGTTTTTATTGCAAATAAAAACCTCCCATGGGCATTCTCTTCTTTACCAAGCCCTCTGAAGGATCTAACACAGTTTTCTTTTCCACTCATGTGAAAGGCCTTGTTTACTCTTCTTTAGAAAGATCAGGACACATTGCTGCTTTGTTACACCATTTTCTTGCCAAAACACTGGCTCCAAAATTAACAAACCGGCTTTTTAACTCAAAGCTGATTTTCAAATTTTTTTTTAAAGAACCAAGTTCCTGCCTAGCAAGCAATGTCAAATTTGGGTGGGGCTACAGAAGTTGCAGTTGTAATGATATCCAAGCCAACACACCCAGATGAACAATGTCTCCCTCACCTTACAAGCTGTATTTAACATGAAGTTTGCATGGCACACATAGCTCCCTAAGTGTTCCCAACTCCCTGAGGAAACAAAAGGGTTAAACTCAGCAGCCTGCACTTGGAGAAGGGCTCTCCAATGAGGACGGGCATTCCATGTGAGGAGGTGAAGCAGGGAGAGGAGCAGGCATGCTGCAGAACTGGAATGGAACTGCCACGGCTTTTGAATTTCAAGTTCAACGCCCTGAACTCCGAAAAACCCGGTTCCTGCTGAAGCCTAACCCAAAATACGAGTTTTTTCTCAGCATCACCAAGCTCTGAACTGCTAATTCAGCAGGCAAATCACTTGCAGCTTTACAGAGTAGTGGAATAGCTTAAAATACATTCACATAGGAAACAAACCCTGGCATCGAGCACCTTTATGATGTCAGAACTGCAAGAACAGCCACGCACAAAAAGAGACATTTTCAAACTGGAAAGTGACTTTGTTTACGACACTGCTACAACAGCAGCCCCGACTTTCGCTGTTTCACTACCACAACAAACCACGAAAATACTTATTTTTCACACTGCCCTTAAAAACGAGATGTGAAAAGCAGAAGGTAAAGAGGGGCTGGGCTGCCAGCCCTGCCCAAACCCCTCCTGTGGTGCCAAAGACACTGCCATGTCCCAGGTGCACCTCGTGGGGGACAGCACTGGAATCCTGCACCTGGCTAAGGTTTCCAGAGGACACTGGTTTAGTGAATTGAGACTCTGGACAAATCATTGCATCCCTCACACAGAAAACACTCCCGAGCGTTGAAGAGCAAGAGATCCATAAGCAGAGAGTATTTATAACACAGTTCCTAAATTTGTCTTCTCACAAGGTGTTTTCAAATAACGTTGGTAAGAGGCACTTTACAAAACAAATATTAAAATCACTTCTTCCTTTAAGAGCATAAAACACAACGGAGAACCAGAATCACTTTGTAACATAAATGCTCAAGTATTAAGATGCTTTCACGTAGCACCGTGCTCTCTGAAAAGCTTGTTTAAATTGTAGTTAACCTGTTATTCCCTCGCTCCCACGTCATCTGCCGTCACCACACTCTGATGCTTTTCAAGGTTTCCTTTTAACCCGAGTTGTGACCCACCTGCCGAGCGCTGAAGTTTGGGCGCGGTGGAGCTGCCTGCACGGGACGCCATGTGCCCACATCCATCCCTCCCTATCCATGTGGGGCCGCGGCCTACCGATTCCCAGAGCATATTCCTTTAATCTATTTATACTTGGATTTCTTTCATCCAAAGTTTTCCATGTGGGGTGTCTCAGAAATTTACAGAAACTAAGAATTCGTGCAAGCTGTTATTTAAATGTATATGAAAATAAAAATACTGCTATCAGCACTGCTCCCTAGAAAATTACCCAAACGGATTTTGGAAAGCCCAGGAACTTCCAGATATCCTGTCAAACCCATCGGACCATCTGAAACACGAGTCAAGTTCAGGATACAAGGTTGGACGAGGCTTGGAGCAACCTGGTCTAGTGGAAAGTGTCCCTGCCCATGGCAGGGGGAAAAGAGAAGGACCTTTCCAACCCAAACCATTCCGGGATTCCATGTGCTGGGATATTGGGAAGGAATTCTTGGCTGTGAAGGTGGGGAGACACTGACACAGGTTGCCCAGAGAAGCTGTGGCTGCCCCTGGATCCCTGGAAGTGTCCAAGGCCAGGCTGGATGCGGCTTGGAGCAGCCTGGGACTGTCGAAAGTGTCCCACAGCAGGGGATGGAACGAGATGGGCTTTAAGCTCTATTCCAACACGACCCGCTCCACGATTCTCTCCATTGCTGGGATTTCCTATTTCGCGTTGCTCCTCTCCCTCCCGCCGGCACCGAGGCAGCTCCGGGCGCCCCGCACGCCCGACTCC
>VZRQ01010470.1:473409-492465 GCA_013397975.1 Machaerirhynchus nigripectus
AATCCAACAACAATATATAAAATAATAAAGCTAAAACTGACGTCCGGGGGGGGGTTTGGCTGCAGTGGAGCGACGCGTGGGACTGGAGCCGAGCGATGCTGAGCGTGGGAGCTGAGGAAAACCAAGGGATGAGCCCAGCCCGGGGTGCCCTCCCGAGAACACCCCTCACTCTTTCTGTCCTTAAGTGCCACTTAAAGTTCCTGCTTTAAACACCTTAACGAGCAAACGAGGTTAATCGAGGCCTTTTGCCAGCAATGTTGTTGTATTTTTGGGATGTTAATTCTCACGTTTTTATGCTAAGATATATAATAATAATAATAAGTTATTTTCTGATATTGATGGAAAAATTATTTATACTTGGAGGTTTGAGAACCGAAATCCCCTCAAGCACTTGGTCTGCAACCATGAATCTTCTCCCAGTTGGCTGCAAGGGCAGCATCATTAATATAATTGTTTGAAATTCGAGTGGTTTTTGGGGTTATGGTGTTCTTGTTTTGTGTTTTCTTTTTTTTGAAATAAAGTGTAAAATCAAACCTTTGACCCAGGGTTTTATTTCCTTATGCCGTGAGCGCGCAGGCACCGGGGCTGAGCAGCAGCTGCTTCCTTGTCCTGGCTATGGGCAAGGTCCTGTTGTGCAGCTCCAGTGTGGGTTTATTCCCGGCCCCTCCCAAGCAATTAAACGCCAGAGCAGCCGCTGTGCTGCAGGAAATGTTGGGAATGTTATTTATTTATTTATTTAGAATGCTGCCGCAACAGGAGCTAACAAAAAAGGGCTTTGCTGCCGAGGCTTCCACGCTCCTGCAGCTCCTTGGCAGGTGGGAAACCTGATTCCCTGGAGGAGGAAAAGCTGCCCCGGTGTTTCCTTGCAAAGCCCCGGGGATTTGTTGGCACCCCCAGCTCAGCCCGTGCGCCCCGGGCCGGGAGCTCCCGGTGCCAGGCTCCTCTTTAATGACACAGCCAGGCTGGCACAGATGGGATTTCTCCGTGTGGCAGGAAAATCCACCCCCCCCTGCTGCTGGCACTGCCCGGGGAGGCACCGGTGCCCCACGCTGTCCCTCCCTGAGGGCACCCCGTGTGCCCCAGCGGTGGCACGGGGGCACTCTGTCCCCAGCCCAGCCGGCAGGGGAGGCTGGACCTGTTCTCCCACTGCCGGGATGCTCCAGGACGCGGCCACCCGGCCCTGTCCGTGTCCCTGTCCCTGTCCAGCTCAGGACAGGCAGGTGCCACCCTGTGCCCGGGGACACTGCAGCAGCACCAGCACCAGATTGGTTATTTCTCCGAGCTCAGACTCAATCCAAACCCCTCTGGTTTCTCCTGGTGTCACCCCCAGCCCTGTCCCCACACCACAAAGTGGGTGGCCCTGGGGGCACCTGGCCCGGCACCCAAATTCTCATTTTTTCCCCCAAAATCAGCCAGCTTGGCCAAGGACAAGAGGAGCAGCCCAATGATGCACCATGCTGGGGTCTCACCACGGGTTTCTCCCAGCACCTCTGGATGCAATGGTCTCACTCCTCCTTTTCTAAAAGATCCTACGAGGGCAGAGTCTGTATTTCCTCCAAATTTTACAATCCCTGTTTTTTTCCTGGGGCTATTGATGTGAAGTGCAAACATCACCACTCCAGATTTCACACGTCCCTGGATATTGTATTTAAAAAATGGTGAGTTTACCAAAATCCTGTGGATTAAATGCTGTCAGATCGGGGCAGTTGTGCTGGGTCACCATCCAGGATCCCACATCTGGATCAGCACCCAGCCCCTGCCCCAGGCTTTCATTTAAGGGGCAAAGAAGATCCCTGCAGCCCCGCCAGGGAGCTGGTGGGGGGCTGGGAACAGGGATCTCAAACCAAACAAAAATTCCAATTCCTTCCCGGATTCCTGGGGAGACAACACTCAACAGCACGAGGCTCCTTCCCTCCCCACACCCCACCCGGAGCTGGGCACCTCTGGCCACCTCTGGACTTCTCCCAGCACCTCCAGCCCCACACCGAGTCATTAACAGAGCTCATTAACTCTGACCAGCTGCGTGATAAATAGACACAAACACAGGGAGAAGGAATTAGTGCAGAGCTACATTGTTGGGGTTTTTTTTCGGCTGCCACTAGAAAAATACTCTGATTACAAAAACAATTCGCACACGAGCGCGGGGTAAAGCAGCAGGTTTCTCCACCAGGCTGATTTTGGAGCTCTGCCAAAGAGATCTGTTAAACAAAGCTGAATTTCTTGATCTATATCAAAAGTGGGTCTATGATTTTATATAGAAACGACAAATAGGCAAAGTAAATGACAAGTGGTTCATAAATTCTGCAAATATCCTCCAGAAACGTGGGGTTATGGCAGATCACAGCCTCAGCTGCCTGCACAGAAGGACATCTGCAGCCAGCTGAAGTCAGGATTATTTTTAAACCTTTCAAAATTTGCTGTTAATATATGAAGTTTATATATCTACACACACACAGAGAGAGAAGGACTTTTTTATTCTATGTATATATAAAATATATGCTGGATGGAAAGGCCCTCCAATTAGAAATGCATAACCACGAGCTGGAGATAATTTGGCATTTTTCCCGTTTAAAAATGAAATTTTTTTATAAAAATGAGTCAAGTTCTGACTCCCTGCACAGAACCCAGCTGGGATTGGGAGCGAGGGCAGCATTCCTCCAGCTCTGCCAGGGCACTTCCAGCCTCCCATTCTTTTTCCATTTATTCGAGGTTGTGTTTTACCCTAACGTGGGTTTTTCATTCGAGGAGAAAATGCAGCAGAATCCAAGCAGGAAATTCTGCTTTTTCCACTCTTGGAAAGCAGGGAAAGCATCTCTGATTCCCAACTCCATCCTTTAAAAGCCCTGGGAAGAGAGGCCAGCGGGAGGAAGGCTGAGGCACAGCTCCCTGGAGCTCCCCAGCAGCTGCTACAATCATTTTTCAAGGTAGTTTTTGCTAGAAAATGCACTTTGAACGTGCCTGTGCACAAACAGGTGCTGCCAGCACAGGCACAACCCCGCCAAAAAAAATCCATAATTTTAAAAAATTGTAAACCCAGTGATTCCATCAGGTCTCTACGACTTTGCTCCCTCAGCAAAGCTCAGGCAACTTTGGTCTTGTTGGAGTTGGCAAATGCCACCAGGACCCCCCCTGTGCAGAGACCCTGGACCCCATTCCCTTGGCCAGGAAAGACAGGGATTGAGTCAGAAAGCTCCTCATAGGGACAGGGACCAGCGGGAATGCCTTGGGAAGCTCCGGGAATGGCCTGGGCAGGGTCGGGGAGCGGCCGTGGGGCGCAGGTACCTGGGTGGGGGGGGAGTGGTGGTGCTTGGCCTGGCCCAGCTGGGCTGGCAGGGGCTGGGCACGAGGAGCTGCCCCTCTCCTATAACAAAATGCAGGTTTTCTTGTCCTTGAAAGGGTTCTCCGAAGCTGGGATTCCCATGAGCAACGGGTCCTTCTTGGCGTGCTCCTCACAGTACAGCATGAGGTCTGCCGAGGCTTTGGACACCTGCAGGGCACGGGGACAGTCAGCACCAAGTGGGGCTTTCCATGGAAATGGGATGGGAACGCTGAGGGCTCTGAGGGGATGGGAGAGGTGCTGGGAGGTGGAAATGCTCCCCTGGGCTCTGGCTGCTGGTTTGATCCACGGGGAGTGAAGGAAAAGGATGGAGCCCGGTGCGCTTTGGGGTTGGCTGTGACACACCGGGCAAAGGCTCCTGCAGGAAACTGAAAACAAAACAGGAGGAGCTTCAAAATAATTCCAGGGGAATTTCTCATCTCTCCTGGAGTGACAGGACGAGGGGGAACGGCTTCCCCCTGCCAGAGGGCGGGGCTGGGTGGGATCCTGGGCCACAAGAAGTGGATTTATTTGGGTTTGTTGAGCCGAGATGTTGGGGTCAGGCTTTGAGGGGGGGGAAACTCCGAGCTGTGGGTGCTCAAACACACAGAACACACACACCCACTCTGTTATCCCATCGTCCTACAGCCAGGAGGGGAAAAACAAGGAAAAGGAGGGGGAAGAAGGCTGTGCCTCACCTTTATCCTCTCGATGGAGGCTTCTATCCTGAGCTGCTGCACGGTCCTGCGGGCCTGGGCGATGTTGTTGGTCGTGGTGGCTGTTTTGCCAGACATTTTCAGTGGAGCAGGGAAGTTCTGCTTGGAAAGACACGGGGTTATTATTCCAGCAGGCAGCACAGCACCCTGAACTGCTTTTCACAGTTCACAGGCATCCACTGCACGCTGCAAAAAGTACGTTTTAAAATTATTATTGTTATTGTTACATCTGACAGGACCAGCTAAAATCCAGCCCTGGAAGTAAAACACACTGCAGAGGAAAGCAGGGAGCTCCTGTGCAGGATTCTGAGCCCGTGGCAGAGCAGGATGGCACAGGCACAGCTGGTCCAGCAGCGATCCCAGCACAGCTTTGGCCCCTTGGTCCCCCCACCTGCAGCTTCCCCTGGGATTCCAGGGGAGCCCAGAGTGTGCTGGGAGGCCACAGCTTCCCTGGGAGCTGGACCAAGGAAGGAGACAAGGTCCTGAGGCCACCAGAGAGTGATGGGAAGGAGTGAGCCAGGATGGGATCACAGAATATGGAGGTTGGAGAAGTTCTCTGAGATCATCCAGTCCAACCATCCCCAGCACTGCCAAGGCCACCACTGCCCCGTGTCCCCAAGTGCCACATCCACAGGGATTTTAAACCCCTCCAGGGATGGGGACTCAGCCCTGCCCTGGGCAGCTGTGCCAGGGCTGGACAACCTTTCAGGGGAGAAATAATATCCATGGCACAGGCTGATCCCAGCATCCCTGGCTGGTTCTCTGCCCAGGCAGGCTTGGTCCTAAATGTCCAAGGCCAGGCTGGACAGGGTTTGGAGCAGCCTGGGATAGTGGGAGGTGTCCCTGCCCATGGCAGGGGGTGGGATGAGGTGAGCTTTAAGGTCCCTCCCAACCCAAACCAGCCTGGAATTCCAAATTATTCAGGTCTGCAGGAATCCAAAGAGTTCAGCCCAGCCCTGTCTGTGTCCCTGTCCCGTATCCCAGTCTCCAGCAGGACTCTGCTTGTTTTGCACAGCTCCAGGAGGGTGAGTGTCCCGTGGAGCTGTGCTGGAATCCCTCCTGGCTCTGCAGTGACCCCAGCCCAAGGCAGCTCCGTGACCTTTCCGAGCGCTGCCCGAGCAGCTCCTGCAGGATTCAGGTTTCTCTCACCCAGACTGGCAGCAGGGCTGTGTTCCAGCAAGCTGGGAACAGCATTATCCTGCTCCGAGCCCCTGTTTTGGGGGGGACATTCCTTGGAAAAGCTTTGGGCAGAGCAATTCCCAAGCAGCAGGAAACGCCTGCCCAGGCACGGGAGGAGGGACATTCCTTCCTCACCTTTGGTGTCACTAAAAACTCATTTCCTACAGGAAATTTTAAGAGCATCCTCCTGCATATCCATGCAGGGTGATGGATGCTCCAAGCCCCAATGTCCAGCCTGGCCTTGGGCACTGCCAGGGATCCAGGGGCAGCCACAGCTTCTCTGGGAATTCCATCCCAGCCCCTCCCCACCCTCAGCCAGGAATTCCTTCCCAACATCACATTCATCCTCTGGCAGCGGGAAGCCATTCCCTGTGTCCTGTCCCTCCATCCCTTGTCCCAAGTCCCTCTCCAGCTCTCCTGGAGCCCCTTTAGAACAAAAATGAGATCCAAAAACGGAGTTTCCAAGCAGGAAACTCCAACAGGCACTGCCAGAGCTGGCAGATGCAGCCGTGGGGCTCTGCCCGTGTGCTCCAACCTGGGGGAGCTCCAAACCCATCACTGCTGGAATAAGGAGGAGCTGCTTCACGAGGGCACAGAAGCACAGATCCACCACAAGTGGAGCCCACACTCCCAGCCCAGTTTTCCCTCACAATATTCAAAACCTGCAGCGTGAAGAACCCAACCCAAAGCAATTTATTCTTATCAGGTGGTGGATGCAGCTCTGAGAGGACACTCCAGCAGTTGCTGAGTCCTGTAAATTTAGTGCCTTTTTTTTTTTTTTTTTAAGGTTAGAAAAGTTGCAAAATTAAAAGATAAACCATTATCCCCTCACTTAACTGGGGAAAGGCCACGCTCGGCCTTCCCTCCCCCAGCCACAACCCCCTTTTGCCACTGGAGCTGTTTGACTCTCTGGATCCCTTCCCACCCTACATGGATGACCTCCTTAGGAAAGTTCCAGGGCTTGTTTTCCCAGCTGCTTAGCTTTGTTAATAAATGAGATGTTTGGGGGAAAAAAAAAAAAACCCAACCAAAACAACCCAAACCATGAGATTTTGAAAATTAAATTGCTGCATTTGCCCATCTCCAAACAAACACGAGCTTTAATAGCCCTCCTAAGATTACTAAATCTCTTCTACAGGGAGATTTACAACAACTAGGTCAGCTCCCAATAAATCTGTTTTCCTTCCCAGTTGCTGGCAATGGGTCCGAGCTGCTACAGCCGTGGATTGCTCACAGGGCACCCTGGACTTCACACACCTCCCCAGATTTAAACTGGCCATGTGGGAATTCTGCAGAACTTGGGGGTTCAGAGCCCTGGGCAGGGTTTTCTGGGGCAGGAGAATCTCCCAGGAGAATGAAGTTGCTCCCTGAAGAAACGACCACTCGGTCGGAGAGGGCACTGCTCTGGTTTCTAGGAAAGGATCCCTCGTGCTCAGCAGGCAGCCCTGAGCCAAAAGGGGCCCCCAGAGCCTCCCTCATCCCAGCACTTTCCCACTGGGATCTCCCGTGTCCCAGCACTCACAGTCACAACTCCTCGTTCTCTGAACGGACCCCAAAATGAATTTCCAACAAGTTTTTCCATTCGCCTCCTAACACAAAACACAGCTGGTGATCCAAGCCAGGTTGGACAAGGCTTGGAGCACCCTGGGACAGTGGGAGGTGTCCCTGCCCACAGGAGGGGCGGGACTGGATGGGCTTTAAGGTCCTTTCCAGCCCAAACCATTCAGGATTTTCTGCTGTGACCTCATGCTGTTCCAAGGAGGGGGTTCCCTGGGGGAACAGGCGGTGACAACCTCGGTCCCCTGGGTGTGACAAAGCTGAGCAGGGGCTTGCAGGACCCAGGGTGGTGGTGACAGAGATTCCCAAACCCCAGAGCAGCTGCAGGCACGGCTGCAGCTCTCACTTGGGTCTGACTCACAGCCTAAAACGAGACAAAAGGATCAGTCCCAGGACAGCCTCTCCTGGCCATGGGCAGGGACAGCTCCCACTGTCCCAGGCTGCTCCAGCCTGGCCTTGGGCACTTCCAGGGATCCAAGGGCAGCCACAGCTGCTCTGGGCACCCCGTGCCAGGGCCTGCCCACCCTCACAAAGGCCAATTTCTTTCTAATTCACCCATGGAGAACTGAGGCCTGCAGAGGAGGATGCTCACCAGCTGCAGCTCGCCAGGGAAAGAGAAGAACGCAGGAAACTCCCAGTGCGCTTCCTGCAGCCACACTCCTGCATTTGTTTCTTTCCTGAAACACCTTCAAACAGGTGGAGCTGCCCCTCTTGCACAGAAAAGCCCTATTTTGCCAGGCCTTGCCCTATTTCTTTCCTCAGGCTTTAGGGAACGAGGTTGCCACGCAGCAGATCCCCGGATCCGCCCGGGCTGGGTGCCAAACTCCAGCTCCAGCGGGATAATTAAACTCTGGACTGTCTTATTTACCCTTTCAGATCCATGACTAGTGAAGCACCTGCCGAGTGAAAGGTAATTAAATCAGCACTGCTAAAGCAGGGCTGGGAATCTGCTGGAAATCCCAGCAGCTCTGCCTGGAAAACAGCTCCCAGTTTGCTCCAGTTATGCAAAGCCAGCTCATGCTGGAGCAGCAAAGCCTGGCTGGCAGCGGGATAAAGGCTCAAAGGGTGAAAAATGTGGTTTGTAATTGTTTCTTTTGAAATAAAGCAGATTTTGAGGCGAATAACTCAGAACTGAGATCAACAGAGCAGGTTGGAGGAAACACAAACCAACAGCAGTGACAACAGCAGCAGCTACAGGTGGAATGCCCCGTCAGCCCCTGCTTTTCCAGCCCCTCCTTTTCCAGCCACTGCTTTTCCAGCCCCTGCTTTTCCAGGGCTGGCAGCAGGGATCTAAAGTTCCAGCTCATCTGCAAATGCAGGTTTCAGAGGCCTCTCCCTTTCCAGAGCCACTGGAGCCCTGCTGCAGAGGACACGGAGCACAGAGGTGGAAAGGCCTCTGCGCTGGCCAGGCTCCAAACTCGCCAAGGGAACAGTGGGAAAGGAAGGACATGGGGTGTTCCCAACATTCCCTGTTCCCACTGTGAGCCCTCCTCGCCACGTCTGGGTGCCCTGCACTCCCCTGGGACGGAGGGAGCACCCCAGGGAGTCACTGCTGGGAGCAGCTCCAGCCCGGAAATGTTTGGATGCTGCTGCCAGATCAACCAGAAACAACCACCACCATGGGAATTGTCCCACTTTTCTTAAAAACACGGAAAAAGGGGGAAACAAGGAGCTGGACAAGTTCAGAGCTGCTGCTCCCAGCTTACTCCAGCCCTGAGCTCGTGTTGAGGGTTTCAGTGGTTCCACCACAAACGCTGCAGGTGACACCATTCCAGGTGACACCATTCCCAGTCCTGCAGCTTCCCTGGTGTTTGCTGGGAGAGTCTGACGCCGGATCTGGTTTGTCACCACCACCAACACAGGCTCTGACTGCTGCTTCACAGCCCTGCCTGCAAAACCATTTCACTCCCTCCTCCCCAGCATCCTTTCCTCCCGCTGCCTTCAGCTGGGGCCCTGCAAACAATTTGGGAATAACACACCAGCAAACCCCAAATCCAGCTGTCTCCTCTGAGCGACTCACGCCCCCCAGAGCTCCCAGGGATAAAAAGAATAAAATTTGGCTCCTGAAAATGCAGGGATTTGTCGGGCAGGAAGGCGGCTGGGAGGAGGAAGAGGAAGAGGGGCTGCAGGGAGCGGCACCAAGCCGAGGTCAATCCTCATGGAGAGCAGGGAAGGAGAGCCACGATGGCCCCTGGAGGGGTGGCACAAGCAGGGGGTGATGCCAGAGCCTGGGCTGAGCTGCAGGCCCCACTCCCAGGTGCAGGGCAGGACGTGGGGTGAGGTTTCCGTGGATCCCCAGGCTGCTCTGCACGTGCTGCTTTCCCAGGAGCTCCGTGGGAGCGCGAGGGCCGGTGGCCGGTTGGGACTTGAATGCTGGAGGTTGGTTTTCCTACAGGGCACCCTTGGGAGCTCGGGAGCGGGTTTGTCATGACTTGCAGAACCTGAAAACGCTCCGAGTCCAAGCCAAGAGGCCACTGCTGGCATTCAAGGAGGGGGCAGGAATAAACAACTCGATTCCAAGGGCGGACTGGGGCACAACCGGCTACAGCAACGGATAAAACAACCCCACACGAGCATCACAAAGTCTCTGGAGCTGTGGTATTCCCTGGTTTTGAGTTCTGAATTTTTAGGTCTCCAATGGAAGAATCTGTTGGAGGAATCTCAGTGAGCCTGGCTCTATTTTCAGCCGGAGTGCTGCAGAGGATTTGGAGTCCCAGGCTCCTGCACATCCCAGAGCACAGCAGCACCTGGCACAAGGTGGGAGAGGCACAGGGTCCCTGGCAGCAGCAGCAGCAGGCGGGGGAAAGGAGCATCCAAGGGAAGCCTCTGCCCACCTCTAACCTAAACTGCCCTCAGGGGTGCTGCTTCTCCCCCAGCACTGACAGTCAGGAGGGCCGAAGGACGTGCCTTGCCCTGGCAAGCCCAAGGATTTTGGAAAGCACTTGGGAAGCCTGGATGCTTACTGAGAGTGGGAAAAGAGTGGAAGGGCTGGCGTGGAGAGGGAGCAGCCCTGAGCTCTCCTGACCTCTCTCTCTCCTCTCCCTGAGGAGAGCCCTCGTGTCCCCGCAGCACCTCGGGAACTCTCCCACCTTGCTGGCACCCACACCTCCAGAGCCAACGCTGCTCCTGCAGCACCAGGGACCCGCTGTCCCGCCTGGCACCGTCATTAGGGAGCTCTGGAACGAGGCGGGCACGTCCCACACCGCTCCTGCTCCGACCGGTTGTCCTGGCCGGAGAAGGAAGGAGATTCCAGGCAAACAGCCCCTTCCCGGCCCCATCCCGGCCTGGCAGAGCTGCTCCCCATGGACATGCAGCCAGCCCGGTTTTTCCAGCGGTGGGAGCAGCCCAAGGGAAAGCCCAGGGCGGCTGTGAGGGCTCTGCTGGCCCAGTGTGGGGCCGTGCTGACACCCAGTGGAAGCTCCGGAGCCGGAATCTTTTCCTTCTGCTGCGGTGCCAAAGAGACTGGAAAAATGAACCCGGGCAGCAGGAAAACACCGGGGTCCAGCCCTCAGCGAGCAAACAGAACTGAGAGGGAAATAAAACAGGGATCAGAGGTGCTTTAGGGTCGTTTCTCTTTTTTATGGTGCTTTTGTCCCATCCCTGGAAGGGTCCAAGGCCAGGTTGGACAGGGCTGGGAACACCTTGGGATAGTGGAAGGTGTCCCTGCCATGGCATGGGGTGGGACTGGGATGGGCTGTAAGGCCCCCCCTCCCCAACCCCCAAACACTCTGGAATTCCATGATCCTTATTCCCCACACAAGGAGCAGAGAGACAAGTGGTGCAATACTCCACAGATTCCCGGGAGCACCCGGAGCCGCTCCTGCACTTTGCAGACCGAGCACAACACCCACAGGGCAAAATTCCCAGGAAAAAGGGCAACAGGGATCATCCATGGCCTCCCTGCTGCCATCACGGGGAGCCAGTGGCCAGGAGAAGGGTTTTCCCACAGCTACCCCAAACCAAAGAGTGAGGAGCAGCTCCCTGCTTCCTGGCAGGTGAGAAGGGCTGGATTTTTAAACAGGACTGGAATTTTAAACAGGACTGGAATTTTAAACAGGACCAGAATTTTAAACAGGACCAGAATTTTAAACAGGTCTCAGGCAGGATTTCCAGGCGTGGAACAAATGTTTTACACACAAAACAGTTTGGGTTTGGTGAAAGAAAACAAGATCCTCCCCAGACAAGATCCTCCCCCAACGGATCACACTGTGGAAAAGGAGAGCTGGGACACCTGGCAGCTGCAGGGCTTTGCAGGGGTTTTGGGGAGGATGGGGATGCTCTGGGATGCACCACAGCTGAAGGGAAGGGGGAGCTCAGGCAGCCCAGATGTCAAACCCAGTTTTCCAGCAGAAAAGGTCCAAACTCTGCTCCCATTCCCCTCCTGGAGGAGGTGCAGCAGCCAGGGTGGGATGAGAAATGGGAATTCTGGCCACGCAGATACACCTGGTTTGCACAGGGTGCCTGGCAGTGCAAACAGAGAACAAAAGCCCCTTAAAACACCCATCTGTGATGTTTCCTTCTTCAGAGAATTTACACCTGAGAGTATTCAGAGGTTCTACAGTAGAGATCTTTTTTTTGGAAGTACAAACAATGCTGCCAGTGTCTTAATTGGGGATTAAACCCCCTAATAATGAGAAATGAAAGGAAACAGACAACTCCCAAGGTCTTCAATCGGACTTGGCGTTCTGGGTGTCTCATCAAGGCTGTGTTCCTTCATAACCTCCACTTCCTAAGTTATTCCAGCACCATCCTGCTGATCAAAGCCGGGCTGCAGCTCCCTTTGATTCTCAAAGCCAGCCTCCACTGTGGGATTCTGTCAAACCCAATGTACATTTTGGGAGAGGAGCAGTGGAAAAACCTGCTTTTATTTTCCTCTGCATTTCTTCTGACTGAACTTTTTACATCTTTAGCACGCGTGAAAGCCACGAGAAGCGACTTTTAGATCAAGGTTTACTTTGAAAAACATCTGAGCAGCGTTATTTTTAAAGACATCAGCCTGAAGTCACTGGAAAAGGCAACGAGCTGCAGGGCAGTTTCTCCACAGAAGGTCCCTGTTCCTCCCCACGGGGCACTACCCAGCTAATTCCCACCGGGAAAAAGGGGGAAAACTACAAAGCCACGCTTGCAAAGAGACTTTCAGCTGGATCCAAGTCAGCCTGCAGAGCAGGAGAGGGCTGTGCTGAGAGCTCCAGCCTGGCAGTCACGGGATGCAGCCTGGCCCCAGGTTATGTGACCTTCAGCAGATTCTTTCGTCTGGCTGAGATAAAGCCGAGGACGCTGGCGGGAGATGCTCTGGGAAGAGCTCCACGGGGCTCAGCTCAAAGAACTTGGGAAGGTGGGAAGGGTTCCTGCACCTCCTTGGCTACAGGAATTTATCAAAGCACCTATTTTTAACGAGGGGGGGAATACAGAGTAATTTGCATTTTTGGATGGTCAAACAAAACGCAGTTAACACAGCAAAGGCAGAAATGATGAAGATTTGCAGGCTGGTCCTTCCTAACCAGGGGAATAAACAAGGAAAAGCTTAAATTCTGTGGGAAAAGCAGGTTTTTGCTGCCCCCTAAATTCAGCCCAAAAGCAGTCAGGCAGTTAAAAAAATGAGGTGAAAAGTGTCAGCAGTCCTGCCAAGGACTTTATATTTGTTCTGCTCCAGAATAAAATTAAATCACCAGGGTTTGGGACCTGTCGTGCTGCTTTGTATTTTGCATGAAAGGAAGGAACCAGAGCAGACTGGAAACTCACCTACATAGGCAGACTTGCTCCCTGTCCAGCTTGCCTTGATTTTATCGGTGTAATGATCCTGAAACAAGAATAAAATAAAAATTATAAGGATTTCACCGTGCCAGAAAGCCAAAGCTGAGGGGGGTTGGCACTTGTGGTTTAATGCTAATCACAAAAACAGTGTTTTGAGAGTGGAAAATCCACCACGAACTTGGAGCAACCTGGGATGGTGGAAGGCGTCCCTGTCCATGGCAGGGGGGGCACTGGATGGGCTTGGAGGTCCCCTCCAACCCAAACCATTCCAGGATTACTTTGTCCCTGGAGACTCGGAGCTGTCAGCCTCCAGTGATGTGTTCTCACAGCTGGGTTTAAATCACTGCCTAAAGAAATGTGAGAGCTCACATTCCCTGTTGGAGGCCTTACACACCCAGAAAAAAACCTGGAATTATATCAGTCCTCTCCTGGAGCCCCTTGAGGCACTGGAAGGTGCTCTGAGGTCTCCCGAGAGCCTTCTCCTCTCCAGGTGAGCACCCCCAGCTCTCCCAGCCTGTGAGGGTGATGGGAATTCTGTGAGAGCTGGAGCAGGGATTGTATTTACAAGTAAAACCATCCTTCCTCTCATCCTCCTGGCTGTGCTGCTGCCAGGAGCCCAAGGGCTGAGCAGTCCCTGCAGTGCACACACGGGTGTGCAAACAGGTGTGTCAGGCTTCAACACCAAATAATCCAACAGGGACTGGCAATTCCCGGGTTACCCTTTCCTGGGGTTTCCAGGGCAGGCTCCCACCCCTGCAGACACCCCCGGTGTGGGACTGGGATTAGAGGCACCGGGCATTTCCTGAGCTGGCACAGCCAGGGCAGAGGTCCCTCGCTGAGCAGGGCACGGCCGGATCCGGGATTGCCGCTGACACCCTTTGGAACGAATCCAAGCTCCAGTTGCCAAGGGCTGGTGGAGCTCTGGCTCCGAGCCCTGGAGCTGCTCCGTGCCCGGCCCAGGAGAAGCCACAGCCATCCAGTTCCCTCATTCCCAGGGAACAAGGAGGGCAAAACCCACCTAAAATTCCCAAGGGATGGTCCTGAGCAAGGCAGAGAGGGGGCGGGCAGCACGGGCACTATTCCCACTATAATCACACGCCCCTTCCCGTGCTGGAAACGGGGATCACACTTCTAACAAGTGCTGGTCAAATCATTGTGTGGAGGAGGAAAATAAATTGTCTTAAAGAGAGTCTGCCTTGCCACAGTCCTTGTCCCCATGCCAGGCTTGTCCTGTCCACATCCAGCAAGGAAACCAAAATAAATAAATGTGACACGTAACCTTCCTCCACAGACGTGTGACTGCTGCACAAAATCAAAGTCTGAGTGGAAAAGCTGCCCCTCTGCTTATCAGTGCAAGGTCCCACTCTGCTCACACCCCCTGGAAATCGTCAGGGAAAAATAAGAAGAAGTTTAATACTGACTTGTGCATCCCGAGGGAGATGAAAACACAGTCAAAACAAGCACGGAGCACACGGAATGGTTTGGGTTGGGAGAGGCCTTCAGGGATCAGCCAGTCCAGCCCCATCTTTGATGCATCTGAGAAGTAATTCTGGCTCCCAGGGCCGCTCTCCACCCCGCAGCCACACTGATATTCCTGCCTAATCAAAGCTCCTATCAAACCAGCCATAAAACCCCACAAACCCGGCATTGCTGGCATAGTTTGAGGCCGGTGTAATGCACCCCCTCCAAAAGCCTCTGCTCAGAGGCCAGGCCACGTTCAGGAAGGAATAAATCAGGGAAGGGCACGTGGGATGAGGAAATTCCACAGCTGGATGGGTCCCAGTCCCTCTGGCCAAGGCTGGCAGCACCAGCCAGGTCCTCCTGCACTGCAGGAGTTCCAGTTCCAGCTGGAGCATCCCTGCTTTGCAGGGGGAATCCCTTGCAAGTTTTACAGCAACATAAACCAGATTTAGCTGGGAAAAGGATGGTCCCTCTCCCAAAACAGTCAGTGACACTTCCTGCTTATCCCAGCTCCAAGCTTAGACCAAAAGGCCTGATTTTGGGAGGGGTTGAAGTAATCTGGGACCTGCTCAAAATTATTCACAGAATCCCAGACTGGTTTGGGTTGGGAGGGAGCTCAAAGTTCACCTCATCCCAACACCCCTGCCATGGGCAGGGACACCTCCCATCGTCCCAGGCTGCTCCCAGCCCCAGTGTCCAGCCTGGTCTTGGGCACTGCCAGGGATCCAGGGGCAGCCACACCTTCTCTGGGCACCCTGTGCCAGGGCCTCACCAACCTCACAGGGAGGAATTTATCCCTAATATCTCATCCAAACGTGCCACATTTCTCTCTCTCTGTGATAGGCATCAGTCCCTGATGTTCCCCTGGTTCAGGCAGCAAGGGCAGTGCCGGGTCCCAGGGCATCCCCTTGGCATTCTCTTGGAAACTCAGGGAGGACTTTCTCTCATCAGCTAAAAGCACCTGGTTTTGTGTTCTGGGGGAGCTTTGGCACAAGGAAAACCCTCATTCAGATGGGAGAATCAGACAAAATCTCCCCCGTGTGCTCCCCCTGCCTCTGCACAGGGAATGGTTGTGCAGAGCGGAGGGGCGATGGCACAGAGCAGCTGAGCACAGCCCGGCTCGGGGCAGCAGGCTGGGAATGCAGGCTGGGAATGCAGGCTGGGCCAGCAGGGGAGTGCAGGCTGCTCCCTCCCCAGCAGGACAGGGACAAAGCCGGGCTTTTCCACCTCCACACACTCCGGAGAGCCACGCTGGAGGACCGCAGCCCCCGCGGAGAGCCAGGGCTCGGAGCTGTGCCGCACGTCGGAGCTGGGGCAGGGAGGCTTGGATCTCACATCCCAAACCAAAGCGTGCCAAAAAGCCACCTGTCCCCGCGCAGCAGGTTGGGAAAGACACGGGAGAAAGGATGGGAAGGCAAAGGGGGTAAACAAGGCAGGGAGCAAGGCTGCTTCCTGCCTGAGCTGGGCCGAATGTTTAAACAAGGAGCTGATCCCAGCGGCAGCATCCCGCCGTCCTCAGCTGCTGCAGCACAAATAATCCTCACAACACACTTTTTTCCCTTTCCCTCCTCCCTCTGGAACTCCATCACATGCCAAGACGCTGATACGGACACAGGAAGCTGAATATAAACACATTGCCTGCTTTACCAAATATTCAGAGGAACACAACTAAAAATACTCAGCTGCTGGTGTCCAGGAACATCCCAAAGCTGAGATCCATCCCCAGCCACGCTGCCAGGGGCTCCAGGAACCACAGAGCTGGGACTTGGGGTACACTGAAGCCCAGGCCTCAGCTTTCATTGAATCCCAGCTGGGTGTTCTCCTCCCCTGCCACGGGCAGGGACACCTCCCACTGTCCCAGGCTGCTCCAAGCCCCAATGTCCAGCTTGGCCTGGGACACTGCCAGGGATCCAGGGGCAGCCACAGCTGCTCTGGGCACCCTGTGCCAGGGCCTGCCCACCCTCCCAGGGAACAATTCCTTCCCAATCTCCCATCTATCCCTGCCCTCTGGAAGCCATTCCCTGTGTCCTGTCCCTCCATCCCTTGTAAATCCTCTCTCTCTCCATGCTTCCTGTAGGTCCTTCAGGCCCTGCAAGGCCACACTGAGCTCACCCCAGAGCTTCTCCTCTCCAGGCTGAACAATCCCAGCTCTCCCAGCCTTTCCTCCCAGCAGAGCTGCTCCGTCCCTCGGATCATCCTGGTGCCTCCTCTGGATTCCCTCCAACAGCTCCAGGTCCTTCCTCTCCTGGGGACCCCAGAGCTGGAGGCAGCTCTGCAGAGGGGTGTCACCAGAAGATCCAGGAGTGGATCCTCTCCTCCCCAGGGACACCTGGCTGGAAGGGGTTCAGCAGCTCCACAGTAACAAATGCTCCATCCCATGGGAATACCAGATCTCCCGGAGCCACGTGTCTCTCCAGGGGAGGGATGTACCTCCACCATGCTCCCACCTCCCCTGGGCATCCCACTGCTCCCACCACCTTCCTGCTTCTACCTAGCTCCCTAAAATCCCATGGAGAATCCCACCACAACCCAGCCACCGCGAGTACTTCCGTCACAGCCTCTGCTCTTTCTCACCAGTCCTTGCAAAACAGGGAGTGAAAACCTTCTGCTCGTGTCATCAGCGTTTCCTCACCCTTCCAAGTTCCCCCCCAGGTTATTCCTGAGGGCAGAAACGATGTGGGTCCGTGGGCTCCCAACTCGGAGTGCAGGACGAACACCGAGGTTTGGGACAACGAGCCCCAGTTGTGAAATACTGCAAAATTCACCAAATAGCTGCACAATTCCAGCACTGCAGGAATCCCAAGAGTCACCAAACATCTGCAGCTCCCATTTCCCAAGAAATAGTGAATCCATGACGACTTTCAAGATCTGGCTGTCTTGCTTCCTGCTCCCATCCAATTATTGGAGTTCCACTCCGACTCCTGCCTCTGCACAGGGGTATTCCTGTGCCAGGACACAGGACCCAGCAGCCTTCCCCCATTCCCGTGGTTTGTGCAAGCACACATGGAGTTGCAGCAACCCAGTCCTCCCTGGAATACGGCTCCGTGGCTCAGCCAAGGCTGCAGTGGTGTTTCCCTTGATAACTATAAACCTTTGGAAACGATTCCCTCCGCCCCCTGCAGTGATCTCTGCTCTGGCAAAGGGGACAAAGGGAAAGGGCGGAGGGTGAGGATTTATGGGGCTGCACCAGTGGATTTCTGGAGCAATGTGGATTTGCTTTCGCAACAGAGCCTAATCAGAGAGGGATACACTGGGATTTGGGAAGCTGTGGCCAGGGAAGGAGCACGTTCCCACCCCGTAGAGCTGTCGTGTTCAGCATCTTCCACTCAGCATTCCAGCAACGCTTGCAGGGATGGTGCAGCCACGGAAAAGAGAGGGAGAGGGACTTTTTAAACAGGGAGATGGAGACAGGACACAGGGAATGGCTTCCCAATGCCAGAGGGCCGAGATGGACGGGATATTGGGAAGGAATTGTTCCCTGGGAGGGTGGGCAGGCCCTGGCACAGGGTGCCCAGAGAAGCTGGGGCTGCCCCTGGATCCCTGGCAGTGCCCAAGACCAGGCTGGATGGGGCTTGGAGCAGCCTGGGACAGTGGAAGGTGTCCCTGCCCATGGCACTGGGTGGGCTTTGGGGTCCCTTCCATCCCAAACCCTTTGCGATTCCCTAATTTTACTGTGTCATCCCAGGCCCTACTACAGAGAACTTGACATGAATCATGGCTCAAATCATATTCATATATGGCTCAAATATTCCAAGTCTTTTTAGGAACAGAACCTAAAAACGTAAGGACTTCCAGTACTTAAAAAAAGTATCATATTGCCAAAGAAACATCATATTTGAAATAAAAGAAGTATCTGAAACCTACAGCACAACCCAGTAACTTGATTTAACACCAGCAAGAGATGAGAGATCAGTTGTTCTGCTCCCTGGGAACCCAGGAAACTCCTCCAGGATAAGAGAACTTCATTTTCCAAGGAAAAATCCCCCGTCAGCTGGGTGATTGCGGAATGAGCTCACCCTCAGCATCAGACCCCACGCGTTGTTCCTCTCTGGAGTTTACTGCTCCTTGATTAGAGATATCCCAAATGCTGCAGTGCATCCCACGCCGGGATGAAACACGGGATTGAGGAGTCATTAACTCCATACTAATCCCTCAATCTCATTTAGTGGCGCTGAGCAGCACAAAATCCTGCCACTGTCCACTACTCGCCCTTTACTCCCAGAATTGCATTTCTAAACCAATTTACACCCTAGATAAACACAGACAAGCAATGTGTCCCTGATCCTGTGGGTTCTAAGCCAATAAAAACACGGGATAATCGCCTGGCAAATTGCTGGGAATTCCATTTGATGTGCCACATTAATTAAATCACAGAATCACAGAATATCCTGAGCTGGAAGGGACCCACAAGGATCATCAAGTCCAGCTCGTGGACAATCCCAAAACAATCCCCAAGCTTGGAATAGAGAACTGCAACTTAAAAGTTAACTAAAAGAACTAAAAAGTTCCAGGAGCTGGGCTGGATGATCCATGTGGGTCCCTTCCAACTCAGGATGTTCTGCAATTCCATGATTCTAAGCAAACTTATTACTGCAACGGGGTGTGTAATCTCAGTATCAACACGAAACCTCCGGGAATAATGACGCTTCCCCACTAATTAACCTCCTTCCCACACTCATCCCACAACTCCCCGCACGTGGGAAACTTCCTCCGTCAAGCAGAGCTCCGCGATTCCAAGGAAAACCCGTGGCCTGATGGCTGGGAATATTAAAATTGGTGAGATTTAAAGGATTGAGCTGAGAGCTGGGGCTGGAGCCGCCAGCTCTGGGTGTCCATCGGTGCCACGGGGAAGGTCTGGAAGGAAGGAGGCGGGAAGGAGAAGGAAAGGAAGGCAAAATTGCCCGTTTTAGAATTATTTTTACCTAATTAAGCAGATTATTTTTTACATAATTAAGCAGATTTTGCCCCATTCCCGTGCCACGCGCCACTTGTTGAGCCACATCACAGCTGCGCGCTGCCTCCCGCCGGGAATAATCCTCAGGACAACAACAAAAAACAAACAAACAAAAAAAA
>VZRQ01010470.1:492910-531502 GCA_013397975.1 Machaerirhynchus nigripectus
CTAAGCCCCGCCCATCCCCGCGTGGCCAAGCGGGAGCGCGCCTCGCGTATCCCTAATCCATGCGGAATTCCACGGCCAAATCCGGTTTGTCCTGTTGCGAGGGATGGATTCAGGCGTGGCCCCGGCGTTTTTTGGGAAGGGGTTGAGCGAGAAAAGCGTGCGCCCGAGGGGTTGGAGCGCACGCGGTGGCGCAGGGTGGAGAGAAGCCGGCGGGATGGGGATGTTGGAGCGTGGCTATCCTGGGAATTTTAGGAGTAGGGGTTGTGGCGGTCGCCAGGGAGGGGCGGAACTGGTATTTGCAAAGGCTTGTCTGCTGCCCGAACGGGCCTGGCGTGCCTCTGCTTGTGGGGCTTTGATCCTAGGATCACTTGGGAATACCTTTGTCTCCAGAGGCAGGGGGAGGGTGTGGATTAAAATTTAAATACGGGTTCCTGCAGGAAGGGAGAAGGGTTGGAAAAATGAGGGTGGTGAGGCCCTGGCACAGACTGTCCAGGCTGCCCCATCCCTGGAAGTGTCCAGGGCCAGCTTGGATGGGTTTGGAGCACCCTGGGATAGTGGAAGGTGTCCCTGCCCATGGAAAGGGTTGGAATGGGATGGGCTTTAAGGTCCCTCCCAATTCAAACCAGTCTGGGATCCTATGAAATTCCAGGAAAACTAGGGAAGATGCTGTGCTCATCACCAGCACCACCTCTGCCCGGAGTGTGTCCCCACGGAGAATCCCTGCCCTGAGAGCACCAGGAAAGCCTCTCCTTGCTCTTTTCCACGGTTTTGCCCCGTGCCAGCACAGGCGGGTTGTTGCTGTCCCTGGCACAGCCAGGCTCTCCCGGCTCCAGCCTGTCTCCGCAGGCAGCTTTTATGGGAGAGGAGATGGGATCGTCAGTCTGCTCGGCTCCTCTTTAGTGCGACTCCAGCCGGGAACACCGGGATGCACAGGAGGACGTTGTCCTGCATTGTGCCCCAATGGAAAAAACCAAAACAAAACCTTTAGGAAAACTGTTAAGAGAGGAGGAATTCCTCATTCGATTCCTAATTAAAATACAGAAATCCTATTTTCCCAAGTGTGGCCACCAGCCAGGCGGGAAGCATTGCCCTCTCGTGGGCTAAAGCAGCAGCTTCCCACCATTCAGTCCTAACCGAGAGCGTAATTAACCAGCGTTAATTAACTACCTGTGGCCTCACAGCGCAGCACTCCCGGGCGAGCCGACCCAAGCAGGAGCTTCTTAGGGTTCCCTGGAGCTTGTCGGGGATTCCCAGGAGCTTTGCTGGGGCTGCAGTCCCACCCCAGTGTTTGCCACGCACTGGACACACTGGGAGGGCACGCTGGGGCACGAACTGGGCACACTGGGTGCACTGGGGCTTGTACTGTGCATACTGGGAGCTCTGGGACATGCAATGGACGCACTGGGAGGGCACACTGGTTTGAACTTTGTGTTTTCTCTATTAAACATTTATTTTCCTCTTCAGCAGGGGCTGGGTAAAGACTCGTCAGGAGGAGATCTCTTGTTTTCCCTCGCTTTTGTTCCACCCCAGGCACTGACCCAGTGGATGCCTCACCTTTGTCTGAAGGCAGGGCTGAGTTCTGCAGATCCCAGTGATACGAGCACAGGTTTCCCTTTCTCCTACAAACACAAATATATGTGTAAATGTTTATTATTGTTGTTGTTGTTGTTATTATCATGTAGTAGTAGCCTAGATCAGGGCACTCACTCTTAGATACTGGGAAGGAATTCTTCCCTGTGAGGCCCTGGCACAGGGTGCGCAGAGCAGCTGTGGCTGCCCCTGGATCCCTGGCAGTGCCCAAGGCCAGGCTGGACACTGGGGCTGGGAGCAGCCTGGGACAGTGGAAGGTGTCCCTGCCCATGGCAGGGGTGGCACAGGATGGGCTCTGAGATCCCTTCCAATTCAAACCAGTCTGCAGGTGAGGCACTGGGAAGGACTCGGAGCAGGACTCGGAGCAGTACCCGGGGTGGAATCGTGTCCCCCAGCACCATTTATCTCCGTGAGCTCTCGTTATTTCCTGCAGAACGAGGTTCAGAGTTCAGCCAAGGGCTGCCTGCGATGCACAGCCTGGGAGGTTTTGCAGCAGCTCTGCTCTCAGGGTGCACTTTGGCCAGAGAAAGCAAAGCCAGATTCCTTCTGCTTGTCTGACACTGCTGCTCCTTCCCGCCTTGGATGCTCTGTATCCCTTTCCAGGGACGTGGGGGATTCACTGAATGAGCTCGGGGGGCTTTCCCAGATGGATCATGGAAATCGCTGATGCTGGAGTAAATGAGCCACAGCACTCCAGCCCCACAGCACTCCCAGGCAGGAGCAGGCAGAGCAGAAAAGCTCCATTCTTGGACAAAATAATCAAAATTATACTATGTTCTCCCCCAAAACGCAGTGATTTTCCCCCAGGATCTGTGCAGAACAGGAATTTTTGATGTGGTTTTCCCAGGATATTTGCAGAATGGGAATTTTGGCTTCACTGAGCTTGTACTTAACCAGAAATGCACAGGAAAATGATCCTGAAATTCGCTGGGAGCAGGCGGGGGCTCATTCCCAGTGAAGTGCTGGTGCGGGGTGGAGGTCCTTGTCCTGTCTTTCAGGAAAGAGGTGCTCCCAGCAATCCTGGGATTATCCCTGGGCATGCAGTGACAGTCACAGAAAGGGACTCGATGAACAAAGCAGACAGCTGTGCACAGCCAGCAGCCAAGGAAGGCTTTCTCTGGAGCAGACGAGTAATCAAATTCCGCGTGGGAGAACCGGAGGTGCCGGAGACGGCACAATGTGATTTCCAGGACAGCCATCGCTCATCGCTGCTCTCTGCAGGGCCACAGCCTGTGCCTGTCACCGTGGGCCTGGCCAGGAGCAGTTCCTGCTCTCCCATCTCCATCCCTGCTGCATCAACAGCTGGCATTCCCTCCCTGCAGCGTCGTCGGAGAAGGAACGGGAGCCCAGGCTCCCCTGGCTTTTCCCACCCTTGTTCCAAGGAGCCAGCCCCCAGGAATATGATCTGAACCCCACCAATGCTCATTTTCCCTTGCTATTTATCATGTATTTCTTCCACGAAGCCCCATCCCTGGGCTGTTGGACCCAGCCTTCCCTGGGAAAGCTGTCCAAAAGGAGCATGTGTGATAAACAATCCCGTGTTGGGTGTCCACGCTGGACACCCCCGGGAAGAGCCTTGCTGAGGCTGTTTCCAGCAATAATTAAGGCAACAACAATTATGAAGCACCAAAATTCGTTGTGTTCCATGTGACAAACACCAGCCACGCTTCAGCATCCTCTTTCATGGGTGCAAAGACTTATTTTTCCACTAAAAATTAACCAAATGAATCAATGCCTGGAATTACGCCTGTGGGAATGAGTAATTTCGTACAGTTCATAGAAATATTTCCCATTTTTGAGCCATATTCTGGCTCATCTTTCCAGATAATCACAAAACCAGCCACTCTCCCCTAGTTCCAGCTTGGCCAGCTGGTAAAGCATCTGACAGCAGAAATGGCTGAAAGAGTCCAAGCATGAATATTCCCTTATTTATAAATTTTCTTCCCCATTTTTGAGCTTTATGTTGTTAAAATGGCATGTCAGGACTGCCCAGGGGCAGACCTGTGTGCTGCAGCTCAGGTGTGCTGTTCCTCAGGGGCACAAGGAGTACGTTCAGTTATTCCCTCACCTCCATATCAATCCCAGCAGGTCCATATGGACCTGTACAGGGCTGAATGTGGGTGCAGGCTGGGATCTGCTCCATCCCTGCTCCAGGGATGCTCCAAGCAGTCAGGAGGATGTGGGCAGCAGGATGTGGGCAGCCAGCACTGGCAGAAGAAGCCTTTTCATCACTCCCATCCCAGATGAGACCTTGGTCTTGATCCAAGGACTCCATGTGATGGATGGATTTTTCCCTCTGAGGAGGGATTTTCACTGCCTGGGTGTGAGCAGCTCATCCTTCACCCACGGGCAGCCTGAGGCAGATAATGGGATGCAGGGGTTGGAAGAAAACATGTGGGAACAAAGGAAAACCATAACGTAGGAGAGAAGAGTTTTCATATCTCCATCCTTAGATATTTTTAGTCTGAAAGGCACAAATGCATCACTGAGATGTGAAGGGAAAGCTCCCTGATGCTCTCCGTGTCAGAGGCTTCGGAGCTGTGCTCTGCCTGCTTTGAAGGAGGTACCTGTGGGCACCTATATCCAGGTGTAGGAAAACCACGTCCCTTTAGCTGGAGGAGACATCACAGGCAGAGACAGCTTTCACTGTCCCAGGCTGCTCCAAGCCCCATACAACCTGGCCTTGGACACTTCCAGGGATCCACGGGCAGCCACAGCTTCTCCGGGCATCCTGTGCCAGGGTCTCACCACCCCCACAGGGTGAGAAGAATTTCTTCCCAATATCCAATCTAAACCTGCCTTTCTTCAGTTTAAGTCCAATCCCCCTTGTGAAAAGCCCCTCTCACAGCAGATCAGCTGCGTTTGCCCTCTGCTCAAGGCCTTGTGCCTTTCTCAGCACAGGCTGCCAAGAAGCGATGGGCTGTGGTGGGACCCCGCACCCCCCTTCCCACCTGGATAAGGGCTGAGGACAACAGGAGGAGCAGTTGGGATGGTTGGGTTGGAAGACTCTGGCTCTGTGCTAAGCCGGGAAAACACAATCATTCCTTTCCCCTCTAATTTTCAGACTTGCTGGAAGCGTGAAGAGGACAAAGAGCAGCACATGGGATGGAGGCAGCAGCCCAAGTCAGACCCCACCTCCAGCAGGGTTCGGCTCCGCCACCATGGGACTGTGAACAAACCCAACCGAGCCACAGCAGTGCCGGGTTCCCCTTCTTCCTCTGCTCCTCCATCCCTTTTGCATTATTAAATGTATTCCCATCTAATGGGATTTTATATATCACCATTTTTCCCCGAAGTGGGAAAAAAGGAAACAATTCGGGTGGCAGGTCTAGCCTGGCACGCAGCAACACCATTAAACAGGAGGCTGCTACGCCGCTGTTGGTTTGGAGCCTCTTTAGCACTTTCATTAGCTCTCCAAAGCTTTTGATGTCCCTAATTTACGCCACAGACACTGCAGAGGAGGCAGGCGATGATTAAGATAAGCTTTTACTCTTCTGGAGCGCGCTGGCTACCTCGTGGCTACGGACCCTGAATATAAAGCAATATTGCTTATTATTCCGAGCTGTTTGTTCCATTAATCATGAGCCTGCTTTGCTCTGGGAAGAGGAACTGGAATACAGCAATATTCTGTCTGCTTGTTTTTAAAATACTTGTGTGGGTGGACACTCCAGCTACTGCTCACATTTTTCTCTTGCAAGAAGAGCTGTTCGTGATTCTCCTCCCCGGTGTTTTCTCTTGACACTGATTTTGTCGGTCGGACTCGGGAAGGGAACTGCCTCAAGCCTGTCAATGAGTGTTGTATGGAAATAAGGAGTACTAATTGAGAAATGCTTGAAATTCAGCATTGCAGGGAGACAATGAATTTCTTCATGGAAAGGGTGGTCAGGCTGGGCACTGGAATGGGCTGCCCAGGGAGGTGATGGAGTCCCCACCCAAGGAAGGGCTGGATGTGGCACTCAATGCTCTGGGCTGGGTGACAAGGTGGGGATTGGGCACAGGTTGGACTTAATGATCTCGGAGGGCTTTTCCAGCCTGAATGATTTCATGATTCTGTGATTCAGTTCAAAGTCACTCTCTGCCTTCGCAGTCTCAGCCTTCACCAGCCACCTGGGCACCAGCGGGTCTTGGAATTCCTTCAGGATATCCCAAAGGGAATTTTCAGAGACAGCTGTGTTCAACTCATGGTCCCAAAAAGACATTATGGAGGCATTAAAAGCAACTCAACAAGTTGTGTCGGCATCTTCCACGACCTCGTCTCGCCACATCTGACCTCGTGAAGAACCTTCCAGAAAACTGGCGAGTTCTGGGGTTGAGCGGAACAAAAAAGGGAATAAAACAACCAACTCGAGAATGATTAGTGAGCTCCCATCCTGCTCTCCAGACATGGGCAGTGTGTCAGGGCATGTCTCCGAGCTGAAGGGTTTACAGGATGCATGAACAGCTCCATAAAAAACATGCTGTCACTGGCTCCTGGAAAAGCACTGCTGGAAACAGCAGCTAAGGCCAGAGCAGCTCCATCAGACAGCAGTGCTGCTTCTTCACTGCTGACAGACGGCTTCACCTGAACGTCCTCCATCAAAAGATCGACTGGAAAACTACAGGTCTGTTACGTTTTTAACTTATTCCAAAAAAGCATTTCCTTCCAACATATGCCCTCACTACAAAACACAGCAGCCACTCCAATGAAATGAATTTCCCTTCCTATAAGAACAAGAGGTTGCACACACAAAAACCAAGTTAGTTCGGTTTATATGGGAACAGCCAATTATATGATTTATTTATTAATACAGTTTTAATTTACAGTGCGGTTGAGCTGCACACCCAAGACACAGATTATTTACAGAGCACGAAAGGCAGACACAGCAGGCGTCACTTGTTCCCCATCTGGTTGGGGTTTCTAAACTGGGACACCCCCAGGAGCACCCCAGCCTCTCCACTGCCACACAGTCCTGGTCTCACAGCAACCAAAGGAAGCTTTGAACCACGGAATTGTTTAGGTTGGAAAAGTCCACTAAGATGACCCAGCTGAATCATTCCCCCAGCACTGCCAAGGCCACCACTGCCCCGTGTCCCCAGGTGCCACATTACATGGCTTTGAAATCCCTACAGGCATGGGGATTCCACCCCTGCCCTGCAGAGCCTGTGCCAGGGCTGGACAACCTTTTCCATGAGAAATTTTCCCCAATATCCATCCTGAGCCTCCCCTGGCACAGCTCCAGCCGTTCCCTCTCCTCCTGTCCCTGTTCCCTGGGAGCACAGCCCGACCCCCCCGGCTGCCCCCTCCTGTCAGGGACTTGTGCAGAGCCACAAGGGCCCCCCTGAGCCTCCTTTTCTCCAGGCTGAGCGCCCCCAGCTCCCTCAGGGATTCTCCTGGGTGCAGGAATGCCTGAGGCTGTTTTGTTCCTAGGGATTGTTGCTCTGACAGATCCCAGCCCTCGGAGACCTCCACGCCCCGCACAGGGAACGCACAGCAGCGATAATGACACATTCCAGAACATCCTGGCTGTGTGAGTAATTGCAGATCCTTTGCACAGGCATCTCCATGAAGGCAGTGGGAGTTGTAGAGACATTATTAGGTCTCCTGACATTTTAAAAAGGCTTAGACAGAAAATGTCTTCGAGGGCTTTCAAAGGCTGCAATGGAACTGAAATAGTTTTTGTAATAATAACCAAACAACCCACGAGGAGCTTTGTGTAACTGCTTGGACGTGAGAGAACAGAGAGAGAAAATCCATGCACAAAGAGAGGAGAAAGGAAGAGTTATGTCCAAGCAAAGCTATCAGGGCTGCTTCCACAGCCCCCCGACTGCCCCAGGAGAGGTCACACACAGGGAACAACACCAGCCAGCACTGCAGGTCCAGCACTGGGAGCTTGGGGGGTCCCTTCTCCAATAGGGAAATTCAGGAGCAGAGCCTCTGTGCTGATTTTGGCAAGGGGGCGTAATCTTTTGGACAGCTCCAAACCCTCCTGTTGAGGTTGGGTTTCTGAAATCATAAGGAATATATTTTTCTGATGAATCAAATGGTGCGAGAGCTCCAGCTGAAACTGGGGCAAACTCCCCTGGCACACACGGAGCCAACTGATCCCGTGTGTGTGTAGGGACAGCCTGAGGAAACTGGAACAGCAGCTCAGGGGCAGCACAGGAGACAAGGGAGCACCAGGTGCCAAGAGTTGTTCAAATGTCACATTCACATGGATACAAACTTCATGGCTTTGTGTATTAGTCCGCAACATGAACAAAAAATGTGGGAGAAAAGGCCCTTATAGCAGCTTCCATTGAAACCCATTGGGTTGGGAGGGACCTTAAAGCCCATCCCATCCCCCCCCTGCCACGGGCAGGGACACCTTCCACTGTCTCAGGCTGCTCCAAGCGCCATCCAACCCAGCCTTGGGCACTGCCAGGGATCCAGGGGCAGCCCCAGCTGCTCTGGGCACCCTGTGCCAGGGCCTCCCCACCCTCACAGCCAGGAATTCCTTCCCAGTGTCCCATCCATCCCTGCCCTCTGGCAGTGGGAAGCCATTCCCCTTGTCCTGGCTCTCCAGGCCCCCGTATTTCTCGCAGGCTCCCCTCAGGTAGGTCATACTTAGCACGAATACTTTCACAGTAAGAGCCTGAAAGCCTCCAGCACCTCCTGTTCCATATTGCGTTCACCATTAACAATGAAATCACTTCACTAGAAAAGTGCTATAAAAAGCAGCAATTCCTCTCCTCTCGTGTCTCATGTGTCAAGACCATGTGGCTGTGTAAAAATCAAACCCACAGCGCAACACTGAGGTCTTACAGTCTTCTGCTTGGGCTAAAACACACCAAACCAGGAGACAGAATCATGGAATTATTTAGCTTGGAAAAGCCCTCTAGGAGTTGAACTGTTCCCCAGCACTGCCAAGGCCACCCCTGACCCACACCCCCAGGTGCCACATGCACACAGCTTTTAAATCCCTCCAGTCATTTCATCCATGGGAAGTGTCTGCTAAAAGTTCTCATCAGAGAAAAGGTTGCTTTAAATATGCACCTTCCAGGTGTAGATGCTCCTTCCCCAGGCGCTGTTATCTAAACTGACTCGTCTCAGGTCTCAACTAAAACCTGGGTAACTTGGATGGAGGGGGGAAAATAAATGTCTAACAGAATTCCAGGAAGGCTGGGAAAAGGAACTTCAGACAGCAAAACCAGGGGGATGGTTGGGCAAGGAAAAGATAACCAGCTTCTGTCAGTGGTTGCCTTCCTCCTGGTTACCTTCATCAGGAGGCAGCTCCTGCTCAAGGACACCAAGGATCACTCCTGGATTGGGAGTGAGAGCGCATGGAATCTCCTGCCTTGGTGAACAGAGGAAATCAGAGTGAAGCAGGAAAGAAAGACTGATTCTATGTGGATACAGCTGTAATCACTCCCAGAACTGCACGAGACTCAGGAATTGCACAGCACACAGGAAAACTTCACCTCTGCCACGCAAGAACCTCACCTTCGGTGGGCAAGCCAGTCTGTCAGTCACAAATGTAGGCACCTGAAGCCACACGCGCCGTCATTTTTAGTGCCAGTGCTTCACTCTGTTAGAGATTTGCTCTGGTCAATAGATTCCTGAAAACAATTTAACTCTACACATCATAGATGATTTCCTCTGAGTTTAACAGGCTGGAGATATTTAAAAACCGGCACATACACACAGGAATAGAGAGGTTTGTTCTGACAGACATTTCCTCTGGAAAACTTCTTACATTAAAAACTTCTAGTCACAGGTAATTGCTAACATGGAACATTTATTGGTTTAAAAAAATAAACATGCAGAAGCCATCCTCCTTAAAAACAAGACATACAATTACCCAGTGGGGATTTTAGAGAAAAGCAACAACCCTGCAAGGCGTGGATTCCTCCCAAATCTCCAGCAGAAATGTATTTTCTGTGGGAGTCCACGCTCCAGCTGTGCCATGCAGCGAGTCCAGCCACAGGCAATCACATAACAGAGCATTTGCCTTGCAGTTTATCTTTCTTTTTCTGCTGTTTGGATTTCTTTCCATCCACCTGGAGACTGATAGTTCTCCTCTGCTCCAGATTCAAGAGCTCCTGGAAGAGCTCCTGCACGTTGTAGTTCATTTTGGCTGACGTCTCCATGAAGGCACACTTCCACTTGCTGGCCAATGCTTGCCCCTCGCTGGCATCCAGCTCCCTCTGCGAGTCGTCGCTTTTGTTCCCCACCAACATTATCGGGATTTTCTGGATGTCGCCTTTAATCTGACAGATCTCATCGAAGATGGGGTGAAGATCTTCCATGGATTGCCTGCTGGTGACGGAGTACACCAAGATGAAGGCATGCCCTTTGGATATGGACAGCCGCTGCATGGCAGGGAACTGATGGCTGCCCGTGGTGTCCGTGATCTGCAGGGTGCAGATGCTCTTGTCACAGCTGATCACCTGCCGGTACGTATCCTCGATGGTGGGGATATAGGTTTCCCTGAAAGTGCCCCTTACAAAGCGCAGGACCAGGGAGCTTTTGCCGACCCCCGCTGCTCCGAACACCACCACCCTGTAATCATTGCTCTGCTCAGGCATGTTCGCTGCGCCGCAAGGTTTTCACCCAAAAAGCCCGAGTTCCAGCAAGTTTACACACCCCTATGCAGAGGTGGGCTGTGGAGAGGGAGGGGGAAAGGTGCGTTATTGAAATTCGCAATTAATAAATCACTCCCATCCTTTTCCCTTGAAATAAATCACTATCCTCCCCTACCCCAGCCGTGCATGCCGCGCACGTTTCACGTTACGAGAAGAGAATAAGAATTCACCTGCAGCCATCAGCTCCACCGAGCAGCGAAACGGGGCTGAAATCGCCTGGCAGCCGCGGGGAAGAGGTATTCCGGCTCCAGAGAAGCCGTGCTCCAGCCCCGGGAAAGCCGCGCTCCAGCCCCCGGGAAGGCGTGTTCCAGCCCCCGGGAAGCGGTACCACCCTAGCCCGGAGCGCCGCCGCCGCCGCCGCCGCCGCGGGAGGGGAGGCTCCGTGCCGCCGTAAATCCGGCCTCCCCCTCAACCTCCCCATGAAAATAAATAAATAATCAACACAACCACCTGAATTAAAGCCGCTGCAGCCCAGTTCTGCTGCTCCATCCCTCACTCCGCGCACAGACAAAGGGGAGTCTCGTCTTCTCTCAGCCCCCCGCACCGCAGACCCCCAGGCACTGCCGGGCTCTGCCGTCTTTCATCCACCCTGCGTACGTCCCAGCTTAAATTTAGGGCTGATTTAATTTAAAAACTTCAAATCCGGGTCAGGTTATCACCACCGCTGCCATTAAGCGGCCAGCGATGCCCTGAGCAGCTTCTCAGTCCTCCCCGGGGAAGCCACCGAGCCCTGGGGCCATGGCCGGCAAGGTCCACTCGGGACCTTGTTCGTGTAATCCCTTCTAGCTCGGGATGTTCTGTGATTCTGCTGCTTGGTTTGTCTCCCTCACACCGCCGGGTGAAATAGAGCAGATGTGTGTCACAATCACAAATGGTATTTCTCCCCGTTTATTAGGAATTTCCCCCAAAGCCGTCCCTCCACACGCCCTCATGCGGGACACCGGAGCACGCACAACCCGGTGCCTGACAGGAGCAGGCGGCCCTGCGTCCTCGCTGTTCCCCCTCCGGCGCGGCCGGGGCTGAGAGCCACCCCCGGCTCCTCCTCGCCCCGCTCCGCCCCTGCCGCCGCCACGGGCTGGCTCTACTCTCACGGCCCCTTCCCGCCCGTGGGGCCGCTCCATGGGCTCGGCTCTGCCCTCACGGCCCCTTCCCGCCCCTTCCCGCCCGCGCGTTCCCGCCCAGGCACCGCCCGCCCTCACGCCCCAAAATGGCCGTCGGCCCCTGAGGGGATCGGTCCGAAATCAATGCATTTTATGAAGTGGGGTTTGTTTTTTGTTTGGTTTTTTTTGTGGGTCATTTACAGCCTGGTCACGTTGCAAAATGTGGAATATGTGAAATTTCCTTATGAAAGGATGTTCTTTGATCTTTGATCTTCGTATGCTTTCAAGCGTAATCAACAAGAAGTGAGATTGACTCTGTGAAACAGCAACCAACAAGCTCTAAGTGATGCCCATGAATTAAAAAAACAAATGAATTGTTGGTAGAATTGCCAAGATTAGGGATGGGCATGTTTTCTCTGCTCTCAGACGTGGCAGAGGTTAGCAGAGCTTGAGGAGGAGGATGAACCATTGATAGTGGGCACAAGGAATGCAGGATTTACGGACCACAAGGACATCTGGCAGAACTCCCAAGATGAGGAAGAAACTCATAAAAACAACTCGGTAATTGTGCTGAAATCAGCACTTGTGGAGGAAACACTTCTCAGTCCTTACCCAGGCTCGTTCTTCCCAAACCATTTGTGGTTTTCCAGGTTATCATTTCTTATTTCTCTGATCCTTGTTGCATTCCTGATTCTGTGGTATTCTCCTATTTTAAATCCGCTTCTCTCAGCCTTATAATGCTCCTATCCCAGACCAACAAAAAGTATCCCTTCAGATCTATTTCATACTGCCGTGGATTTTTTTTTTTTTGTCTAACACAAAAAAACCCCAGAGGAGTTTCAGTCTTGACACAAGGCCAAAACACCTGGGATAGAAATTGAACCAAATCCATCCCCACGCAAGGGGAACTAAACCCGAGACCTTAAAACGAAACAGCCTCTCTAAAACCAGTAAGGTGCCCATTTCTAATGAAATGCTTTGAAAGCTTCTGTCTGAATTAATATTGATAATAATGAAAATAGGGGAATAAAGCAGAATTCTGGAAGTCCACTAATCAACATTAGTGGGGTCAAGATGGGGTCGGGGATAACCCCTCATCTTCCCTCTGCTGGAAAAAATTCCTGTTCATCTTATATCTGCTTTTACGGTTCCTGTCTCCAGGCAGGATGACTTGCCTGTGGCGAGCTGTTCACTTTGCCTGAATCCCATCATTAATAGGGATTTTCAGAGCAGATTTACAAACTGTCATTTCTGGTGTTTATGGGGTATTTCTAAACCATCATTTCTGGTGTTTATGAGGTATTTATTAGCCACAATGAAATGCTGGCTAGGAATGAGTAGCTAATTCGCTCCCTGTGCTAGCCACTTTTGCTTAAAGGCAATTATCCCATTTTCAGATATTTTCCAAGCCTTCCAGTGGTTCTTTCTAAGAGGTGTTTTATTTAAACCTCCAGATCTGAAGCCTGAAGCTGGGATTGATTTCCTATAATAGGCTCTGACAAGGCAAGAACTCTAAGAGCTCCTGCACAGTGTGGTGTCAGGTGCTAAGTGGGAAGCAGACCCGTGACAGGTCCATGTGCCCACCACAGATCAAAACCTTCCAAAAATAAATCTGTTGCTGCTTATTGCTTATTTTACCCCCAATCAAAGTGCACTGACGCTGTCCCGTCGTCGAGAGCAGGTGACAGTCATTATAACCAGAACTGGAGCTCATCTCCTGCAGCTCCATCTCCTGCCATTCAATGCAGCCAATCCTTCACTGGCATCCTAGCAAAACCCCAGAAAACAGCTTTGGGCTACAGGATTTGGGGTGGGAGAGGGGACGTGTTTCAGTGTCCCACAGCCTACGAATTGTTTGGGGGCTGCTGGGAGCAGGTTTAGAGGGGACAAGGAAGAAACTCCAGCACCTCCCTCTGCCCAGCCGGTGCTCACCGTCTCAGGTGGCTTTTCCCATTCCTGCCTGTTCTCACTGTGTTCCTGCACAGCGACAGGGACACACAAAGCTCCAGGAGCAGCCCGGACCGCGACCAGCACCTTGCAGGCAATGGGAGCTTCTACACATCAGCAATTTCCCCACATCTTCTTGGCGAGGGATCGCCGGTTTGCGTTCAGTCCAGCCGGGAGCCGGGTTCTGGTGGCAGCAGGTGGCAGCAGAGCCCTGCCAGGGCAGGATGCGCCCAGGAAAGGAGCTTGTGGGCGGGGTTGGCGGTTCTACAGGCACCGAAATCTCATTTATTCGCTCCTCTGACACTCATTAGGTCCCAAAGAGCTGCACTGCCTGGGGCCTGGCTGGAGCCAGCACAGGCTGCAGCAGGAACGGAGACACGGGCTCTGCCTAAAGCTCACACCCTCTCTCAGGTGCTGTTTTATCAGGGCAGCCACTCCTGCAAGGGGGCTTCAGGCTCTTGATACTGAACTTCATCTGTTTTCATCAAATTTCCCACTACTCCCTAAGTGAGTGAGTCAAAGAATTATGGCATTATTTAGGTTGGAAAAGCCCTCTCAGACCACTGAGTCCAGTCATTCCCCAGGAATGCCAAGGCCACCAGTGACCCATGTCCCCAAGTGCCACATCCACACGGCTTTTAAATCTTTCCAGGGATGGGGACTCCACCCCTGCCCCGGGTGGCTGTGCCAGGGCTGGACAACTCTTTCCACGAAAAAATTTTCCCAAACATCCAGTCTAAACCTCCCCTGGCACAACCTGACGCTGTTTCCTCCTGTCCTGTCACTTGTTCCCTGGGAGAAGAGACCAACACTTTTTAAAAATTTATTTACCCTGGATCATAGGCAGGAAGACAACATGGGGAGAGCAGGCTCCAAGCAGCAGGCAGCAGGACCCTGAAACAGGGGAGCAGATGGAGGATGATGCCCAAATCAACACTGCAGCAGGGTGATGGCCAACACACAAAGGTCACAGCACAGCTGTGACAATTCCAGGGCTGGCAAGCAGGGACAGGAAGGAAAACCCTACAGTTGGAGTTGTTCAGCCTGAAGAGGAGAAGGCTCCAGGGAGACCGTAAGATCCCTTCCCCTAATTAAAGGGGCTCCTAAGGGAGGGCTGGAGAGGGACTTTGGATGAGGTCCGGAAGGACAGGACAATGGGGAATGGCTTCCCACTGCCAGAGGAGATGGGAGATGAGGAGACATTTCAACAACAAACCCACAATATTGTATATTTTATTTAAATTAACAAAACTACATGTTTTCCAGGTTGCTTAAAGCATTCTGTAAAAACTGAACTGAACCTAAACAAACAAAAAGAGGATATATTTTAATAAGACCCAGGGACTATTTCCGAGACGTATGAGTAGGGCTGAGGAATGAAGAAATAAAAAACCCACGCACGCACGCACACGTACAGGCGCCCCGTAAACAAATTGTTAGTGTTTGACACAAAATTTGGTTTGAAAGCTGCGGCTCCCTGTTTGTGGGGAGCCTTTACAAAACTCACTGCTATAGTCTAAGCTGGAAAAGAACCCATGGACACGGCTATGGGAACAACATAAATATCACGTAAGAACCCAAGGGAAAAGGGATGGTAAAGTTGCAAAGTCGAGCGTTCAGCTGGGAACATTCTGGAGTTACGGGGGTCTGCGCTGATTTAATTCACTTTGTAATGGAGTGACTACTACAAGTGGGAACACTGCTCGGATCTGCTTTGCCTCCAGGGGCAGGGGAAGCTGGGGATCCTGGGGAGGGCGAACACAGCAAATGGAATTGCTTTAAGAAAATCCTATAGGGGCTCCAATTAATACACAGGGAGCAGCCCTTTGGCAGAGGGGTCTGCCCGGCGTGACACATCCTGACTGGACGAGCCCCATGTGGTGGTGCACAGCTTGGGGTGCCCAGCAATCAAACCCATGCAAGGTGATCTTGTGCTGCCACCCTCTCTTTTTTCATCGTGCTGAGCTTTAATAAATGGATGGGGGTAAATGAATAAATTCTGGGGTGGGAATTGTGATGGTACCTGGGCTGACAGGAATGAGTTTCCCCTCTCTGCCTCCTCTCTAACCCTTCAGCAACACACAGCAGCAGCAGATTCTTATCTTGTAGGGCCAAAACTGGGAGGGTGAGTTACGTGTTACCAGCAGTTAACACAGACATTTACTGCTGCCAGCTCATGAGGCTCTCTGGATGCTCCAGGCCGTGGAAGGTGTGCCCTGAACAGCGCAGACCTCCCTCAACATTCACTTCTCCGAACTGGTCCCAGCAGGGTCCGGCTCAAGCCTCCATCCCGGATCAGTTCCCACTCCCCTCTCTCTGCCAAAGGCCTCCCAGCACGGGGCTGAGTGAGCCCAGAGCCTGCGTCTGCTCTGGGAAAGCAAAGATCCACATTAGTGCGTGACCAGCGGATTCTTTCAAGTCCGATAATCCCTGGAAGAATCCAGCTCTGCTCCAGCCCGGCAGTGCATGGAGCGAGACTGCCCAGCTCCCAGGGATGCACCGTAACAAAAGGGGAAGGTGGAGGAAGCCACAAAAGCACGGGAAGCCAAAGGGACTGAGAACAGGGAGGAGCCAGCTGTGGGATCAGCACCTTGGGAACTTGGGTCAGGAGCACTCCGTTCTCCTGCAACTCAGCTCAGCATCCAGGCTGGACATTCCCTGTTTTCAACAAACACCTGTAAAACCTGCTGAGAAAGCAGACGCTGCTTCTACTAAAACCTTGCTAACAGCCTACTCCTCCCCCAGCTGTGCTTCATCCAGCAACAGAGGGTGGCTGCAGGGCTGCACCAAACACGCAGGGTCCGTGCAGTTACAGTGGCGGAATTAAATGTTTTTACAAGGCTCCCCTCGCAACCAACACCTTGTGTTGGTTGCACACAGGAGCAAACCCAGAGTACTGAGCATGTGCTCCTGCCTGAGCTCCCTGCAGCACCTTTATGCACCAGCACACCCAGCCAAATCAGACCAGCCCCACGGCAGCTCTGCCCTGGCCCCACGTCCGGACGCGCGACTTTGCAACCTCAGTGCCCTCCCAGCAGGGTTTTACGTGCCCGAGTGTAACACAATATACACAGCCCTCCCCCCAGGAATAACTACACCATAGTAAAGAGTTACAAATGTTCTGCTCGCTGTCACTGCTCTGTGAATGCACCACGGGGTGCTCGAGGAGCGGATGCAGCCGGAGCGGTCTCCTGCCAGAGGGACTCGTGTGTCCTCTGCTCCCCACCCCAGGCCGGTCCCTGCTGAGGCACCTCCGTGTCACTCCTGAGCCTCCTTCCGAGCCAGCTTGTAGACCTCTGTGGGCCCATCCACGTGGGTGATGGTGGTGGTGAGCTGCAGCTCCTCCCCGCTGTTCACCCCCAGGTCACCTGAGAAACAAAGGTATTCCGTTAGTGCGGTCTCACAATAAAATGTGGGACTATTCAAAAGGAAGAGATCCAGTTTGTTCCCTCCAGGCTTTCAGCTGCCTAAGCCACGGACCAGCAACCTTCCTAGAAATTATTTTATTTACAGTTCTTTAAATAGAAGCACAAGAAACACATTGAGGGGCCATAGCATGTCCAGAGAAGGGAACAGATCTAGGGAAGGGGCTGGAGCACCAGAAGTGGCTGAGGGAGTGGCCTCCTCTGGGAAAGGGGCTCAGCCTGGAGAAGAGGAGGCTCAGGGGGGACCTTGTGGCTCTGCACAACTCCCTGACAGGAGGGTCTATTTTTTCCACTCCTCATCCCTCCATCTGAGCTACACAGTTCCATCTGGGCGACACTAAAAGGCACAAAAACCATCCCAAAGGCTCCAGCCAGCCTTGGCTAAAAGTCAAACCTGTCTAACCCAGCCATTAATTCAAATGCCTGCTTGGAAAACCAAACCATCATTTACAAAACTTTTTCACATGCTGAGTGTGCACTTGGGCCAAAAAAAAATGCACAGAAGGCATCTCCCACTTTCTCTGTCTCCATGAGAGCCCTCAGGTCAGTTGGGGACATTCACCATTGGACTGGTCTTCGCCGTAGTTCTTGTGGGATGGCGCATACAGGAACATGAGGGCGAACACGTAGAGATTCCACATCCCATAGATGCCCGTGAAGAAGGCGCTGTTCACCTGGATTGTGATGTCCCCCCACTTCCAGTGGCCTTCTGTCACCTGTCCAGAGTAAACAGACACGGACAGGCCATCAGGAAGAGCAAATTCCATAAAGATACAGCCTTGGAGTAAATCAGTGAGAACAGCATCAATTCAACAGGACGGAGGAAATGGAGTGTAACAGGTCCAGTGAGGCAGAAGTCAGGCTGGGATTCTCCACTTCCAACTCAGTCTGCAGGGAAAAATGCTCCTGACAAAATGATTCCCTCAGGACTTCTTCAGCTCTGATGTCTCATTTAATGTGACTGAACTGCTGCTCTCGGCGATACCCCCACCACAGCCGTGTGCTCAGCACAGATTGGCACACAAAGGGCACTACCTGGGGACATCCCAAAACATCCGACTGCTAAAAATAGACCTTTTATAGCAGGAAAACCAGCGTGAATAATAGGGGAATTGATGTGCTGAGCACGGCTGGCTGAGGAGGGGCCAGGCTAACAGCACCAACCTGCCACATGCTGAGGGCTGTCAACATCCATGAAAATATCATCAATATTAATATTCCTTGAAGATACACAGACTGCTCAGGCTGAAATGTTGCTTTCTGTAAAGAACAGCATAAAGGCCAAGAAGAAAACTAAAGTAGCTTAAAAACAGAGCAGAGATGCTCCAAGGGCTGGAGACCCTCTGCCATGGAGCCAGGCTGGGAGAGCTGGGGGTGTTCACCTGGAGAAGCAAAAGGTCCAGGGAGAGCTGAGAGCCCCTTTCCAGGGCCTAAAGGGGCTCCAGGAGAGGGACTTGGGACAAGAGCATGGAGTGACAGGACACGGGGGAATGGCTTCCCACTGCCAGAGGGCAGGGATAGATGGGATAGTGGGAATGAGTTGTTCCCTGTGAGGGTGGGCAGGCCCTGGCACAGGGTGCCCAGAGCAGCTGTGGCTGCCCCTGGATCCCTGGCAGTGTTCAAGGCCAGGTTGGATGGGGCTTGGAGCAGCCTGGGACAGTGGAAGGTGTCCCTGCCCATGAGATGGGCTTTAAGGTCCCTTCCAGGCCAAGCCAGTCTGTGACTCCATGAATCTATCAGTGATAAAAGCTCATTGGTACAGAGGCGACATCGCAGCTCAGGACAAACAGGTGCAGCTACTGCTGGGCACAGCAGGGCTGCAAAGTCAGCCCAGGGAAGGCTGGATGCTGTCACATCTCCCTGGGCACACAAAGCCACCTGAGTGTTTCGGTGTGAACAGAACGTTTTCCTCTCGCTGGGTTCTCAGAAATGACTGAAGTCTGTTGGCCGATTTTCGCATGGCGCAGCCCCAGCGCTCGCTGGGAGCCAAGGGCCTTTGTGCCGGCTCCAGCCTCAGCAATCGCGTGGCAGAGCTTCAAATAAATGAAAACAACTTCTTCAAAAGCAATTTGTTATCAAATGTGCTCAGAACAGGCCAGTCCTGTCTGACCAGTGACGAGCCAGCGTTGGGAGCGGCTGGGAAGCGGCGGCGGATGCTGTCCCAGGAAGCCCAGAGCCACCCCTCACCTGGCTCACGATGAAGAAGATCACGGTCATGGCTGCACAGGCCAGGGTGATGAGCATCAGGAACTTGAACCTAAAAATCAGCCCCTGTTTAGAGAGAAATGTCACTGGTCACATTAACAGAATCCACAAAACCCATTTTTGGTTTTAGGATAGACAAGACACGAGGATAAAAAATAAAAAATAAAACAAGGGTCCAACCCACGAAACCCCAAAGCAAAACAACCTCCACCCACTCCTGTGCCATGGTCAGCACAGCCCATACCCTCCGCTCCCCACACGTCTGCGCTCCTGCCGGGAGCTCCGCGCGGGGTGGGCACGTCTGGACAGCGCTGCCTTTCCATGACATTTGCTCGGTGACTGATTGAGCAGCAGTTAATTGAGTGGAAGAGGTGGCACGTCGGGTGTGAGCCGGGCTGCAGGAGGGGACGGCCCGACAGCTCCCGGCTCTTCTAAAACAAACACGCGGTGGGGTTGGTGTCTCAGCGTGGGCGCGGGGTCTCACCACACTCATCCTCACCCCCAGCCCGGCTGGGAGGGAGCTGCAGCGATTCCAACGTCTGGAAAACCTGGCTGGCTATCACAGAATGGAGATTCCGAGACGAACTACTTGGCTGGGAATCCGACTGCCCACCACCCCTGCTTTCACTGGTTTTGCATTTTTACTTACAAATTCTTTTGGTTTTGGGTGAGTGCGTGGGTTTTCTTAACCTGGTTCTGGAATTTAGGTGGAAATGTCAGTGTCTGCGTAATTACCCTGCCACACCACGACAACAAAGGACTATTAATTTAACTCTTCCACACCAGATCCGTGCTCCCCAGATGTCTGGATGTGGAGTGGGGCAGCAGCAACTCTGCACCATGAGCTGAACCCCTTTGCCTCCTGCTAGAGGGAAAAACACTCAATATCTGCTTCAAATTCTCTCAAGTCCAATTTTCTAAATTTATGTGAATTCATGATGGGTGATAACTTGTTTAAAGCAGAAGCAACCATGGTTTAACAGAATAGCTTTGCAGATAAATATTTGCACCCCTGTAGAAGCAGGCTAAGCACTGAGAGTGAGTTCCTCGGGGCTGGCAGCAGGCAAATCAGGTAGGACAGAAAAACATACAAAATCACGGGCTAAAAATGGGGAGAATGGGGAGAATGTGTTGTGCTTTGACCCACCAGCAACTTCATAAGGAAATGACAACCCCAACAGTCTGAATTTACACCATGAAATACCAGGTGGTCCTAGCAAGACTTCCCATTAAACACAAAAATTAGTATTAGAGGAGGAGAAAAGGAAGTATGAGATTACGGATAAAGGGGGTCTCAGAACAGACTCTGAGGTCTAAAATACCTTCTAAAAGCAAGGAATCTGTGCCCCCAGGAGGGCCCTTACCTCATAGTGAAGGCGGCGAGCCTTGCTCATGGCAGGGAGGCTCGACTGCTTCCCACTGATGTTTCTGAACACTTGGAAGACCATGAAACACAGGAAGAGAAAATAGAGGCACAGGCAGATCCCTGCGACTATAATAAAGGCCATCTGTGCAGAGGAAGTTAAGGGAAACCAGTACAAACTAACAAGAAATCCTAGCAAACATTATCCAGGTGGTTCCCATATTCAGTTCCCCAGTGATCTCCTGCAGTGCCTGAGCCACCCCTGGCCACCCAAAAGCAGGGGGTTTCCCCACACCTCCCAGGGACCTGGCAGGAGGGAGCACCTCCCTCTCCCACAAACCAGGGGAAGGATACAGCCAGCTCTGTGCCCACCTCGGTGGTCCAGATGCTGTAGAAGGGGTTCTTGAGCTGCACTCCCCTGCAGAGAGGAGAGAAAACAACAACTGTCGGAGGCCAACAGGCTCAGAGGGCCCCTTGGTCACTCTGCAGCCTGGGAATCATAGAATCAGGGAATATCCTAAGTTGGAAGGACTCACAAGGATCACTGATCCAGCTCCTGCCCTGCACAGACACCCCAACAATCCCACCCTGTGGCTGAGAGCATTGTCCAAATGCTCCTGGAGCTCTGGCAGCCTTGGGGCCGTGCCCATTCCCTGGGGAGCCTGTTGAGTGCCCAGCACCCTCTGGGGGAAGAACCTTTTCACAAGGTCCCACATGGGAAGAGCCAGCTATGCTGCAGGTCCCTGCTGCAGGAGGTGACCAGGAACCTCTGCTCCGGGATGGCCGAGCCCGGGCGTGGAGCTGCACCCACCTCTCACACATGTCGAAGATGAAGAGGCAGAAGGAGCCCACAGCGATGGGTCCAACCTGCTTCCAGTACCCCGAGAGCCGATTCCGCTCGTTCTGGTCCTGGTCACGAGGTGGGGAGGAGAAAAGGGAAAAGCAAGTTAGCCTCAAGTCCCCTCAGCTGGTGCAAATCCCCACAGCATAATTTCCAGCCATCAGCAAGGGAGCTGCCAGGTCTTCCTGGAAGCGGGGCTGGAAACCACCTTCCCGTGGGTGTGGTACCCACCATCATGTGCTCCCCGCAGAAGATGATCCAAAACGAGAGCAGCATGGCATAGAAGATGCCCTGTCGAATGTCTCCGAAGAGCAGCATCCAAGTCCAGTCAAATCCGATGGAAAACCACTCCACGGGGATGTTAATGAACGTCATGGAAATTCCCAGAGCAAAGATGACCCTGGAGAGGCACAAACACCATCTCTGTCCAGTGTGCAAGGGAAGGACAGAGCCCCAAAAGCCAAAGCTGTGTGTGGAGAGCAACAGACGGAAATCCAGCACCGTTTGGGAAGTGTCACCTCCTGCCACCAAACCCCCTAGGACTGAGCTCCTCAGAGCAGCTCCTCCTTCTCCGTGGGTTTAATAGGAGAGAAAAGAGAAGCTGTGAAGGTCTCCAGCTCCCAGTGTGCCCAGGTGGAGGGAGGGGATGGAGAAGAGACAATTCCTATCCCCCAACCGTGGCTCTGCCTGGGAACAATGATCACCTCAGTGGGGTCCCCTTGCTCGAGGTCCCCTGGGCCACCACAGGCCCCTACTCACTTCTCCAGCAGGACGGGAGCGCGCGTCATCAGCGTGATCCGCCTCCAGTACCACACCATGATGATCAGAATGCTGGGCGTCAGGAAGGTCTTCATGGCAAACCACACCTTGGTGAAGCCTCCGTTTTGATGGATGCCCTGAGAAAAACCAGGGTACAGGTACATCATCATCCTGTGCTTCTCCTCGTGGCAGTGTCAGGAGAGGCACGCACACAGAAGTGCATCCCAAAGATAGTTTGGCCAACGATGGACAGGGAACGGGTGCCCACTGAGCCCCCAGGCCACCTGTGCAGGTTCCAGAAAGTCTGGGAACAAATGCCAACAGACACGGCTTCCACGGCAAGGGAGAGAGGGAATTCTGACACAGCATGGAAAAAGCTGGCGGAATCACTCCCAGACAAGTAACGAGATACTCATGGAGCCAAGTCACCCTGGTAGGAAGAGCACTGGCTCATCAACATGTTTCTCCAGCCACGCGTCCTCCCACCGCCGTCTGCAGCCACCGCAGCCGTGGTGGGAGGGCCTCCAGCTGGGAAAACCATCCCTGCTCAGCAAGCCTCGAGGGCAGGCAGAGCAAGGATCACTGACAGCCTTCCCAGACATGGCCACAGCCAACTCAGGACAGACCAGGCCCCCTCTGAACTCTCCTGCTCCTCCTCAGCTCCTATCCATAAGGAGGACTCAGCATCCCAGGCAGACTGTGGTGGGAAGCAGAGGACACAGGCAGCTCGGAGGCATGGAAGAGGCCAGCTCTGGAGGCCTGGGGAGGGCTCCTCAGAGGAGCAGGCAAAGAGGGCATGCCCTGGGAAGGAGGACAGTCACACTGGAGGCAGAGGACTCGGGCCAGGAGCTGCGGCAGCCCGGGCACACATCGCGGGTGGCAGAGGACGGACAGGACGCTCACCACGAGGCGGATGTCCTTGATCTCGCCGATGCCCACGTTGATGCCCTTCCTGTCGTTGACGGGCAGGCGGATGTTGATGAGGTAGTACTTGTGTGCCACGCTGCCGATCTCCATGAAGGGCAGGAAGTCGCAGTCGTAGTGACGGCCCTCGGACTCCACGGTCTGCAGAAAGGGCAGGGAGCAGAACCTCAGCCCCCAGGGACCAGCACACCGGGAGCCCTCAGACTGGGAGCACTGGGAGCACCCAGAGCCTGTTCGCAAATTCCAGCCTGTGCGAAACAGTGGCTGAGGGACGTTTTTCCTCAAGTTTTTGATTGTTCAGGATCATTGAGTAAATAAGGTTTGACCTCAAGCAGGTTCACATTTCAGGCTTTAATGGGAGCCTCCCAAGATAAACCCTCCACAACTCCCTAGCAGGAGGTGGGAGCCAGGTAAGGCCTTTGGCCTTTTCTTCCAGGTAAAAAGTGACGGGACAAGAGAAAACAGCCTCAAGTTGTGCCAGGGGAGGTTTAGGTTGGATATTGGGGAAAATTTTTTCGTGGAAAGGGCGATTCTATGGTTCTGTGATTGGAAGAGGACAACTTCCATCCATCCCCACCACCAGTGTCATCCAAATTCCTTACTTTTGGAGAGCCAAAGGTGCACTTCAGCTTCCTGATCTCTATGGCATGTGCTATTTCCTCCCAGTCGTCAAACATGTTGTCACGATAGGCCAGCGACACATCCAGGGTGATCTCTGCGTTTTCCTCTGCAACAGCAAGGAGACAGGAGGCTCAGGTTTCCCGAGTAATTAAAAAACACGACACAAAGTTCCTTTACGAAGACAATTAACGAACTGAAGTTGAGCTATGCTGGCCTGGCTGGAAAAACCTCAGAGCCAGCTGCACACAACAGCGCTGATGTTTTCTGTATGTCTTGTTTAGCTTAGGTTGTTCTGCAGAAGGTTTTTGGAGCCCTCCCTTCCTCACCTGCAGAACACTTTGGAGCCCTCCCCTGCTCCTCCACACCTGCCCAGACTCGTTCCTGCCTCTGCCTCTGCCCCAGCTCGCCTTTCAGTGACACACACGGAGCGCGTGGCCTGGCAAGGTCACACATCCACGTGGGACCAGCAGCTCGTCCTCTCCTGGACCTGTTCACAGTGACAGTCCGGGATACAACTGCTTGGAAAGGTGCTCCTGCCAGGACACTGCCAGGAGGGAATGAGGCTGGAACAGGCTTGTTCAGGCTGGAACAGGCCCATGGAGGAGCCGTAACTGAGCGAGTTCATGCACTGGAGCTGCAGCTGAGGCTGCCAAGGAGCAACGTTCAAAAACCTGAGGCAAGTCTGTACCAGCTCCACCAGCTGGAAAATCCTCCTGTTTACCAGGCACGGATCCCAGGGAAGGCTCTGAATGAGGAACACGCTCCAAAACGAGCACGTGCATGTTACAGCCCAGCCTCCTTTTGTAGGGCACCAAACTCTGAGAGCTGGTTGGAAAACCTACAGAACCACCTGCCATGGAGAAGCACTGGGAGATGGCTCCAGAACCACCATTGTGAAGTGCTGGGAGATGGCTCCAGAACCATCCACCATTGTGAAGTGCTGGGAGATGGCTCCAGAACCATCCACCATGGAGAAGCGCTGGGAGATGGCTCCAGAACCATCCACCATGGAGAAGCTCTGGGAGATGGCTCCAGAACCCATCTTTTCAGCTGTATTTTTGTTAGGAGTACATGGTGGCACACTCATCCCACCGGATGGGAAGGGGCGTGGATGGGATCTGTGGTTTGGAGTTCTATTTATACGCCCTTCGGAGGTGGCCGCGTTGTGCATCTGATGTGGACACTTCAGGGTTTTTCTGAGCATTTTTGGTGCACGTGATCTATACCATCCAGATCCATATCCAGTCCCTTTCCAGAGCTGCCAGGAGTTGGGTTTCCATGAAACATGAGTTTGCCATCTCAGATCCGCTGTTTAGGAGACCAGCAAAACAGATAAATGGGAACATAAGGTTGAACTTGGCCCGGCTAAAAAGAATTATGAACTCCATTTCAGAAGCCATAAAACCAACTGGAATGCTCGGGATTAAATCCAAGAAAAACAGCTTTCAGTATTTCATCTTTGCAGTCCAAATGTTGCTGCTGCCATCGAGTATGAAAACCAGAAGGCAGAAGATGAACTGCTGCGTGCCTTTCCAGGCCAATGGATTAGAAGCTCCCTCTGGAATTCCATCAGTCTCTCTGCTGGGGTGACACCTCCCCTTGGAAATGAGTTTTGTGCAAAGACCTTTCAGGGCTGTCAACATAAAATATAGATATATCCATATATCCATATATTTCAGCACAGCAGACCGATGGCAGAGCTGTGCTAGTGGTTGGACTCCATCTTAAAGGTCTTTTCCAACCTAAACGATTCCATGATAATCCTACGCCAGCCTTCCATCAGCAACTCCCAGTTTCCCTGAGGAACAAATAAGGACAGTGACAGAGAACCAAATTTTAAGAAGATTTGTGCCTTATTCACATTAAGCAGATGGTGAATAGACAATTTTTTTTTTTTGAGAGGGGAGGGTTGCCTTTTCCTGCACAGCATTTAACAGCTTTAAACTGAGAGGGAGCAGGGTCAGATTGGAGCTTAGGGATAAATCCTTCCCAGGGAGGGTGGGCAGGCCCTGGCACAGGGTGCCCAGAGCAGCTGTGGCTGCCCCTGGATCCCTGGCAGTACCCAAGGCCAGGCTGGACGGGGCTTGGAGCNGCAGACTGGGATAGGGGAAGGTGTCCCTGCCCACAGCAGGGGTGGAATGGGAAAAGCTTTAAGGCCCCTTTCCAACCCAAAGGAGGACAAGACACACTCCTGGAGGCTTCCCAGCCTGGAGCTCTGTGACCCCCCCACAGCGAGGGACTCCCTGCTCGTGTTCCAAGCACCCCCAGTGTCATTTTTCCCACTGGCACTTTACTGCCCAGGATCTTTTCCATGAATCACTTTGTAGGACAATACTTGCCCAGGATGTCTTCACTCATATTACAATGGCCTAAAAATAGTGGAGTTGTTTCAGGAGGGGGCTCTGTGCCAGCTGCACACTAACACAGCTGGCTGGGGAGAAGCCTATGGCAGGCAAGCAGAAATGCTGGAATTATTTCCATTACACTTCCATGCTTCACCAGCTCCCTAAAATTACAAAACCTACCAAAAAGCCCAAGGCTGGATGAATTGGAAAGGGAGGCTGCAGCACTGGCTGTGCACAATCGCTTTCCAACTGCAAAGAAACTCCATCTCCTTCCTCTGGCCCCCTCCTTCCCCAGTTCTGGGAAGGGGTTTTAATAATTGAGTGCACAATACATCAAGAAAGGACAGGGACGGCACAGAAATAGCCTCTTCCTCAGAGGGAGCAGTCTGAGTCTTTCCCAGCTTTCTGGGAAGGAGGAGCACAGGGAAGTAGCTCAGCTTCTAAACATCTGCATTCCAAAAACATCTGTATTTCAAAACCACTGGAAGTCCAGAGGGAGTTCCCAAGGTGAAGGTGATCAGGGCTGGTTGCTCCTCTGAAAGGTGCAGATCCCACAGGGTATTTCAGGAGGCTCAGCCCCTGCCAGGCTCTTCCAGAGCACCTTACCAGGGCTGCCCTTCCCCTCTGTCCCAGGAAAACGCTTTCGGGTGAGGAGAGCTGACATGGTCCCTGGATGAGGGGAGCTGACCCAGGTCTGGATGAGGAGAGCTGACATGGTCCCTGGATGAGGGGAGCTGACCCAGGACTGGATGAGGAGAGCTGACCCAGGTCTGACTCCTGCTCTCTGGAGATGAGGAGTCAGCCATGAGTCACTGACATCTCCCAACAGGCACAGCCTGGCTGCCCCTGCCCCAGAGCTTCCNGGGCAGAGCCCAGGCCCCCGCACAGCACCTGTGGACCCTGCGGTGGAGCTGTGGGAGCCAGGAGAGCAGGATCTGCCCCAGGCAGCAGGTTCTTCAGGAGGATGGTGCAGCTCCCAGCAGCACTGCTTTCCTGGATGCTCTGAGGCAGCTCCAAGACGGTTTTTGGGACAGTGACCAGAGGCTCCAGCAGCTGCAGTGCCCTCCAGGAGCAGCCCTGGTTTGGCACCAGCCCCTGCTGGCATCGGCCACAGCACGAGCAGGCCTGGAGGGCTCAGAGCCCCAGGGAGAAGAAACTTGATTTGTTGCTTTAAAAGAAGAAATGAGGTTATNCTCCTTCAGGAGGATGAAGCCTGTGCAGCTCCCAGCAGCGCTGCTTTCCTGGATGATCCAAGGCAGCTCCAAGACAGTTTTTGGGACAGTGACCAGAGGCTCCAGCAGCTTCGGTGCCCTCCAGGAGCAGCCCTGGTTTGGCACCAGCCCCTGCTGGCATCGGCCACAGCACGAGCAGGCCTGGAGGGCTCAGAGCCCCAGGGAGAAGAAACTTGATTTGTTGCTTTAAAAGAAGAAATGAGGTTATTTCCCATCACTATCATTGCCCCTTTAGAGGAGCTGATCCCAATCACCTGATCAATGGGGCCCTTTCATTTAACAGCAGGGGACAGACCCACACATGCAATTAATTCAGCTTAACAAGTCTTCTGTTTATTTCTTCAGGAGCTGTTACAACACAATCTAGCAAGCAAGAAATTTGTTACTAGTTCCTGAGATTTTACACTTAATTTAGGTCTGCATTCAGCTTGGCACAAAGTGTTGGAAAATCCCCAAACCTCCCTTTTCTTAGGCAGGGGGTGGCCCAAGATGAGCTTTCTGCTTTGAGATCTGAAAAAAACCTCCCACCTTTGCAGGACTCACTCACTGAAGGGCACAAAGCTGGAGCACAGGCTCTGCTCTGGCAGCAGAAATGCTGCCAGGAGCTGGGTTGGCATTCCAGCAGCCTGCTCCAAGTGCTTGGCCAGCTCCTGACTCCAGCACGGTGGTTCAACTTGAAAATCCTTGGAATAATGAGCTGTTTCCCTAATGCAATCATCTATCCAAGTGTAAGGAGGTGAGGCCTTAATAAAGGCACAAAGCTGCTCTCTCTGTATTTCAGAGATAATTACAGGGATAAGAACACAGGTGAAAGCTTTCTACAGTCTCATTTCTAACTTATCTTAATGATAATGCCTTAAATAATCCCTGCTCCATCTCTGCACGTGCTCAAGGTTGGACAGGGCTTGGAGCAGCCTGGGACAGTGGAAGGTGTCCCTGCCCAAGGCAGGGCTGGAACTGGAGCTCTGAGGTCCTTTCCAACCCAAACCAGTCTGGGATTCTGGGATAAATAGCTGGAGGAACAGTTCCACGCTGAGCAGGAAGGGGGTCAAGGACACAAAGCTGGCTAAAAAAAGCTCCTAACCCCAACTAACTCCCTGCACTGATCCCACTCCACAGACCCCTGGATGTGCAGCCAGCCCGACAGCCAGGCTGGAGCCAGGGCAGGTGCTCCACACACCCCAGCTCAACCAGTCTGGAAAGCAAATTGTTTATTCACTGCAGCTTAATAGTTAGAGAGGGATTTTCCCCAAACACTTTAAAACATGCAAACACATGGACAGCTTCTGTTCCAGGGAGGGCCAGAGCAGTCCTGCCCTTGCTGCTCTCAACATAATTTTGCAGGTTTTATTGCAGGATTATTTTTGAGTTTGGGTGGGCTTTTTGCATTTTGGGGTTTTTGTATATTTATTTAGTATTTATATAATAGCTTCAAACTGAAAGAGGGGAAATTTAAGTCAGGTATGGGGAAGGAATTGTTCCCTGTGAGGGAGGTGAGGCCCTGGCACAGGGTGCCCAGAGAAGTTGTGGCTGCCCCTGGAAGTGTCCAAGGCCAGGCTGGAGCACCCTGGCATAGTGGAAGGTGTGGATGTGGAACAGGAAGGGCTTTGAGGTCCCTCCCAACCCAGCCCATTCCAGGATCAGCAATTCCCAGAGCCAGAACATGCTGCAGCACCCCCTCATTGTGCGTGGCACCAGCACGGCACGAGGTATGAACCCCTTTAGGGGGGGCACACCGGGACATGAGAGCCGGGCAGCACCTCCCTGGTGCCAGTCACTTACTGAGGTCATTGTCCATCTTGAAGGCGATGTCCAGCTGCATGATGAAGAGCATGAACTGGAACCAGGGGCTCATCTCCTTGCTGGGCAGCGGGATGTGCACGGCGAACACGATGTCGTTGGCCTCGATCTGCCGGCTCACGGCCTCGTCGAAGTCCTTGAGCTTCTTGCAGTGGTTGGGTCCCCAAGGCATGAGCCACTTGGTTTTGTGGTGGTTCTTCCTCACGTCAATGCACTTCACTGACATGTAGGGAACAGCTGTCGTGGGGCTGGGAGCTGGGAATGCAAGAGAACCACATTTGTAGCATCTTCAGACATGTGATACAGCGGTTTCCCCACCAAAACTCACAGCTCCCCGCTCGACTCTTTGAAGGCAATTTAAAACAAATGCACCCACTGCTGCTCCTTCACAGCTCTTTGATCTCACAGTCAAGTAATTAAGTTTATTACATCCACAGATGTATTACTGACTTTGTAGTGGGATCAAATTAGGATTAATTGAAGAGCTGGGATCTGCTGGTTCAGTCTCGGTCACACAAAATCACCCTGATTTACTGAAATCTTTTCCTTCCCCTGTGCTCACTCAAGCAAATCCACACGGAAAGCATGTGCCCAGAGAAACCTGGATGGATAAACTAATCCCAAACCTCGTGGTCCTGCAGGGCAGGGCAGGATTTACCCTGGGGGTTTGCACCATGCAAGGCCACACATCTCCTGGGGCAGGAAGGTTTTCCTCCAGGGCAGTGAGTGGGATGGGAAATGCAACTCTGCAGAAGGTGATTTTCGTGTTGTCACCACCCTCGTTCTGACAGACAACCCAGGACTTCCCTTACAGATCACAGCCCCCCCACCAAAACTCCATGAGCAATAACACCACCCTACAAACTCCCAATAATCCAACGAGGAAAACAACCCCAGAGCGAGCTGCACCCTCCCACTGCTGCCCCCAGCCCCGCGCTGCTACACCCAGATGATTCAGCCCTGGCTCCCTTGTAATTTGGGCACAGCAGGATCATCACAGCAGCTCTGGAGCCGTTTGGGATGGCAGCCAGGAACCCTGTGCAGCACCTTCCCCAGCGTGCCACCTCGGCACAGGGCGACATCCACACGGCTTCCCACGGGCAGGGAGAGGTGACTCAGCGCCAGGCGGGAGGAAGTTACTCAAAAGCCAAATGTTTATAAACCGCATTTTTTCCATTTTTTCACAGCACTGAGTTTCTTCCAGCTCCAAAGGCACAGGGATGCCAGGGTAAGGGTGGGCTCCAGGGGACTGGCACGAGCAGGTGGGCAGCGCTGGGTTAATGGTTGGACTCGCTGACCTTAGAGGGCTTTTCCAGCTGAAAGGATTCCATGAGTGCTCCCAGATTCGTTCATCTCGATCCACGTGTGCTTGGTGGATGTGTTGCACTGCCACATCCCAAACCCTTGCTGCACACAGCAGTCCCCCAGGAATGACACAACACTCAGAGGTTAAAGCAACCCCAAAACCAAATGAGTTCTTGATATCAGAATCAGGGAATATTCTGAGCGGGAAGGGACGCACAAGGATCAGAGTCCAACCCCTGCCCTGCCCAGACACCCCAACACCCCCACCCTGGGCACCCCTGGCAGCGGTGCCCAAACGCTCCTGGAGCTCTGGCAGCCTCGGGGCCGTGCCCATTCCCTGGGGAGCCTGGGCAGTGCCCAGCACCCTCTGGGGGAAGAGCCTTTCCCAATATCCACCCTAAATACTGCAGCAAGAAACAGCAAAGTGCAATAAAACAAAGCATCCAACAAGCAAACACAAACGAAGCGGCAAGGCCGGGGTTACGGAACACTCGTGACGTGCCCACAGTGCACAAAACGCTGCAATAAATGCTGATTCCTCCACCGTGCCTCCATGCAGAGCCCAGACACCACAGCTAAAACTGCAGCTGGAAGGGAATATCGGGAATATTGCTGTGAAATAAGCCAGGCATTTTGGCCAAACTCTCTGAGCTCTTTAACTCCAACAGACTCTGGGTGATTTCGAAGGCATTTCTGAATTAAGAGACATCATTCCCTCTACAGAGAAGCCGAATGTTTCTTGCTTTGATGCAACTCATTATAGCCATAAATACATGTTTTCATCACTGCCTGATTATGATTTTAAACACTTGGCACGCTCCCTGCAGCTTCCCCTCTGCCAAAGTTACAGCTTTGAGGAGCATGAGACAATTACTATACATATTCCTCGTCGGGAATCGCACACCAAACAAACGTCGGCGCTTGGCTTCCATTACTGATTTGGCTCCTGGCCCATTAAATCCAAGTGAGTGTTGAACCAAGTGGAAAAAAAACTGCTTTGTGGAGCTGCAGCCAAGTCAGCCAACAGCATTACAAAGTGCTATGCAAAACAAAGCTCTCACCGAGGGACCAGGGCTGTGCTGTGCTGCCAAGGGCTGCTCCCAGCCCCGCTGCCCCGGCCCTGCTGCCCCCAGCTCTGGTACCCCCAGCCCCGCTGCCCCCGGGCTGGGGGATGCAGCAGCTCCATGGATTCCAGGATCTCTGTCAGCCTGTAAATAATTGAACAGCTCTGTGTGCACAACAGGCTGGATCAGCCTCGTGCTGCAGGCTGCTCGCTGCCATGAGGACTGCAGGGATGCAGGTACCACTTGCAGTAAGGGAGGAGCAGGGCTCCCAGAGAGAGGTTTGGCAGAACCTCTGGAGTGCAGCTCTGTGGGAGCCAGCTCAGCCAGGAGCACCCAGGAAGGAGTCCTGGCCCCAGGGGCTGGCACGGCCATGGGGCAGAGCCCTCGTGCCAGGGGGTCGGACACCAGCAGTGCCAAATGCCAAAAGCCATGGGCAGGAGGTGCTGGAGCTGCCAGCACTGCCACAGGATCACAGACTGGTTTGGGTTGAAAAGGATCTTAAAGTTTGGCTCATTCCACCCCCTGCCATGGGCAGGGACACCTCCCACTGTCCCAGGCTGCTCCAAACCCATCCAGCCTGGCCTTGGGCACTGCCAGGGATCCAGGGGCAGCCATAGCTGCTCTGGGCACCCTGTGCCAGGGCCTGCCCACCCTCCCAGGGAACAATCCCTTCCCAAAGTCTAACCTAAATTTCCCTTAAACTTCTGCCTCTGCAGCTCCTCCAGCAGGGCCTCTGCAGGTGCCCAGCTCACTGCAGGAATCCCAAGCACATCCCAAATTACAGGGGCAGAGCAGATCCTGCTGCTCCCTGGGATGGTTTTAGCCAGCAAATACCTGGAAAGCCAGACACCTTCCCCCGTGTGGCCACCACTGCCCAGGGAGGGCTTCCCATGGACTGCCAAGGCCACCTCAGCCGTGTGTCACTGACTGAAACAATCCTGCACGGAATTTCTTCCTTTCCTTTCAGCCAGGAGGTCAGGGCAGGGTGCTCAGGGCCTGATCCCACCACGAGAGCAGAAAATAAGATTCAAGGGGCTTCCCTCAGGAGCTAGTCCTCAAAGAAAAAGAAAAAATACACTGCTTCTCTGGTTTTAGACTTAAATCTTTAGGTAAAAAAAAAAATTACTGAGACACATGAGCTCAGTTTTTAGCAGTTTTTGGGGGGGATGTTGTGTACACCTAGGTGTGGGTAAGAGCCACCATCACCCGGTTATTTTAATTTCAGTAAATTAAGCAGATCTTCAAAAAGCTCCTGTGGTGAAGCCTCAAACTCCTCCTTCCTCCTGCACACCAGTTCCAGGATTTCCATCCCCTCCGAGTCCCCCGCCAGCCCTCACCTTGGGAAACACCTCCTGCACCTTCTCATCCCAGCACCTCCAGCACTCCCATTAACCACCGACCCTTGCTCCAGCACCATAAACAAGCCCTTTGGAAACTCTCAATTGCATTGTGTCCACACTGATTAAAGCCTGAATCCCCCTGACCTCGGGGGGATTTAACTTCTCCCGGCACCGGGAGCATTCTGCTTTTCTACTCAATTACCCCCTTCGGAGCCAGCCAGCACTTCCCAGCGAGCACACACAAAGGGCTTCTGCTTCATTACCCTAAGCGACTGCAGGGTAGGAATAAACAAGCTAATTTATCACGGACAGACCCAGCTTTTCCAACTGGAACAGCCAGAACCTGAGTAACACCGTATATACACTCAGCATTATAAATGTGTATTTATTGCAGCGTGGATTTTTCTTTCCTGACCTCGATGCCACCAGTTTAACGTAGCTGAGTGACACACAGCCTTCTCATTACTGTTTCTTTCGTAGTTCTTATTGCACAAAGCTTTTTTGGAATATTGCAGCAGCTTTTTTATGCAGAATAACTGTATATTTAAAGAACCCCACTGCCTACTGGAAGCCCACTCCCCTTGGGAAAGGTTTTTCTTTCTTATGTTTGACTTCAAAAGCCCCAGGGCACCAATTCCATCCTGATTTCCAGTGGGAGTTTCCAGCTGTGGCTGCCCCTGGATCCCTGGCAGTGCCCAAGGCCAGGTTGGACACTGGGGCTGGGAGCAGCCTGGGGTATGGAAGGTGTCCCTGCCCGTGGCAGGGGTGGGATAAAATGGGATTTAAGGTCCATCCAACCCAAACCATCCTGGGATTCTGTGACTCTACAACCACCCAGTCACATATTGCTGGGCACTCTCATGGCCCAGGGGTCGTGTTTTTCCTCAAGGTTTGTTCTCCAGTGCTACTTTTGCAACCTCGCTCCCAGCAAAGCCTCTTCAGAGCAGCACAGACTGGAGGTTTTTCCCAATAATTCAGTTTCCAAGGAGCTGCAGGAGCAGCCCTGCCCAGAGCCCTTAGAAGTGAGGGAGCAGGGGATTCCCAGCTCCCTGATAAGCAGCCAAAGGGCTCCTGGGGAACAGAGATAAGGAATTATTCCCTCAGCCCCAGGCAAGTCACAAAGCAGGGAAATCAGGGAGAACTGAATGATCTCCATAATTCACATCCATATTCAACAGCAGCAACGAATGCAAATGAGCTGAGCACGAGTAGAGCTCCCTGAAATGGATATTCAAAAATATTTTCTTTAAAAGAAGAAAAAAAAGAGGTGGAACAGCTTTACTAATTGCCACAGAGAGCCTGATCTTCTTCCAAGTCAGTTTTCCAGTGGGATGAGCTGCATTTCCTGCACCGCCCAGCCAAGGTATGAAATCCCTGCACACAGAGAAAGGGAGGGAGAAGCTGTTGTTATCCAGCAGCTTTCCTCCTCAGCCTGACACTCCCCGAGATAAGATACCTTGGAAACTGCCCGTGCTCAGATATGTGAGGAATTTCATCTCCATGTGAATGGGCCGGTCCAGGCCCTTCCCCACTGGACACCTTGAGCCCTTCAAAGGCTTTCCCAGGCTATCAGGGAGTTATAGCCCCGACTTCAAAGGCCAGAAATGTTATTTACCAAGGAAAAGGCTTCCTGTGTAATGGTTTTCCCTCACAAAGGGCAGGGAGGCAGCGGGACCACTGCTTGGGAAGTGCTCAGGTCACATTTAAATCAGCAGAACAGGGGAGCAGCAGGAGGACTGAACTTGGCACCTGAGCTCTCCCAGTCTGAGCCGGGAAGTGAAGCAGCTGTGAAAAGAGAAAAACCCAGCACCTCCGAGGATTCCCAGCTCCTCAGGCCCCGGCACTGACATTCCTGCCTGGGAACTCTCCGTTCGTGGCACTTCTGCCCATTCAGCTACAGTTACAGCTCTTCAAAAGAAGAATTGAGCAGACCTAAACTAAACAGACATGACCTTTCGTGTCTGCTGCTCCTCGGCTCCCAGCGCCTCTGCCAAGGCTGCAGCACTGCAGGAATGTGTCTATACAGAGGATCCATTGGCATTCATGGCCACGGAGCACCGACCAGCTCCTGGAGAGGCCCTGGATGAAAGGAAGTCAGGCACACAAAAATGTTCTTTGTCCCCAGCCTGAAACACTCTTTCCTATCCATACCTTGGAAATCCGAGCGCCTCCCCAGTCAAAAGATCAGCTCAGCCCGAGGAAGGTAATGAAATCCCAGGAAAGAAAATGAAATCCTGGAAACTCGAGGCTCGGGAGCCAAATCAGACATTTAGATAATGAGCTGGGATTGTGGAGAGCTGCTCAGCCATGGCCACACATGACTCATTATCTCTCCGGGCCAGACACACAAGGAAGTTTGAGCTCCTCCAGTCACAACAATTCTGTTTTTTCCAGCCTAAGCCAGGGAAGGGAGCAGTGAACCTGCACCTCCTTAAATCCATCCCCTCAAGCCCAGAGGACTCATGTGCTAAATAAATCCCTCCACTTTTCCAATCAGTTAAATTTGTAAAGTGTACGGGTGGGCACTGGCCTTGCAGTGTTTCCCTGGGTGTGAACTTGCTCTGGATTTGCCTGGATCACAGAGAGCTCTCCTGCATTCCCTGGGCTTGTCTGAACCAAGAGTCTGTGATCTGGGGTAAGGCATCCTTGGAATCACGGAAGTTTGAGTTGGAAAGGGACCTTTCAAGTGACTCACATAAGTCATTGAAAGTTCCCTTCTGAGAAGTTTGTGAAGCTGGGATGTTGCTGCACAGACATCTGGGGTTTTTTTTCCTTTTTGGAAAATAATTTCTATATATATAAAAATTCCAGGATGCAAAGGTAACTAGAAAGGGACACCAACAGCATCCCACAGGGGAAGATAATTTGTAATCAAAAGCTTTGCTTTCAAAACAGCCGAGAGGCATCACAAACCCACATAAATCCAGCCAGAATCCGTACACAAACTTCCACCCCGGCAGCTGTCAGGAGAGGACCCGGGGGTGTCCCAGCTCAGCTTTGGCCTGGAGCAGTTGTGGTGACCTCCACTGGAACATCCCAGTCAAAATTCCCAGTAACAGGCACAGCCAGGTGGATGCTGCAGCTGGTCCAGCTGTGGGAATCGTGGAATTGCTTGGGGTGGAAAAGCCTTTTAAGGCCAGTGAATCCAACTGTTGACAGCACTGCCAAGGCCACCACTGCCCCCTGTACCCCAGTGCCACATCCCCCTGGCTTTGAAATCCCCCCAGGGATGGGACTCAGCCCTGCCCTGGGCAGCTGTGCCAGGGCTGGACAGCCCTTTCCAGGAGGGAATCTTCCCAAATACCCAACCTGAGCTCCCCTGGGCCAGCCTGAGGCCGTTCCCTCTCCTCCTGTCCCTGTTCCCTGGGAGCAGAGCCCGACCCCCCCGGCTGCCCCCTCCTGTCAGGGACTTGTGCAGAGCCACAAGGGCCCCCCTGAGCCTCCTTTTCTCCAGGCTGAGCCCCTTTCCCAGCTCCCTCAGGAATTCTCCAGCCCCTTCCCAGCTCCGTTCCCTTCCCTGGACACGCTCCAGCCCCTCAGGGTCTCTCCTGTCCTGCAGGACCCAACGCTGCAGCCAGGACTGGAGGTGCAAGGTTTGTCCTCATGCCTCGTCCAGGGCTGTCACAGCTCCCAGCCTGCACAAGCCTGGTGGCATCCCGGGACAGCCACGCTGGATCCAGGGAAGGCAGAGCAGGCAGGGGCTCCCGGGAATGCCGGCGTGGCTGTAAATCATCATCAGCCTCATTCCTCCCAAACGATAACAGAAACCATTCCTGGGATCCCATTCTCCTGTGATGCACACATGCCATCATTTACAGCGGGGTAGTGGAGACAAGGCTGCATTAGGATTAATTTTGTGGATCATGTTCTATCTCCCACTGCTGCATCCCAACTGAACACATCACACAGAGCCCAGAAGCGTGACCTTTAAACAAGATGTTTTCCACGAAGGGAGCAGACACCAGGAATTCCGTGGGGTTTCAAGTAGTGACAGCCCCACTTTCTGGAGCCAACAGTTCATTACCCAACAAAGTAACAGCGCAATGAGATCCTCTTTTGGGGTGTTTTCTCCCTTTCTAGCTTCTCAAAGCTCCCTCCAGGCATGGGGACTCCACCACTGCCCTGGAGAGCCTGCTCTAGGGCTGCACAACCTTTTCCATGAAGAAATTTCCCCAAATATCCAACCTAAAACTCCCCTGCCACAGCTTGAGGCTGTTTCCCCTCATCCTGTCCCTGTTCCCTGGCAGCAGAGCCTGACCCCCACCTGGCTGCACGCTCCTCTCAGGGAGTCCTTGCCACAGGAGCTTCCTCCTGCCACGGGAACCTCTCCCGTCCACGTGCACCTCATGCTTTGCCAACAGCCAGCTCCGAGCAAATCCCACCTGAGAGCTGATAAGATTCCTGCTGCTAAATAAAAGAGCTGTTGGAAACGTGGACGTTGCCTTAAAACTCGGAACTGACTGCCCAAAACCGAGCTGGGAACCAGCAGCGGCAGAAACCCCCTGATGTGAGGAAAATCAGCTTTGCGGTGGTTGTATCAGGTACCAACGGCTGCATTTGGGTATTTTGGACGGGCACGAGGGATCTGTTAAAATAGAGCACTTAGTCATTGTTTTGAAACATGACCTAAGTGCCTGCGAGGGGAAAGGCTGGCTTGGCTTTGCAGCCCTGTCCCACTCGTGTACGTATTTTGGGTTGTCTAGACCTGGGCACACCAAAATAACCGGATTTTGGTGTCTGTTGGGTGCGCTGGATCAAACCAGAGCGGGGCCACTCTGCTCCCACCCCACCTGGTGTCACCCTTGGGAGCAGCTGTGGGGTGGCACTGGGAGCTCTCCCAGCACGGCTCCGACCCCTTCGGAACGCCGGCCACCGACCCACTGCTCACCCCGAGGAGGTTCCCTGTGGGAAACACCGTGAGCTTGGGAACAACTAAAGGGGTCAGTCCCAAGCCCCTGGATCAGAGTTTCCAGGGATACAGGGAGCCCAAAACAAGGCAGGTTCCTGGGAAGAGCTGCCCAGCCTCCCAGGCCGTGTGCCACCCTGCCAGATGCTGGGGACCACACCTAGGTTACACGTGGAGCTCAGTGTTTCACAAGCACCAGACATCCCTGGATTTCCAGCTCCCTGGGAGCTGCTGGCTCAGGGAGGAGACTCTAAACCCCTTAAATGCATCAGAAGGGGTAAATGCTGCAGAGGAAAAACCTTTTTGGATGATTGATTAGAGCAGTTTGATCTGAGGGAAGATCAGAAGTGGGGATTTCCAGGAATTAAAGAATTTTTGGGGCAGCACCCCCTAGGACTTGACCACAGAGAGAAGATGCATTTACTCCAGCAGGATGGAGAGACTGAGCTTGTGCAGGAATTCCAGCAGTTTGTGCATGGCACTGAACTCAGCCCCAAATCCCTGTCCCTGCTGGCCCCAGCCCATCCAACCTGTCCGTGCAGCTTTCCAGCCCCACCTGGGAGACCCGGCATGGATGCCCAGCAGCAGCAGCCAATAAAGCAGGGCATAAACCAGCTGGAAAACTGAACCAACATAATTTAACTTCTTTAATCTCTGAATCCCTACAAAACTGAACAGGAACATTTGTCTTTCCCCTGTAAGGCCAGCCATAAATATCTGTCTGTCACATCTGTGCCCAGATGCCAGCACAAGCAGGGCTTTCTGAGCCACACCAGCCTTTGGAACAAGCAACTATTTCAACTCAGCAGCAAGAAACTGCTAGAAAAACCCTTTAAAGATAAAGTCTGGCTTCTCTGCTCAGCACAGGCCAAGACATTTTATCTCAGCAATCAGCGGCGGGTTCGGTAACCTGCTCTTGAACCAGCTCTTAAGGAGAAAAAAAAAGGAAGGAAAAAAGCTAATCCTGACAAACTTCGTGTGGTTTCAGGCCTGCAAGAGCAGGAAAACTGGGTTTTAGTCATTATGTGCCAGTGAATCCCTTGTGATGGAGGTGAGGAACCTTTCCAAAATGATGTTTAATGGAATTTTATGGTTACTAGAAGCTGATGATTAGAGGGGACACAAAAGCAAAGCACCAACGGGCACCAGGAACATGGAATCTGCTTCCTGAGGAATGGCGGGAGATATTCCTTCAGTCCCTCTCAGACAGAGAGAACAGCCCAA
>VZRQ01010470.1:533929-552252 GCA_013397975.1 Machaerirhynchus nigripectus
GGGATCAGCCCGGTATCGTCCCGGAGACCAGCCCAGCACCGGCCCGGGGACCAGCCCGACACCGGCCCGGGGACCAGCCCGGCACCATCCCGGGGATCACCCCGACACCAGCCCGGGGATCAGCCCGGCACCGTCCCGGCCGTGGCAGGGACACCTTCCACCGTCCCAGGCTGCTCCAACCTGGCCTCGGACACTCTCAGCTTCTCCAGCACCCTGTGCCAGGGCCTCCCCACCCTCACAGGGAACAATTCCTTCCCAATATCCCGTCTAAAGCGACCCTTTTCCAGCTTAAGGCCATTTCCTGTGTCCTGTCCCTCCATGCCTTGTCCCCCGTCCCTCTCCAGCTCTCCTGGAGCCCCTTAGGCCCTGCAAGGGGCTCTGAGGTCTTCCTGGAGCCTTCTCTTCTCCAGCCTGAACTCACCATCACATTTTCCCCACTGCTCTCCCATCCCCATGGCTCTGGGCAATGCTTTGTTATTCCATCAGCACAAGTTTGATTCACCACAGTCACTCACACTGAGCAGTTTTCCCAGTTTTGCTCCCCTCCATCTATCCCCATTTCCCAGAGGAGGATGCTGTGTACCCATCCCACCCTCTGGAAGCTGCTCGGAGCTCTGTCTGCTCACACAGTCCTTTGCATGACCCAGAATGAGCTCATCACCCCCTGCCATCACCTTTAGCAGCAGGACAAGGGGAAATGGTTTTAAACTGAAGGAGGAGAGATCAACTGGCCCAGGGTGCCCAGAGCAGCTGTGGCTGCCCCTGGATCCCTGGCAGTGCCCAAGGCCACGCTGGATGAGGCTGGGAGCAGCCTGGGACAGTGGAAGGTGTCCCTGCTCATAGCAGGGGTGGGATTTGATGGGCTTTGAGGTCCCTCCCAGCCCAAACCAGTCTGGGATTCTATCTCTGGTGTTTATTTCCTGGATACCTCAAGGAGCCATGCTCTGTTCCCCTGTTACACATGGAATGGTGGCTGCAGAACATCATCCTGTACAGCTGAAACTGGACGGGGACTTGCCAAAAACACTTGAGGACAAATAAGCCACGAAAGGAAACAACTGATAACAAAAATACAGACAGGAACAACACGAAAGACAGGTCAAAGTTGTGGAAGCACAAACCAATAATGAACTGAAGCAAAAAGTGACAGGAAAAAAAGTCGGGAAAGACTCCAACACACCTTGACCATTCAGTGTAGGAGCACTGTCTGTACTCGGAGTTTTGCTGGTAGATCTTTAGGAATAATATAACTTGGGATAATGTCTGTGGGGCTATAGGCACCAGGAGTAACTTTAGCTATTTTGTAACTGCAGGACAGTTTAAGAATATTGCAAGTTTAACCTTCTTTTTAGTTTAGTCTTAGCTTTACTTTCACATTCCAGTTCTGACTTCATTGTTAAAAATAGCTCTTAATGGACAGGTCCTTGCAGCCACTATGATCCCACTCGGATCAGTCACATGGATTTGCTTCCAAAAATCAAAGCCTCTTAGTGGCTTTTTGCCAACACAATCAAAGACTCCAAATACCAAATACTTTATACTGAAATTAAAAAAAGAAAAAATCCCACATAGAACAATTGCTATTAAAAAGGCTTCTTTTGAAATATTTAATAATAATTATTTGGATGTCTGTCTGACACAGTGTTGATTCTGAGTGATGATTTTTGCTCTTTTCTGTTTCGGGAATGGGACAATCCTTGGGATTGTGTTTGCTCCCTCACAGTCTGTAAGCACTGCTGGCAAGGAGAGCCAGACCAGTCCCAGCCACTCTTGGAGGTCCTGCTTACCCGAATGCAGGGACCTGTGTGACCAAACAGAATCCAGGAACGGTTTGGGGTGGGAGGGCCCTTAAATCCCATCCAGTGCCACCCCCTGCCATGGGCTGGGACACCTCCCATGATCCCAGGGTGCTCCAAGCCCTGTCCAGCCTGGCCTTGGACACTGCCAGGGATGCAGGGGCAGATGCTCTGGGCACATCTTTGGAGCCACGATTGCCACTAAATCCAATCTGCCTTTAATGGCTCTACAGAAGTTACACAGTGCAATCTTCTGTTAGAAGTCCCTTTTGTTCCGAGCCATTTATTTCTGGGACAAACATCTCAGAGGTGGAGCTCAAGTCCTGCCATCAGGAAAAAATCTGGATTGAAAAAAGTAAAATAACTGAACCACAGGAAACAATTCTTCACATTTATAAGGCACTTTCCATTTCTACGACCTTCCTGCATCTTAAATACTGCAAACTTTGGAGAAATTAATGGCATGTGACTTTTGACACGTGCCCAAAGGGCATATGGAGCACATTCCAAAGTGACCACACACAGACTGGCACCAGAGAGGAGCCAGCAGTGCTTTCCAGCTGTTCACAAATCAGAATTCCTGCCTCTGAAGGGATCTGGATCAATCATCTGGGAACTCATCCGTTTGCCACTTCTGACATGATTTTTTCCTGTCTGCTTTAGGCTCTTTGGAAAGCTGAGCCTTTACAAGAGCCGTGCCAGGGTCAGCCCCAGGCAGGAGGAGGAGCTTTCCACAGAGAACTCTTGGCAGGGTTGGGCCTAAAGCCCAGATTTTCAAAGGGATTTTGCTGCCTAAAGGTGCAGTAAGGGCTCAGCAGGGTTTCCACACACTCCGAAGTTTTGGGGCTGCAAGCTCTGTTTTCAGCGTGGGTATTGGTATTACTTGATGCAGGTTCTTGTTTGTTTTGGGGGTACACCTAAAACACGACAAAGATGCTCCTAGTAGTACATAATGTGCATTTGAAAGATGATTAAAAGTGTTCAAAAGCCCTGCTTACTTCTCAGTATGGACTGCTTTGAAAGGTAAATTCTTAGTTCTGTTCTCCTGCAAACCCTGGTAACATGGAACATTTTCTCACTGGACAGGAAAAGGGTGGTTTTTGTCATTTCCAGCACTCAGATGGTGGGGAACGTTTTCTGTTTGTTAGAAAAACCTTTTCCATGGTTTGTAAAGATACTCAAATGTGGCACACATCAAAAGCAGCATGTGGGGGTTGAGATTGGTGAGCAGACAGGGATTTACACCTCCAATGCCCACTGCAGCTGGGAGCAGGAGGAAAACCCACAGGTCTGCAGTGTTCCAGCTGAAGCAGCCCCACTCCAGAGTGTAAATACCGGGAGTGATTTCCAAGGCAAACATTCATCACTGATTAGGAAGGAGGAAAGCTGAATTTTGCCACTGTTCCTACATCTGGGAACTCAGAGATAGACCTAATATTTCACAGAATCACAGATTAATTGAGGCTGGAAAATACCTCCAAGACCATTGAGTCCAAGCTGCGACCACCAGAACAGCACTGGCTGGGTGACACTGCCCAGCTTAGGTCCTTCAGAGCCCCTGTCTCCACTCAGCTGTCCTGGGCTCCCTCTGCAAGGAACTGGGCAAGCAAAGCCACAATTTATGGGTTCATGGAGTCATTTTCATCTGGAAAACATGGAGAGAACAGTCCCAGACAGCTCTCCTGGTGGCTCGTCCCTAATATCCTTTCAGGTGGCAAAGCTTTCCTCACGCTGGGTGAAGCTTCAGTGGAATCACAGAATGGTTTAGGCTGGAAAATCTCTGAGACCATCGAGTCCAACTGTTCCCCCAGCACTGCCCCATGTCCCCAAATGCCACATCTACAAACAGTGCATCAAGGCTTCTCTCAGTCTGTAAGGCAGAGCTGAGCTGTTGATTTGACAGAGCACATTTCAGCCTGTCAGACTGACAGTGCAGACTTGTGATATCCTGAAGGAGGGGGCCAATAACAGCACATTAAAATAATTTACTGAGGACTGTTTGAACTGGATTTTTAAGTGTTATTTATAGTCTGTATAATTACCATGTGGTTAAAAGGCTCAAGCCCTCCAAAGCTGTGGAAGTCTTTGATTTGAGTCTGCCAAGATGTCTTTTTCAATCACCAACAAACAGGCAGAGTTCCTGCAATGGGATATCTGACAAGTCTGGGGAGGATTCATCATTACTCTATCAGTAAATTTCCAAGTTCTTCCATCCAAACCTCTTCCAGAACATAATGATTCTCTGGCAGTAAGAGCAGCTCTGCTTGAATCCTTCAGTTTGATTGAGCAATCATCTGGAGGCCCATAAGTTCTGTCTCATCAAAACCACTCCTAACACTCCCCCCTCCACCCATGAGTCCCTCTCACCTCCACAAAATCCATTTATGAAAAGCCAGGTCTCCCAGCAGGCACCACAGGCAGGAGCATGGAATATCAGGATGGCTTCAGGCATCCATCCAGGCTGGAATCTGCCTTTCCCTGGAGTGTGACCTCCTCAAAGGCAAGCAAAGAAAGTTGTATTGCTAACAGATATGGGCATTTTATTGTTTAAAATGATGCCCAGCACCCTGTCTTAGCAAGGTTAGCAAAAGTAAAACCTGAACTGCACAACTGTTTATAGCAAAATCTTCATGGTTCAATCACTCCTACCCACGTTCAGAATACAAAGGCTGAATTCCATTTCTCTGTTAAGCCTTCATATTCCCATTAATCCAATCCATTCCAAATTTAGCACTGAAGACAAAACTAGCAGATGATAATTTTTTAAAAAAAATTAAATAAAACAAAGCCATTTCTTCATATTCCCAGGAAAAGTGAACTCCAGGGGGGCTGAGTGTTTGTGCTGGTGGCACCTGGTTTAGAATTCTAACCCTGAGTTACAAGCTCCAGTTAAATTTTAGTGAAGGCTGATATCAGTGAACTAATGGCAGGGATTGAATCAAGTTCCAAGGCTGTCTTCAGATGAAAAGCTGACCAATATGAACCTGCTTCATCATTTTATTCTCCTGTTACAATAAATAATGTGCATTTTACAGGTGGCTGGTTTGGATTTGGCAGGAAATGATCTGCAGCTCCCGATGCCTGCACTGTGTGTGCACACAGAGTTACCAGTTCATGCAATCTGAAGCCTTGGAAGCCTGGAGAAATCAGAAATGTCAAGTCCAACCAAAGCAATACATGCCCAAAATGCCATCTAAACCCAAATATAAAGCACAGATCAGGTTTTAGGATCTCCTAGAAAGAGAAATCTGTTTTGGAACAGTCACAGAGGGCTATGGCCAAAACTACCCCGTAATAGTTACGAGCTGTAATTTGACATTTTAGACACACATTCCTCTTGCCAAGCAATATCATATTTTGGCTCTTGGAGGAGAAAATAAAGAGAAGGATCTGTCCAGGATGAGTAATTTAGTACAATGTAATCAAGGCAAGCTGCCCCACAGACTGCGAACTGAATTAAAATTAGCAAGTCAGGGGTTTTGTCCTCTTAAATAAAAGTGCGTGCATTAAACAGGAAAAAAAATTAGAAAAATGATTTTTTCTCATTAGACTCATTTTCCATCTGAGCCCAAGTGGAGGCTTGTACTCCAAGAGCAGCTGATTTGAGGTGGGATGGCTAAAGCAGTTACTGCTGTGAGCTGTGTCCCTTGGAGGTTTCCATCCCTGGAGACACATCCCAGTCAGGGAAACTCCTGCTCCTCCTGTCCCCATCCCCCACCCAGCACTGTCACTGAATTCACTGGTTCCAAACTGCATCAGATGCGTGGAGCTGGCCAGGAGGCACAGGCAGATCCCAAACCTCGAGGGGGGATCCCTGGCAGCAGAGTGCAGCTGGCAGCTGGCACAGATTAATCCACCTGTAATTAGGAGTTCCTGGCCAGGGAAATGCCTTGGAATTGGAGCAGTAAATTGCTGCCTCTGTGACTATTCCAGCATCATTTCCCTGAGCTGTGACACAGAGTGGGGAAAGGACTCTGCTTTTGAGGATCTTGCCATCCTCCTTTTACTCAGTCTGAAGCAGTAAATGAGGCAAAGGGCCAATTTAGGGGGGATAATCTGTGGTCTCCAATCTCCAGGCAGGGATTCCCATTCTCACCCAGCAGTTTGGGTGATTGGTGAGCCCTCAGCCTCACTGCTCCCACTGCACTCGACTCCCAGCTTCCCATTTAGGGGTCTTTTCCCACCTGAAAATTCCATGGTTTGGGTGCAAACCCATCCACAGCAGCTGTAAGGCTGCTTCGTGTCACACTCCCACGTGGGGATTCACCAGAGCTCAGATTTTGGGAGCTCTCTGCTCTGCCTGCAGGAGGAAATGACCCAGACAGTGTTTCATATTGGCTTCTCTCACATTCTAGGCTTTAAAATGTGAATAATTTCCTTGGTTTGCTGTCAGCATTTATTTAAAGGCAAAGCACTCAGGGTAAGCACGTGTTGTAAACTCTGACAAGGATTTTTTTTGTTATTTAAGTGCTCCTTCAGCTTTCTGGGAGCACAGACCTGCAAATGTATTTGTTAAGCACACTATTACTTTTAAGAAGTCTTATGTTGTATTAAAAATGAATCAATACAAGCAAAAGAAAATAATTTAAACAGCACATTTAAATACTTAAATTACCTTGCACCCCAAATAAGTGAATATTTCCCAAATTATGCCACATGCTGATGCAAATCATTGTCATTTTTTGCCAATAAATCAAATTTCGGCTGGGAAAGACTGATTTGCTGATCTTGTGTGTTGCTGTCACTTCAAATTTTTATCCAAGTGCTTTTACCAGTTCAGGCAATAGAAAACAATGAGCTGAAAGGGTGCAAAAAGCAAACTCTATTCCTTAGCTCCAGCACTGCTCATGGTTTAAGGGAATGAATGAATTTCTAGAGAGAACTCTGCTCTCACAACAGCCAAAAATCGTGCCCGTCTCGTGTCAAGGATTGTATTTTCACATATTTTCAGGGGATCTGATTCTGTAACAGCAATAAATCCTGGCTAAAAGAATAATGCAGAGTGTGGCACAGTCAAGCCACGTTTCCTCTCCAGGCAAAAGAGAAACCTGGAATCATTGTCCTGGAATGCACCGAAAGCTCTCAGCAGAGTCCCTGGAATATTCATGAGCATTAAGGGAACAGCAAACTTTTGGGGAGTGTGCTCTTTAGCTGGAACTTGCTATGTGCTGCCATGCTCTGAGCTCTAAAATTACCGAGGGGAGGGAAGGCTTTTTGCAGAGAGTAAATGAAGTAACAAACACTTGGGAATTTTATCTCCCGGCTGCCACAGACCACACAATGCTGAATAATTCAGCTCCTCACTTACTCATCCTAACTGGGAAGATTCTTATGTGTTTGCTGGTGTAGATCAGCAGGGAGCTCAGAATTTTAAGATGAGATTTACCAAGTGTGTAAGTTCTTAGTAAATAGTAGAGCAAACACCAAACTGCCATTTACCAGCTGAATTTACATGAAGTGAATGACTACATTTACATTCACCAGCTGGTTTACAGGAACTTCCCCAACTTCTCCTGTGTTTTTGTTCCTTCTGGAAAGTCCAGAGGCAAGCACTTTTTGAAGGAGGAAGGAGGGAAAAAAGGAAGGAGAGAGAGGAATCAGGAACTTCAGCTGCAGGTAGGGAACACACAACAGTGCAGGGGTTTCTGTCACCACTTCCCATCCCTTCCCTGCCTGGATGTGGATCTGGGGGTTGGATTCTGGGGATTTGGATCTCTGGGTTAGCTTCTGGGGCTCTGTGACTCTGGTGAGGCAAGTCAGGAACTCCCCCAGTGTGCATTAGTCATAGTGAAGGGGGTTTAGGAGCATGGAAACAACAACTTCACATGAAATGCTGGGAATAAATGCTCTGTTGAAATGTTTATGTGTTTCACAAAGACATAAATATTTGGAGAATAGCAAAGGACACGGCTTGGCCTGGGCAGACTGAAAGCATTTACCTGATTAGCTGGCCCCAATTCCAAAGGCTCCTCCTTGGCAGCAGCTGCAGCTCTCTCTCCCCAGCCCTGGGCACGGGAGTGATCCCTGCTCCGTGCTGGTGAAGCTGTTTGTGGTGCTGTACAGGGGAACCAAGGCACGCTGCAGGGAAAGAGAGAGGGGAAAAGGGATGGAGGGAAAATTGTTTCCAGGTGGAGCCTCAAACTGTCTCGCATTCCCAGGCTGGGTTGCTTCAGGCAGAACTCAGCACTTTGTCCTGTCTGCACACAGCACAGACTGAGCAGCAATCTGGCTGGGAGAGCCTTTTTTTTGTTGGAATGGGGATGTGGATTTTTGCTTCTCCAGCTGGATCGATTTCCCATCCGGTTCAGCAAGAGGCTGTGTGAATTTTTGTGCAAGTGGGGGGAACGGGATGAGGAATTCAGCCCTGTTAAAAATACACAGGGGCTGCTGGGTGTTGGTGATTTTGGTGCTTCTGCCCCGATTGCCAGCACGGCTACACAAGAGTCAGGCAGCTTTGCTGCTTCTCTGGGTACTCGGAGGAAAAATCCAGGAGAAACTGCAGAAGGACAGGAGCACAACCTGTTCTGAGGCAGCAGGAAGCGTTTCCCAGGGCAGGACTATTTCTGGCAACGCTCTCCCAGCTATTGATCACAAGTCTGATGTTGTGAATAACACTCTGATCTGGAGTCTGTCTGCAGCTGCTATTTTTATAGGTGTGGGGACTTATTTTGGATGCAGATATTTTGAAAAACAGCCAAGCTTCCCACACTGTGCTTAATAAAATTATTTGAATATATAATAATGTCAAGTTGCAGCATTGTGTGGTTTCTGAGAGCTTGTTACTGCCTCAGAAGGTTTGGCTGATTGGAACATTTCATGAAGGTGTTTGGCAGAGGGGTGGGACAAGACCTTTAAGGTTCCTTCCAGCCCAAACCATTCCAGAATTCTATAATTCTATGAATTTGGGATGTGGGGATTTGTTTACATTTTAAAGTATATAATCCCAAAATTATATTTCATTGCTCTTTTGCCATTCTGCACCTGTGTTTTCAGTCTCTCTTTGATTTGCAAGGCCAGTTCAGGGCCACTTCAGCCCCAGTCTGTTCAGGACAAGCATTTATCACACAGCCCCTCGTGCCAGGATAACACAAGGTTGGGGATAAGCAGTTGGAAGTGGTAAAGGTGCTGTACCTTGAGCCAGTGCTGCCACTGAAAAACGTCTCGTGAAACACAGCCTGGGAGGAGGGAGGTGGGGAAATGAGATGGGGGTGAGATGAATGACATGGGGGAAGGGATTTTTAAATCAGCATTGCCACTGGAAAAACCCTTTTTTATGCATTTCTGCTGTATCTGTCATGTCCTCAGGCTCCTGAAATTTGGCTGGGAAGAGCTGAACAGGCCTATTTGCCTTTCAGTATTTTTCGTGCTTCTGTGATTCTCTGGGCTTGTGTATCTTGTACATGCACATGTAAGAATCTCATATTTGAGTTATTTTTTCTTTTCTTGTGTCCCTACCAGTGAGGACTTGTTGGAGACTAAGCAGGCATTGTTTAAACCCTTCCCCTGCAGCTCCACTGGGATGCTTCAATCTGTCTTGCTAAAGAGAAAAAAGATTAATCATTCTTGTTTTGTGTTTTGTATTCTGAATGCTTGATTCTGACAGTGAAAGCAATTTCTGTGCCTTAACTGTGCTGCAGACACGTTCCTCCTGTTGCTTGAGTCATACCCACCTTATTTTATCCAAGTTTTTCGAAATAACTCTCTGAAAGGTCAATCTTAGTTTAGTAATAGGGATTTGGGGGGTTTGGTAGGAACAGTCTAGTTCCAAATCATTAACCTGGACATGTTATTCAAGGAAGGAAAAATACCTCCCCCCTTTTCTCTGGATGCCAGAGTGAAGGTGACACTCTCTGCTCCCCTGTTTCTCCCTCTGCAGAGCTGAGGAATGAGCAGAACGTGCCTGAATTCCTTCGGCACAGGAGAGCTGAGCTGGGGGGAATATTTGACTGCAGATACAGACTGACAATAAATTAGCACACCCCCAAGAGTCTGGAAGGAACAGAGGAGGAGCAGTGAGTCATTCCTGAGTCATAGAGCCTCCCTGGATTTATCCCGGGATGAGGTACTGCACGCACCACTCCTTGATCTGGTCTGCCTCGAAAGGACAACCCTGAAAATAATTGTGGAAAAATAAATGCTAGCAGCAATCATTCCTTGGCAGCAGCAGGCTTTATTATGTTTTGTAAGAGCCTCCATGTATCAGGGCAGTGTTTTGATAAGAAATGGTGGAAAAGATGCAGAGCAGGTTGGTTTGGCTGCTCAGGCAAGCTGCAGTCAGGGGCTGTGCCATCACCCCCCTCAGCCCTTGGCACGAGTTGTGGGGGCTGTTTTGGGAGGGTTTTGGGGATCTGTCAGAGATCCCTGCTTTGTTCAACAGGCAACACTTACTGTGCTTTTTTTCCTCCTCCTTTTCTGTAAAGGGAGCATTTTCCCTGCTCAGCACTGTTTGATGCCTGAGGGCACATGGATGTGCCAGCCCTGGTGTGCTCAGCTCCCATTCCTGAGGGCAGAGAGATGGAGGAGACCTCAGGCACAAACAAAACGTCCTACAATCAAAACCAGCTGGGTTTTGCACTGGGTGGGAACCACCACTGGAGAATACCAGCTGCACCAGGAGCTTTCTCAGTCCAGCAAAGCTCACAGAAGGGAGTTGTGCCAGTCCCAAATTCCTTGTTCCAGGAGCAGAGGTACCTGGAAAGCCCTGCAGTCTCCTGTGCCTGGGGCTCCAGTGTGCTCCAGGGTGGTTCTGGCCAAACTCTGTTATTCCGAGGATAGCACTCATTAGAATTTTGGTGAGCTGATAAAATTCCCTGTCTGGCAAGGAGCTCTCAGCTATGCCAGATAAAAACTGTGCTTTCTGCTTGGTTTGCAGCTGGAGGGGCCCAAGCAGAGCCAGCACATGATAAGCTCCAGGAATGCATGGAGGAAGAACAGTTCCTCCCCCAGTAAGGATCTATCTGATCAGATTGCTCCATCTCTGTAACTTCACCCTGAACCTCCCACCTGGTTCCGAATTTGAACAGGCAACAGGTTAATTAAACCTGAACAGGCTTTCAAACTCGGGGAGGGACCAGCAAGTTAAAACAACCCCAGAAACTGAGCTGAGGGTGCAAATGGACCAGGAGAGCTCTGATTTCTCCTTGTCTAACTGGGCTTTTTATATCTTTTTCCTCGTGAAAATTTTGTGAACATTAAATACTTTCAGTGTACCTATTTGGCAGGGGTCTGTCTTAGTGGCAGTTCTGTTTTAAAGATGATGAATGTCCGCTGTAAAAATTCATTTTCCTTCTTCCTCTTGACTGAGAGAGGTATTGATGAGACCCAGAAGGTGAAGCCTTCAGAACTAAGTATTATAAGCTTTAAAAATGTTTGTAAAAAACAAACTTCCCTATTCCTGTTTCTTTTACACACACCAAGTATGGTATACATAAGAGGTTTGGGTTAAAGATCAGTGCTGAGTTTGAGATTTAATGAACTAACTGTGATGGACACTGTGCTGAACCATTCAGTGTCACCAGGGGTGAACATACCTGGAGAAAAAAAGCCAAATTCATTGGAAATGCCATTGCACAGGATGGAGAACTTATTTCTGTGACTTTTCAATCAGGTGGTTGATGAGCAATTCTTACTTCCTGCTGCATGAGTAGCAGTTCTTATGGAATCATGGAACGGTTTGGGTTGAATGGACATTTAAGCCCACCCAGTGCCACCCCTGCCACAGGCAGGGACACCTCCCACTGTCCCAGGCTGCTCCAAGCCCCATCCAACCTGGCCTGGGACACTGCCAGGGATCCAGGGGCAGCCACAGCTGTGGGACAACCTGTGCCAGGGTCTCGGTAAATAAACAATAAACAATAAACAAAGAAAACAGAATTCCTTTCATAAATCTCCTTAAGAACTTAAGATCAGGAAAAGAACAGCTCTGAAGTGGCAAGACAATGGGCTGTCAGTGAATTCTCCCAGCCCCGGTTTCTGTGATGCTGAGGCCTAACATTCCAAAATCTCTCCATTCTCATCTTGCCTCAGAGAATGTGGTAACTCCAAAAAATAACCCAAAAGCTGGAAGAGTGAGGCGTGTTGAGCTTGCATTGCTCCTGTGCCCAAGCGGGCAGAGGGAGCAGCACCTGAGCGGCCCGCTGGGGCCAATCCATGTCCTGGAATGCCGGGAGCTGCCAGCCCTGCTCCCCTCTGGCAGTGTCCCCAGCCCCGGCCGCGCCCGGGAAAGAAAGAGCGGGCAGGAATTCGCAGCATTCCCGCTCGGATTAATCCCCGGCGGTCCCGCTGCGCCTCAGTGAAGCGGGCTGGGATTCGGAGCTCTGCCGGGGAGAGCTGCTGATTCCTTGGAGCTCCTGCGGAGCAGTGACACAGAGAGCCAAGAAGGGAGGCCGGGGGCCGGGGCACAGAGCCCCCCACCTCAGTCCCGCCGCTGCCCTGGTCCTTCTCCCAGGTGGGCTCCGGAGGAGCAGGGAATTTCCAGGGACAAGGCTCCGTGGCTGTTCCAGCCACACCCCTCAGCAGCTCCTGTAGCAAGGCAGTACACCAAACCAAGGATAAAACAATTCCAGTGTGAAAAGGCAACAAAAATGTCACAAAAATCTAACAACTATTAATTTTTTGTCATGATTCCATTTGAGCTGTAAATACTCACATAGGAGTTACCAGCAGGAGTAAAATAAGCTACTTGATGTGTAAATCCATGGATTCTTAGAGGCTGTGGGGTTGTAGCCCTGATGTTTGCCAGAGGTTGAGATGCTGAAGTGATTTTTGGAACCCCGCTTCTGTTCTGTCACTGCAAAATGTGAATTCACATGGTACCAATTACTGGATCTTGGACAAAACAAGTAGCAGTGAGAAGAAACCCCTGTGGTTTTTATGAGAATAGTAAGTAGAAGTCAAGAAAGCATTTCATGCCAAGTGGATCAGGGGTTGGAAGGGACCTTAGAGATTTTACGGTATCACTGCAGCACCTTGCCTGTGATTTTCTATGTATGGTTGCTTAATATTCAGTTTTGTGCTGAAACTTTGCACCAGAACTCAAGGCAGAGATATTTTACAAATCATGGCAAACTTCATGGAGTTCAAAGCTCAGAAATGAGGGTTTTGTCGTCAAAAATGTGCTCCATGGTTTCAAAACTATCCAGCTTTGCTGAGGACTTTGCTGTCACAGAGTGGGAACATTTGGGAGCTGAGGGCTGAAATGGTGAATTAAGTGAACACACAGCATAAAGGGAATGTCCTGACCACACTGAAATAAGTGTTGGTTTTTCTTTCTTCTGAGCAAAGACTTTTCCTTACAAATAAAATAAACACTAGGGAGTTGGAGAATTCATTTCAGCACACATATGTACAAATCATGTATCACTCCATGCTTTTTGTCTTGTAACAGGGTGATTAAATATCTAATTTGTCTGCTAATTAGGGCTTTTTCATGGTTAAGTCTCAACACTGTAAACAGGAATAAATAAACTCTTTACCTGGATACACACATAGCGTGGCACCCAGCACTCTGCTGTGGCTCCACTTTGCTCCCAACAAGGGTGATGGATCCATCAGCTGAAGGATTATGGAATCATGGAATGGTTTGGGTTGGAAGGGACCTTAGAGATCATTATAATTCAGGATGGCCCAGGCTGCCCAGGGGTTGCTGGCTGATGGGGTGCCCCAGCACCCACAGGGAGGCTGCTCTTCAAGCAGGCTTACTGTATGCACCAGGATCCTGGAAAAGTGCAAAAGAGAGGACAGAAAACTACTTGCAGGGCTTTTCTTCCTGATTTTGGTACTGCATCACTCTGGCCTCTTTCTGCGGTGAGCAAATCACAGTAAATGGTATTTTTATCCTTTTATATATTACATGCTTGCAAAAATTGCTGACAGAAACTGCCAACAGGCTGCTCTAATCACTATAATGCTGCTGCACTGGCAAAAAAAAGGCCTTTTTGCTTTAACCCAGACCATCTGCTTTGGGGGCTTTTAATGATGCAACTACACTGGCATTTACAGAGTGGAAACTTCTCTGCTGTGACCTCAGAGTGGGGGATCAGTTCCGAGGGGAGATGTAGGAAGAAGGGGGGATGTTAAACTGGTGACTGGTCTGAAGGAGACAAGAGATGCATGAGGAAGGTGTGGAGCTGCAGATTTGGAACACATCTGACCTCAATTCTTCTTTCAGGTAACATTTTCCTGAAAACAAACACGTCACATCCCCCCAAAGGTGCTGTGAGTAACAGCAGCTCCTACAGCATCGATAGGATATTTACTCAGTGATTCACCCCCTTCCTCCGAGTGTTTATCTGCCTGCCCTGACCACATCCAGTCACCAATTACTAGCTGGGAAAGGCCTTACAAACCCATGGTCAAGGCACTCCAAACAGTCGGGCACAGGCTGAGGCTTTGGTGTCAGCGCTCAGTGCCAGGGGTTTGTGCAGGGGAATAAATCCATCAGCACCTTCCTGGAGTTTGCAACTGAATCTGCTTCTCCTCTCACCCACAAAGAGCTGTTGGATTACTTCAGAAGACTTTTGGTTAGGCCTTTAAAACAGAGGAAGCAACAGATCTTCACACCTCTGTTGCATATTCAAACTATAGGACAGCAGCCACTCAGAGGTTCCACACACCTGTGCAGGTAAAGCCAACAGGTTTTGACCCACAAACGTTATTTTGCTTCTGATTTGGGTATCATCACTAGTTAACTGCATTCTCAGAATAAAATTCTGTTATTTGCAGTTCATATCAGTGCAATTTAGGACAGACTGGCCCTGCAACAGGGAGCTGTACACACGATTAGTTATGTACACACTATTAATTATGCCTTAATCAGAAGACAATTCTGCTCCTTTAAGACAAATTCTTCTTTATGTACACACTATTAATTATGCCTTAATCAGAAGATAATTCTGCTCCTTTAAGACAAATTCTTCTCTTTTTGCTCTGTGCCTTTTTTCAGGAGTAAGTCAAAACAGAAACTCACATTTTTCAGTGACGTAAGCAAGAGGACACATTGCTTGTCTTCTCCAAATCAGCTGCATTTCCACAACTGGAGTTATTATGTGATTATTCATGGGTCTGTCAGCTCATTGTGGCAGCAGGGTGAGAAGCAGGGAAGGCTAAACTAGAGTTAAAAATACTGTGATAGTGTGTTAAATGATGTGGCTATGGGTTTGATGCTAACATGTAATTTTTTAGAGGTGTTGTAATACAGCTGCTGTCTCATACAGCTGTGATGAACAAATGTGCACAAAACTTCCATGACTCAACGGATCACCCTCATCTTTTTGGCACAGATTGGGAAGACATCCCTGGCTCTCTGTCTGGGGATTCATAAAACCTCAAGCCACCCTAAATAAGAAGGTGGATAGTATGGCAGCATCTGATATACCCTCAGTGGGAATGGCATTTACTTACTGAGGATCAGGCTCCCAGCTTCTCCCGTATCTTCCAACTACTTCATTTAACTTCTTGTATTCTCTTGGATCTTCCAGCAATTAAAATAAATAAACTTCTTAATGTCTCGTTTCAAATCCAGATTCTCCCTCAGCACACCTGCCCAGGCTCAGCTCCTCCTTTGGGATAGATGGAAGTGACAATTAATTTCTTATCAAATTTGTTTTGAATCAAATCTATTTCAGAATGATGTAGGTCCTGAAAAATGCTGCAGGACTGTCCAAGTCTGTTAGCACTTTTAAGTAAGCAAACAAAATCTGCTTTGATTTAGCCCAATTTCCAGGCCACCATGGTCACAACCCAACTAAAAAGCTCTTTGGGTATTAAAAAACAAAATCTAAATATGAAACAGAAGCTCCACAAGGAGGAGGGCTCTGTGGGAACCCTCCTGCCTTTGGTCTGACAATCCAAAAAGTGTGTTCTGGTTTCCCCCAGCATCCGGTGCACTCCAGCAAAGTTTCTAAGTTTAAACTTCGCTCAGAGCTTCAGTGTTCCTTAAATGGCCCAGCTCGGCTTGGCTGGCAGAGCTGCAGCTCATGGTAAAGGAAGCCACCACCACATGAACACTTTCCCTAAATGCTGCTCTATATATTCTCAATGCTCAGCTCAGGAGTCGCTAAAATAAGCTCTTGAAATAACAACTTCAAACACTTCACAAGGCTGCAGCCTCTCAGAGGGGCTGGGTCTTCCTCCCTCGGGGTGCCTTAAACAAAGGATGCTCCATGCCATGACAGGAGAGGAAGGCTGAGCCCAGCTGGAGGACCAACGTAAGTAAGTCAATTAGGATCTGTTGGCTCTTAATTAGAGGATTTGTTATTTATCCCAGGCTGCCTCCCAGTACAAACTGGTGGCTGACGCCTTCTCTCTGGGATAAACAGGCACTCAGAAACGTGGGGGCTGAAATGTGAAGTGTGTTCCTTTATCCTTTAATCTGAGCAGACAGCGTTTAACTCTCAGAAAATGAAATTAAATTACTCTTTTAAGCCAAATTAAAAGCCCCCTCTATTACCTACAGCAAATTCTGCCTGTGACCACTGATTCTATCTACTGGAAAAACTGTAAAATAATAAAGAATCACAGAATCATTTAGGCTAGAAAAGAGCTTTGAGGTCATCAAATCCAACTGTTACCCCAGCACTGCCAAAGCAACCACAATATAAGCCAAGAAATTAACTGCAAAAGGTATTTATAGAAAATCTGCACATTAAAATCACATATAATGAAATTGCTATGCAACACCAGTGGTTTAGAGATAATGTCTCCTATGGAAGCCTAACAATTACATAAAATGAAATAAGAAACATGAAAACTATAATTGGACAGGAGTCACTGATACATTCACAGAACTGAGAGCTCAAAAATCTTATGAATCCAGGCAAATGATATATGGGTCAACTTTTAAAAGAGCCCAGAAACACCAGGGAGCCCAAATCTCACTTCAAACACATACCCAAGTGTTTGTATCTGCAATTCCTCCTCCAGGAAGCTGAGCACCACCACCAACTCTCTGAAATTCAGACTTCTTTAAATGTATTCTGCTTTACAGATTTCTGTCAGCGCTCCTTCCTTCCCCATTATCACCTGCACCACAAAGAGCACAAGAATTCACATGAAATCCCACAGAAAATGCAAAAAATCTCTGTAAAGCTGTGCAGTGACTTCTGTCTCCTCTTCAGCTCTGCACAAGTTTCTCAAAGTGTTGGGAGAAAAGAGTTCTGGCTATACCAGGGAAGAACTGAAATGAGCAACAACCATCCCCAAAAATGCCCCAAAGCAGCCTGAATGGTGCAGCAGCTGCTGAATTCATGCACAGGCTCCATCAGGAACCTCTTGTGGCTGTATCAGTCCCTAAAACACCTCTGGATCAGTGGTTTTGTTAAATTTCATTGTTCGGTCCAGAGGAGGCCCCGGAGCTGCTCCCAGAGCTGGATCCCCTCTGCTCTGGAGCCAGGCTGGGAGAGCTGGGGGTGCTCAGCTGGAGAGGAGAAGGCTCCAGGGAGAGCTCAGAGCCCCTTCCAGGGCCTGAAGGGGCTCCAGGAGAGCTGGGGAGGGACTGGGGACAAGGGATGGAGGGACAGGACCCAGGGAATGGCTTTCCACTGCCAGAGGGCAGGGATGGATGGGATATTGGGAAGGAATTCCTGGCTGTGAGGGTGGGCAGGCCCTGGCAGTGGTGACTGCCTGGAGTGTCTGTGCTGCCTTTGAATGCCACATTTGCTCTGGCAGAGCATCTCTACCCACTTCTCCCTGGGCTCTCCCTGGTCCAGCACAGCCCTTCTCCCTGTCAGAGAGTTTGGGATAGCAGGAGGGACTCTGGTACATCCCATGGCACCACCTCCCACAGCTCCAACTGCATTGAGATTCTTGATACAAGGGAGCACAGCACTGAAGAGTGTCCTGTCTGCTGTAGCTGTAAAAGGATAAAAAAAATAGAATTTTAAATTATTATATCCCAGCAAATTTTAATTACTACCTTCAGAATTTTTAATAACATATAGAACTTATTTACCTACAAATTCCAGCCCATGCTGGATACTTTCACTCACAAACATATTAGTCATCACTTAATTATTGCTACCCAGCCTTATTAATATGTATAATATGGATAAAGAGCTCGCTGGCAGGGATGCATTTTAATGAAGGCACTGAAAGGCAACACGAAGTAATTTCTAGAAGGTTGTGCCATGGTTGACAATAGCATACCAAAGTAGCCCAGGGATGGGATGAGATGTGGAAGGAGAAAAATCAAATTAGTTTTAATATTCTAATGATAAACTTAATTTGAGAGAGGGCACCTGGGGCACAGGACACACAAGGAAGGGGACACCCGTGGCACAGGACACTCGGGGCACGGGACACCGGGAGCACGGGACACACATGGCACAGGACACCAGGGCCAGAGGACACACACCGCACGGGACTCCGAAGGCACAGGACACCGGGGGCGGGCAGCCTTGCGGAGCCGCCCCAAGAGGCGGGCGCAGTCCTTACCGGACCGGGTAAGGAAGGGGCGGTGGCGGGAGGGTCCGGCCGGGCCGCGGCGGGCGCGGGGCGGGCGGGGAGCTGAGCCAGCGGGGGCCGGGGAGC